>CM037854.1:134197251-134678854 GCA_021234595.1 Delia radicum
CAATTGTTAAAAAAAAAGATAAAGAATATAAATATTTTTAAATACATATTTTTTTCAAAACTTATAGTTTTTCATGTCAAATATTTTAGCAAAAGAAATTATTTTTAATATTTATTTACTAAAAAAAATATTTTATTACCGTAAATAAATCTTTTAAACAAAACCAGCTAAAGTTTATTAAATTTTCAAATTTATGTTCAACATAAAATATTTGAAAACTAATTTACTTTTAACATATTTCAAAAATAACTCATTCTAAAAATCAACATTTATCATTGGGAAAGAAATATATCTTTTTGTATTTTCCCCAAGGAAATAAAAATATACAAAATCAAATCTATGCCATAAAAAGACATTAAAAAATACTAGTATGATTATTTGTATATAAAGGGCTTAAAGTGCGTATACACCCACTCTTAAAGTAAAATTTGTATTTTGTAAACAATTGTGGCACCCACATCTAATTATTATTTTAAAATACATTTTACGCTAAACAAAAACAGTTGCCATTTAAGACGTCATAATAGAAATGAAGTCATGTATTTCAATGCTGCCTATAAGGTTTTTTTTTATTGTTTTTATATTTAAAGCTTTTTTTGTATACGAGTACACACTGAAATAAAAATTTCAAATCAATCAGACACAAAATTAAGATATATCAGTGGGTGGGTCTCTATCCATCTATGCCTCGCTCAAACTGTTCACACCAAACCGAGAAGCAACACTTTCAAAGAGTATATACAAAAAGAGAGACTACAGTTACTACGCCTTTCAGCAACAAAATCCCGAACTCGGGCAAGCAAATGAAAACGATTTTTTAGAGTAAAAAATAATTGCAACATGTTGATAAAAAAAATGTTGCTTTAAACACTCACTTATTTTGCTTATATGTTGTTGTTATTTTCTATTAAAAGTTAATATATTTTAATTTAATCTTGCTGATTTTATCGTAAATATTTGAAATAAATAAAAAAAAATTGTAAATTATTATTTAAAAACATGATAAAAATGAATCTAAACTTTTAAATTTCTTCAACATGTGTTTATTTGCTTGTTGCGAGTTTACGAACATGTAAAAATAGACACCCACTGACACCAAAGAGTATATACGAATAGAGAAGCTACCGTCCACAGCGTTTTTTATGCTGGGCCGAGGTTAAGAAAACATTTTTTTACACTCAAATATAATTACAACATGTTGATTCAGAATTGTTGCCTAACACACTCACTTTTACTTTACTTATATTTTGTAGTTTTCTATTAAAATTTAATGTATTTTAATTCTATCCGGCTTAAAATTTTAAATAAATAAACATTTTATTCAAAAACATCATAACAATTAATTTAAACTTTTAAATTTCTGCAACATGTTTTTATTTGCCCGGTGCGATTTTATGAACATATAAAAAGAGGGAAGATTGAAAGAGACTGAGGTGGATAGAAACCCACTGATGACACTTTCCACGACACACACAACAATAAACTAAACTCGGGCAAGCAAATGAAAACATTGCTTTTTCACTAAAAATCATTGTAACATGTTGGTAAAAAAAATGTTGCTGAAAACACGCACTTATGCTGCGTTTATTTTCAAATTTTTTATTAAAATTTAGTGTATTTTTACAGTTTTTATCGTTAATATTTGAAATAATTGAAAATTTGATTAAAATTTATTAAAAATATAAAAAATGTATTTAATTACTGCGAGCAGTGGGATCAATAATCTCTATTTCGCTCAACCTGTTCTCTATTTATTTGTAAGTGCACCTAATGTAGCAAATAAAAACATGTTGCAGTTTCAATACTTTTTTTTAATGTTTAAAAATCAACTTTTAATCAAATTTTCAATTATTTTCAATATTAACGATAAATAAAATAAAAATGTATTACATTTTAAAAGAAAATAACAAAATAAACGCGAAATAAAAGTGTGGTTTGAGTAACATTTTTTTTATCAACATGTTGCATGATTTTTAAGTGAAAAATAAATTTTTTCATATGCTTGCCGAATTCGAGATATGGTTAGATACCCACTGCTTAAATATATTTCTTCTTATTTTTTAAAACGCGAAAACAAAATCTTGAATGCCGAATTATTAACTTAAATACGAAAATATATATTTTAACTAGAATCATATTTCATTTAAAAAAATGCATACATAATTTAAAAATTTTTGTAAGAAAAACTACCATGTCAAATTTAAGATTTAACTATTCCGTTTTCTCTGTGCATTAAAGTTCATTCAGTTCATTCAGTGGGTCTCTATCGACCTCAGTATCTCTCAATCTGAACTCTTTTTATTTGTTAGTAAATCGCACAGAGCACAAAGAAACATGTTGCAGAAATGTAAAAAATGTTTTTAAATAATAATTTAATAAAATTTTTATTTATAGAAAATAACAGGGTATAAGCAGAATAAAATGGAGTGCTTTAAGCAACAATTTTTGTTATTTATCAAAATTATTATTATTTTTTTAGTGGAAAAAAATGTTTTTTTTTTTTGCTTTCCCGATTTCGGTATTCGTAGCTGAGATGAATAGGAAGTGTAGTCTCTCTATTTGCATATACTCTTTGGTCCATTGTACGTCATATGTTTATTTGAATTATATTTAATATCTTGCTGTGTTATCTAGTTATTTTTATCCTACTCTGTTATTTTGGTTTATATTTTTTTTATAAAATAAATTTATATTTGTAACATATTTTTTTTTTAAGCAATATTTATTAACAGACATGGGCGGCGTGAATTACATTTCACGATCATTCACTTGTGAAATTTGTCATATAATTAATAATTTTAGACCTACGCTCACACTTGTTGACTTTAACGTTTCCTTGTAAAATTTTCCATTTTCTCAATACCAGACATGGGACAATATACCAATATTTGCGTATTTAATTACAGGCCAATTACTTTTTTACGTCTAATTACATGTAATTGGGTGTAATTGAGTAATTTCCCTGTAATTAAATACCCAGATGTCGCTACTAGTTCCCATGTTTGGTATTAAACATTTGACAAACTTACTAAGGAAGCGTTTCACAAATGTGAGCATAGGTCTCAATGTATTAATGATATTGAAAAATGTCACAAGTGAATGATTGTGAAATGTAATTGTTTTTTTTGTTGTTAAACATTATAAAGAAAAACAAAATTTTAATGAATCTCTTATCATTTGCCATGTCGAAAGCTCTTAATTTGTTCGTTTTCTATAATAATATAGCTTGATTTAAAATATAGATAATGAACGAATCATTTTCTTAATGAAAATTATGCAAAATTAAAGATTTTGGCCTTTGAAACATGTTGATAAAACTACTTAAATCAAAGAGTGTATACAATAAGAGAGACTAACTACACTTCCAACGCCTCAGCACTAAATACCGAACTCGAGCAAGAAATAAGAAAACATTTTTTTACCTTAAACTAGCCTACTGGGGCTACCAACTAGCCCCGGTAGGCTAGTTGGTAGCGTACTAGCTTATAAGTGCGGGGGTCGTGGGTTCGATTCCCAACAGAGGCACGTTACAACGCGCCGAAAGCCATAGTAGCTAGTGCTCGGTTAGAGCAATAGTATAAAATTTGTAATTATATATTTATTTTCTAATTTTATCTTGCTTATTTTATCGTTAATATTTAAAATAAATAAAAATTTTGTTAAATTATTATTTAAAAACATGATAAAAATTAATTTTAGGCTTTTAAAATCTGTGCAACATGTTTTCATTTTCGCGGTGCGATTTTAAGAACACATAAAAAGAGCGCAGATTGAGAGAGACTGGGGTGGATAGAGACCCACTGGTTGCATATCGTAATATTTATCACTAAAATTTGTGTGCAACATTTGTTTTAGCAAAGTGTTGCTAAGCTTAATATTCCAAATAAAATAACAATTTATTAGTTGCTATTATAATTTTGTAAAACGTCTTAACTACTGAAAATTTTTTTTCTGCAACATGTTGTCGACTATGTTCTGTGTAATAATTTATATTCAAATAATAAATACAGCACATAAAAAGAGGACAGATTGAAAGAGTTTGAGGTGGATAGAAACCCACTGGTTGCAAATCGTAATATTTATCACTAAAATTTGTGTGCAACATTTGTGTTAGCAAAGTGTTGCTAAGCTTAATATTCCAAATAAAAGAACAATTTATAAGTTGCTATTATAATTTTGTAAAATGTCCGAAAAACAACCGAAAATTTATTATTTCTGCAACATGCTGTCGACTTTATTCCGTGTAATAATTTGTATTTAAATAATAAATACAGCTGCTTGCTGGTTTCTAATTTTCCTCGATGTGTTGAACTATAAATAAAATACAAATAAATTTTGTAATATTTATTTCTTCTTTATTCAAACATGATATATGCATTTTTATTATTGAATACTAAAAAAAATAATAATTTTTGTTTGTTAGATTTTTTGTATGAATGTAAAGCATAGTAGAGGTGCTTAACTTTCCAACGGAAGTCTTAATTGAGGATTTATACACTTCTTTTAGTTTTTTTGTGTGCTTTTTTTTTACAAAACCTCATCATCTTTGAGGTGATGATGATGATGACGACGATGCTAATAGTGATACACAAGAAAATGTATATCAGTGTGTAAATGTATACAAAAAAAAATCCTTTATGGTTTTGTCTAACATATGTGTTGGTTGGCAGTTCATTCATTCCTTTTATATTCATTCATAGCCATCATCCCAGCAGCAGCAGCCAACACAGCGTGTCTGTCCATAGCCATTTTACTTATAGTTTAATATGTATACAAACAACATGTTATTTTCAGTTTAGTTTTCTTTTAGTACTTTTCATATACACTTCCCTATACATTTCTCACTTTAGTCTTCTTTATGTGCAAGATATCTTATGGGTGCAGTTTTTATATTTGTTGTTTCTGTTGTTTTTTTTTTTCAGAGGAGATACACATTATTAAAAAAATGTGTTTTTTGTGCTTGTAACCAGATTTTTGTTTTATATGCAAGATTGTCATATTTTTACTTAATAAAAACGTCACTTAGAATGTGTGGGTTGTTTCTGCTGTGTATGTCAGTTTTTGCAAATGGTTTAATATTAAAATAAAAAAAACAAAAATAAACTAAGACAGATTTTTCAAAAATTAAAACAGTGGTTTTGTAAGTTAAAAATTATGTATCTGTAACAGTTACAGATAAAACACAATTAAGCTAAGCTGTTTTTGCATTACCAGCAACATTTTGATAAAATAATGTAGCTTAAAAATTTATCAATTCGAGGAAAGATATATGTATAATTGCATTTAAAAATTATATAATAGCTATTTTGTATTCATTTAAATTTAAAATGTTGCTAGCAATATGTTGCCAACAATAATATTTGCAGCATGTTGGTGTTAAATTAATAATGGTTTAAAATAAACTAAGACAGATTTTTCAAAAATTAAAACAGTGGCTATGTAAGTTAAAAATTATGTATCTGTAACAATTACAGATAAAACACAATTAAGCTAGCCACGTTTTTATATTACCAGCAACATTTTGATAAAATAATGTAGCTTAAAAATTTATCAATTCGAGAAAACATACATAATTGCATTTAAAAATGATAAAATAGCTATTTTTAAAATTAAAATGTTGCTAAGAATATGTTGCCAACAATAATATTTGCAGCATGTTGGTATTAAATTAACAGTGGTTTAAAATAGTTAACAAGTGTTTAAAGAATAATTTTATTAACTTAACAAATTTCTGGCAACATGTTTCAAAACATGTGAATTATAATTTTTTTTATGAGAAATATATCTAGGGAAGATTTTTGCCAAAGAGTATATACAAATAGAGAGACTACTCTTCCTACGCCTCTCAGCAACAAAATACCGAAGTCCGGCATGCAAATGAAAACGCTTTTTATACTAAAAAATAATTGCAACATGGTGATAAAAAATTGTTGCTTAAAACACTCACTTTTATTTTGCTTGTATTTTGATATTTGCGATTAAAATTTTAAACATTCTAATTTTATAGTGCTGATTTTATCGTTAATATTTGAAATAAATAAAAAAAAAAATTAAAATTAAGTTTGATATAGTTTTTATTAAAAAACAATTATGTTTTTTCGAACTTTAATTGTGCAATGGAAATGAAAATTATTCAAGTTCGAGGCCATACTCTATATTTCTTTATTAGGATATTGTCCTAACAAATAATCTATAGAGTTTTTGTTTTCAAATTTATTAAATTTAAATTAATTTAAACTTTTAAATTTGAGCAACACGTAAAAAGAGGGAGGATTGAGAGAGACTGAGGTGGACATATGGTATAAGGGCCACTCAAATATATCACAACTATTTAACTCCAACTCTTAAAAATCAAAATGTTGCTATCAACATGTTTATTATTAATGTTGCCTAAAGCATAAGTAGTTAATGAAGAGTTAAAACACAAAAAGCTAGTGAAGTAGTCCTATTTTTTTTAAATGAAATCTTCAAGAAAATCATTTCTTTAGGAATGTTGCTGGTAACATAAATTTTATTCCAAAGAAAACACTGTATTTTATTTTAAACTTGGTGATATTTTCTCTTCAAAAATGTTGTTTATATGCAAAATATATTTCTATCACATAATTTTCTTAATCCAAGTGTTATGGCATTTTTAAACTTTTTTGTTTATATGACACTATTAACATTTTTTATATTTAGTTTCTCATTTTACCCCGCACTTCCGTTTTAAGGTGCAGCTAACTAAATATCTTTTAGGATAAATTTTTATTAAATTCTTATATTTTCTCAAATTCTCACAATATTTTATTTTTACTAAGAATTTTGTCTAATCTACATACATAACTACAAATAGTTAGCTTAGGTAAATGACACTATGCAATTAAGGAATTTTTTATATACAGTGTATAGATAAATAATTTGCTCAATAATTGTTATACAATTAATTGTAATTAAACATTATATGTCTAATGTCATAGAAATCGTGTTTGTAGAAGGTAATAATTTGTAATCACTTTTAATACCCTACATCACTACATGGTTAGGGTAAACTGAGTTAGTGCTATGTTTATAATCCCGAGAAACTATTTGAAATAGTATACCGATCGACTCAGAATCACTTTTTGAGTCGATTTACACTCATAATAATCCATGCATAAAAATAAGAAATTTTTGTCGATACAACAAAAACTTTCGTAAAATTAACGAATTATAATTTATTTAATATTATTTCGTATTTTTATCAATGAGTAAATACAAATAGAGAAGCTACCGTACACAGCGTTTTTTGTGCTACCTACTCGGGCGAGGTAATGAAAACATTTTTTTACACTAAAAAATAATTGCCACATGTTGATACAAAATTGTTGATTAAAACACTCACTTTTATTATGCTTATATTTTGTTATTTTCTACTAAAATTTAATGTATTTTCATTCTATCTTGCTTATTTTATGGTTAAAATTTTAAATAAATAAACATTTTATAAAATTTTTATTCAAAAACCTGATAACAATTAATTTAGATTTTTAAATTTCTGCAGCATGTTTTCATTTGTTCGGTGCGAGTTTACGAACAAATAAAAAGACGGCAGATTGAGAGAGACTGAGGTGGATAGAAACCCATTGTTTTTATACACTCATAATAATCTATGCTTTTATGCATGGAAACGATAAAATAAACGAAAACTTGTTTGTTTTAGAAACGTTTTTTTTTTCGACAATAATTTCGTATTTTTATGCATGGATTATTATGAGTGTAATCCATGTATAAAAACAGTGGGTTTTTTATCCACCTCAGTCTCTCTCAATCTGCCGTCTTTTTATTTGTTCGTAAACTCGCACCGAGCCACAGTGGTCGAAAAGGCTCATTTAGCGGCGTTTAATTAATAGCGCTTAGGGATTTTTTTTTTTTTGCTTGTGTAATATTTTTTTTTAGTTGAAAATAGATTAAGCTACAATGTTAAACAAAAAAAAAATTTTTAAAAATATATTAATATTTTTTTTTTTTTGTGAAAGTTTAAATTATTTTCATATTTACGACATTTTTTATTTCATTCAGGAAAACATTATAAAGTTAATATATTTAATGTTTCACATTCTTTTGGGCTAAAAATATATTAAACATTAATATTAAAATCATTTTTTTTTTAAACATTAATTTATTTATTTTTTAAAATTTTTTTTCTGTTATATTAAACTTTAAACAATTTTTATTTATTTCAGTGCTTATTTCAGTGTTAATAAAACGACATATGTATATATTGGTACAGTTATGTTGGAAATAATAGGCTTAAGGCAAATATACGAGTTTTTATTCAGAATCATCAGAACCAACAGCGTCATCTTGTATAATTGGCTCTGAAAGCAAATTTAGTACATCACTGCCTATTTCTATATTATTTCGGGAGTAGCTAGATGGTTGTTTGGAGAGCGAGGATATGAGAGGATCAGAAGAGAAAAGAAGTGAGTGAATTAAATCCTCCATTGTGTTTTTTCTTGAATTTTTTGCGTGTGTGGTGCTCTCTAAAATTCCTTAAATCTTTATTTCGGGCTTCCTGTGCTTCTTCTGACATCATGCCAATTGGGATCGAGACATTATTTATGATGTCAGCACCGTGGATTAAAATTTTGTGAACGGAAGATGGCATATAGAACCATGGGTATTTTTCTACAAATATTTGCGCTGTTTCAAAGGAATATATTTTGAAAGCATGTGTATTAACTTTATACCCACAAGCCATAGTTCGTAAAATAACACTAAATCTACTGATTAGTTCCTCACTGATTCCAGTTAAAAGTGCAGCCAATTTTGGTTGTTGGAAAAAACGTCTAGCTGTATTTCCGCTATTGGTATTTCCCGAACCAGGTTTAGGTATATCAACTAGTAAACACATCTCATTTCTTAACTTTTCTTGTATATCCAGCTTAGTTTGTTGTACAACTGATTTATCAGTGCTACGAACTTGCCACTTTTGAATTGGCAATCTATATGCAATATGTAAAATGCATTCAAAACATCTTATCCAAGCATGTAATGTTGACAAGCCATACTCATACATATTAGTATTAGGTGGTAGATTTTTAATAGAATTTAAGTCATTCATAACTTTTGGTGTTGCTCCACAAATGCCACATGTTTGTGACGAGGATTCTGCAATCACACTAAAAACTTTTCCATCGATCATTGTCAGGTGAAATTGGTGATGAATTTGAAACGACTCAAACTGTGTTGGAATAATTTCAGATATTTGCTGTTTTACTCTTTCAATTTCAGTTCTGACTAAGTTAGAAGTTTCTTTTTCATAAATCAATTTAATTGGTCTACAAAACCGCGTAGAAGAAGGCCGAGAATTCTCCCATAGAATAACGCTTCCCATTTTGACTTGTAGTGGCACAATGCACACTGCAAATAAAGCTTCATCATTTCTGTTCGATTCAAGGTCAGAAAAGCTTTGCCTGTAAGTGGAATGTCCACTGCTGCCATCACATCCCCACTTGTATATAGCAGTAATGATGTCTTCATTGAGGTTGACGAAAATTTCCTTCTGTGATTCAACGATCCTTGTAACAGTATGATCAACCAAGGTCTGTAGGGGCACTTCAGCAGATGTGTCGGTTATTTGGACTCCGACGGGATAGCACTTCTTTTTTGCTAATAACAATGCATCATATGTTGGATATATGTTTGAGTTTCTTATTTTTGCACCAGATTGCATTAATTTATACGAGTGTTTTGTGAAATCCCCGTCCACGTAAAGAGCTAAAGCTTCATCAGGGCTGTATGGAATAGAATTTTTTTCCGTAGAAGTAATGGTTTTTTGAATTTTTGCTGCGACCTCGGTATCAGAATGTACCATGGACACCACATCTGAAGCTTTTCTCTTTCCTGCTTTGTGTAAACTTACGCGCGTCGCTACCATAAGTTCATGGGAAGAAGTTTTATTTACAAGCTGTGAAACTTTTTTGACTTGGGTTTTAGAGGTACATTCTGTGAAATCCTTTGCAGGTCGTCCAAAAGAAGTGGTACTTATCGGCTCAACTAATATTATTTCACTGTCCAACCATTCTTTGTTACGTTCTTCAAAATAAGATAATGTTCTGTGGCAACTCTTCCACTTCTCAACTAATTTGCTTATAAAGCTCCGCAACTTTCTTTTTATTTATTGGCACTGTTCCTCAGCATACTTTGTTTTGTCTATTATATTGTTAAATACGTGGTCCTCCACAGCCGAAAATTTTCTAGTTGGGATGTTTTCATTGTGCTAAATTAAGAAAAGTGTGCGTTTGGAAACATTCATTGTGCCTAAAAAATTAATTAACCAAATACATTGCGCGAACTGGCATGCCATATTGGACGATTCACAACAACAATAATCCAAATTAATAAACAAAAAAAGAATTGGACCGAACACGATCGAACGCCAAAAGTTGCACTCCATGAAACAATAGTATATAACACTTTAAACGCCCTATCACAAATTCCAACTTCTACAATTCACTACTACTAAACTAGATACACACAGGTCACAAACATTTATTTTTTAGTTAATACATACCTTTGTCTTTCAATTACAACTTTTAGGCTCAAAATTGATAAACAATTGACTTAAAGGTGACAAGAAACACGCACTGAGTAATTAGGCGCCAAATTCCTAAAATGCACTTGCTGCAGCAAACTTTATGTTTGACAGCTAACAGCTGAGCGAATATTGAAAGCAAAATAAAAGTAAAAACGCAGAGTTTCTCAGAAAAGTATCGGTAATCGATACAATGCAAAACATTAAACGATTTTAAAGATTTAATTTTTGACTTAAGCGCCGCTAGATCAATGATTTCGACCAGTGTGCGAGCCTCTAAAAACATGTTGCGAAAATTTAAAAGTTTAAATTATTTTCTATCATGTTTTTGAATAATAGTTTACTAAAATGTTTATTTATTTAAAATTTTAACGGTAAAATAAGCAAGATAAAATTAAAATACATTCAATTTTAAAAGAAAATAACAAAATATAAACATAATAGTGAGTGTTTAAGCAACAATTTTGTATCAACATGTTGAAATTATTTTTTAGTGTAAACAAATTTTCAATACCCTCGCTCGAGTTCAGTTGGCAAGAATATAAAACGCTGTGGACGGTGGCTTGTTTTTTTGTATATACTCTTTGACCTAGCACAAAATGCTCGTTGATCAGATAGGTGTAGAGTATCCCTTAGTCGGCATGCCCGACATAAAATTTTTGTTACTTGTTTAAATCGGTTATGACTTTTTGAACTTGAACAAATAAATATCAACACTATAATGCTATAAACACATAGACGACTGCAGCTACACGACTACAGCCTGTCAAAAATAAAATACACACGTTTATATGAAAACGATTATTTTGGAACCAACACAACTACACGGCTACCCGACTACTTTTGCCGCTGTAGTCAACTTAGGTTAATTTCTATTTTTGTTGGCTGCAAAACAAAAATAGTGTTGACAATAAAACAAAATATGTAACAAATTAGTGCTTAAAAATATTTTATTTTGTTAAACACAAAAAAACGTCGCAACATCAAATGGTATAATTGCATTAATATTCAAGAGGGGTTATATAAATTTATTTTCACGTTATAATAATGTATTATAAATAAGTAATTGTATTTTTAAGTGAACTTTATATACGTGTCTACAACCAAGCATGTTGTTCTATTTTAATAAAGAAAAAAAAGATGTAATTGGCACTACTGAAACAAAATTCATTTGTATCAGGGATGTTAAATGGAGTTTTCAATTTTGTACCAACATCCAAAAAAAATTGTACTTTTTGGACGTTGACGGTACCATTTTTTTAAATTTATTAAAACAACAAAAAAAAAAATACAGAAAAATTCTCTTGTACAGAAAAAAAAAAACAAAACCTTCCAATAACATACATTATATGTATGAATAAATAAGGCATAAAAAAGTCTTATGAATATATGAGACCAAATCATGGAATTATTTGTTTAGTTAATATACTATTTGGAATTTCTACATCATAGCAGCATACATTTGTCGCTCTTAACCAATCCTTAGCCTGTATGAGACTTGATAATGTTGGCTAATGTAGTCTGTTTCTTTCCTTAGTTTTTATTATATTTTGAAAAGAAAAAAACTCTTTCCACATTTGCAGACCAGTGTGGAATGGATAAAATTCCAGCAACGACTAGAAATGTCTGGAAACATATTGACATTCAGTTCATTTTGAAAATTAGCTACTACCGACCAAAAACTACAAACGTTTTAATTTTTTAACGACTTCAGTTAAAAAAATTTTAGTTTTTACTCTGGCTCAAGTAATATTTTACTAAGAAGACAAGAATGGAGCAAAATTAATGATTAATCGGTTTTTTGTTAAAGTTCTGCCTATTATGGAGGCTATAACTTTTCTAAAACATTGGGTTCTGAAGAGATCTTTAACCAGATCGAAATACTAGTATTAACCCAGCTAATATGTTTGATTTGCTTTATTTTTGTAAATATACGGAGGTTGAGAGCTCGTTCTAAATTAAACATATATAAGATTGTTTGGAATTTTTTTTCATTTCTTTAACAATAATTTAATTTTCGTTTGAGTTTGAATTTTAACGTCTTTTTCAGACAATTGCAGTTAATACTATAATTAATATGCAATTTTATTTAATTTAATTGTGAAAGGCGTGGTAGAGAAGAATGAGTGTATTTTCTAAAAATCATAACTACATTGCAAATATTCAATTTTTTCTGAATCAGACTGCGCAGTTTCTGGTATTGAACGTTCGTCAGTGACCCTGTTTTTTTGAATTTTTGAATAATGTAATATTTGTTATGTTTTTATTTGTTCGATTGCGTCTATATGAAATTTTTCTGTGCAATCATTGACCGTGGTATAGATAAACTGATTTCTAATGCCACATGCACTCGCACTACACGTTAGACAGAGCGCTTTAAAACCCTCTGAGCTATAGTTAGGTCGAGTTTTGCTGTGATTAAAACTAGTTTTATTCAATACACGGTGTTTTTGTTCTTGCATACATAATCTCAGAAGTACAACTCCAACAACACAACAGTTCTATTTTTACAAACTCACCTCACTCTAATGTCCACTGTTTTCCCATATGTTATAAGTGATGCCATATCTATATATCAATTTTCACTTCTTCAGAATTTTAATAAATTCAAAATAAAAGTGAAGTTGGCTTCAACAAGTGTCAATATATGTAAGAGCTGCCAGATAAATTTTGTAAAAAATCGTAAATTTTTAATCGATATTAAAAAAAAAAATTGCCAACTTTATTCTTCAAAATCCTTAAAATGATGATAAATCGTAAAATCTGGCGGATATAGTCGCATATATTTTAAGAGCTCATTACATAAAACGAATAAATGCAATGAAAAAGGACACAATAACAATTTGTTTGCTATACTAAAAATTCAAAAAGGGGAAAAATTAAAAATTTTTAAATTGTACCAAATGAGTCGCGGTAGTACCACGGTACTTTAGAAAGTCAAAATGTACCAAAAAAAGTACAATTGTACCAACTTTAACATCCCTGATTTGTATAAAAATATATTTTTAAATTGAATCGTGATCAGCTGTTTACTATGCTGCTGTCGTTTCCAAAATAATAAGTAGATGACCACACGGCGACGATTGCAGTCAACGGCATTTGCAGTCGTGTAGCTCTGCAGTCTGCTGTGGTCTATGTGTTTATAGCATAAGACTTTAATAAATATAAATAATGATTCGAAATGTGTTTGAGTAGGTATAAATATCAATTGAGGTACATTTTTTTTTTAATTTGTTTTAATAAGTTAAAGATATGCAATATATTCACATATATATTTAAAAAATATTAACGGAATTTATGAAAAGGCAACAAGTTTTTTTTTAAGTTAATAGACACATCTTACAGAGTTATTAGTAAACTAACTTATTTTAACTAACTCATTCGTTGTTGCAGTTTTATAATTTTGTTAAAAAAAAAAGTCATTTTGGGGTGAAGTGATAAAATTGTGGGTAGTGGGGGGTTTTGGGTTGGGAAATGGTAATATAAAAAATAAATACCAAAATCAATACAACATGTTCATACAAAAAATAATTTGTGGGCGTTGTGGTGTAATGGTTAGCGCGTTGGACTTTTACACAGAAGGTCCCGGGTTCGATCCCCGGTGCCGGCAACATCAAAATAATATGTATGAGTTTTTTTTTCTATCCCTCATACGTATCGCAATGTCCACCTTCGGTGTTCCCATAGCAATTAACCCCACCGAAGTAAAATAATGAATCAGGGCTATGAACCAAAAAGCTTCAATAAGTTCGCCAACTCTCCATCAGGTGGCGAGCAACAACTGTTCTAAGGCTTATCATCTCGCGCAATTACAGTGTTGCCATGTCTGAAGCCCTTCATCTTTCCCCACCTTTCATCTCTATACTATCCCTTTCCAAAGAAAGCAACACACTAAATATAGGAAGTATTTCCTGAGTGTTGCCTCTCTTTAAAAAAAAAAAAAAAAAAAAAAAAAAACTAGCCTTTTTGGAGGTATACATTTTAAAGTGGGATATTATATTTATGTTCGATGGAATATGCCATCCTTTTTCTTATGTTGTTTTTGATGAATTTTCGCGACATGTCTCTTAAATTGATTAAAAAAAAAATTCACATTTACATAATATTCTAATAACAAAACATAAATACACTATAAAATTGCTTAAATTGCTATTAATGCTTTCCCCCCTAAAATGCTATTAAATCTTCACCCCAAATTGAACATATTCACAAAAATTCGCCTAATTTAAACAATTTTCTGTTAGAAAGTGTTTTGCAAACCGTCAGATAATGACAATCGTAATTAATTTTTAATTAATTACTGGAGAATATTACTTTAGTTAGTCTCTTACAGGAAGAAGAAGAAGAAAACATTTTTATTGAAAATTTTTAACGGACACAAGGGATACACCAGGCTGCCGCAGTTTCGTCCCCCTCCTGGGACTCGTCAGTTGTTAATTTATGTGTCAATTGAACAAAGTATTTTATATTGTCATTAATTTTTTGCAAATATTAGTTCATAAAATATGCATAAAACTAAAGAGAACATTTTTAAAATAGTGTTTGTAGTTCACATGAATTCACTCAAATTATATTTCAAGCGCACTTTGATTTTTGTTAACTCTTTTGTTGATTGTGTAAAGGGCGCGCAAATAAAATGCCTTTTAAATAGAATTTGAGTTGCATACCTATTTTAATAATACAAAATTAATAAAAATCTAAACTTTTTCCATAATGAGAAAGATGATAGACTCTGAAAAAAAATCATTATTAACGCAATTTTGATGCTTATAAATACGGCAAGGAATTTCATGCAAATGCAGGATTTTTCTCGATATTCTAAAACTGATATTGACTAGAAATTTATCCGAAACATGAAATGTAGTTCAAAATGGCATGGATTTGTAGTTGCATATTTTGGAAAAAGTGTATATTTTTGCATATTTTGACTTTTTATGCATATTTTGTATTTTGACGCTTATTTTGTCCTTTTTACAGCATATTTGTACATATTTTTCATTTATTTTAAGTACTTTTTGTTTTAGTTTGTTCAAAAACTGAAATTTGTATACATTTTAATATTTTGATTTAATCAAAATCATTTATACATTTTAAAATCTTGCTGGACCGAAGAAAAGCGTAAGATTTTGTGAAAAAGATAATTGTTTTATGTCTGTAAGCTTTGATTTTTGCAAAAAATATTTTTTATGTGCATATTTTTCATGTTCTTAGTGCATATTTTTATATTTTATCTGCATTTAATAAGCGCCTTCCTTTTTTAGTTGCATGAAATTCCTTATCCTATTTATAAAGAACAGCACATCTTTGCCAACTTAAAGCCCGGCACAACACTTAATATTTCAATATAAACAAATTATCTCGTTTGTAATTAATAATAAAAAAACCCACCATAAAGTTTTGTTTTTTTATGTTAATAAATTTAAATATTACTCATAAATCTATCTTAAAAAAATATAAAGTTTCATTATTTGGCACAAAAAATTTTTTTTTTTTGGTTTTAAATTAACTAAAATGTTTTAGAAATCCCCTAATAAACATTTAACACTTTTTAAATAAAAAATAAAAAAAAACACATAAAAAAATCATATAACTATGCAGAGATTATAATTAAAAAATATTAACTAGATATTTTTTAATTTCAATATTTATTACCGTAATAAACCATATGAGTAGCTTAAATATATTTGCCTAAACATTTTTGAAAAAGTACTAAAACCACTAGGCGGTTTACAGCCTACTTAAAAACAAAACACAATTGGCATTAAAAATGAATAAAAAAATTTAATAAAATTTTTAAATATTTGGTGAAAACACATAAAATTAAAAAAAATTTGATAATAAAAATTATAAAACAATAAAAAAGTATTAACATATAATTTTTATACTTTTTAATGTTTATTAGTCAAATTAACCCGTATCCAAAGCTCTCTTCTAAAAACCTGAACTGGTTTTAAGAGAGTTTTGAAAAAAAAATGTGTTAACAGTGGTACTTTTAACTAACAAATTTGCACGCTTTTAAGTAATTTTACGAAGGGGCACTATTAGATCTCGCATCTACATTCTTTCCGACAGTCAAGCGGCATTAAGGGCTTTAATGTCCTATGAGGTGTCATCTGGTCTGGTCATTGAATGCATTCTGGCTCTTAACCGACTTGGCAGGCGCAACTCGCTTACCTTAGGGTGGGTTCCTGGTCACGAGGGGCATGAGGGCAACGAGAGGGCAGATTGTCTTGCTAATTGCGGGGCCCGAAGGCCCTTTATTGGCCCTGAACCATTCCGTGGTATACCTTTGGGGTATGTTAGGGAGAAGCTCGGGTCGTGGAGGGAGTCAGAATTCTCTCTCTATTGGGAAAACTCTCTTGGCCAACGACAGGCTAAGAGATTAATTTCTTTTTCCAGTGCAGGATCGAGGAGACTCTTGTCCCTCGGGAGGGGTGACTTGAGAACCCTGATGTCTTACCTGACTGGACACTGCAATCTCAGATACCACCTGTGCAAAAGGGGTCTTTCGGACACGGATGAGTGTAGGTTTTGCGAACTGGTAGCTGAGACATCAGAGCATGTTCTTTGCGAATGTCCGAGGCTATGTGAAAGGCGTGCCAAGTTTCTTGGCAATCGCTTTGTCTCCCCTTCGGACATTATGAAGATTTTGCCTAATAGGAGTATTGGCTTTATAGGTAGCTTGAATCTTTAGGGTAACTTTAGGCAGCACAAAAGACCTAAGTTGGTCGCGGTGCATAGTGCCATATAATCTAATCTAATCTAAGTAATTTTAATTAAATTTTAAAGTTCATTTTTTTTTTGTTTAATGTATACCCTGCATAAGTTTTGTATAATTCACACAAAAATTTGTTTATAAAGGGTCCTCCAAAAACCTTTTTTTTTTTTGAACTCCTGAACCAATTTGACTTTGTATGTCATACCAAGGTCTTTATGCAAAATTCGTCTCAATGATGTCTCCGAAATGTTTAATTGTTGAGAACGACGGTGAATTGATATTGATGGCGCTTCACGCACACTTTCTGCCACAGCAGCAATATTCTCGGGTGTACGCACTGTTTTTGGCTTTTCACGCTTTGGTTTATCGATGAGGATGCCAGTGTCTTTAACTTTTTCACAAGATAACGAACATACGGAGCTGACGGTGCTTCTCTTCTTCCAAAATCCGTACGCAATTTTCGCCCACATTCTGCAACATTACCATGATTTTCAAAGTAATGTCGCAATATTTCCCAGTATTGTTCAAGTGTATACACAACCATATTCGTTCAGCGGAAGGATAAAACTAATTATCTGTCAAATCAGATATGAGCTAAGTGTTACCATTTACGAAATAAGCACTAGTTGAAAAAAAAAAAAACGTTAGATGGCGGACCCTTTATATATATATAAAAATATTCAATAAAAAACATCAGAAAAAACTGTTTCTTTTAGTACCAGTTGCCATATCAAATTTAACAGATGTTGAGTACCTCGGTTCTTCTTTAGTCTTTATGTTCTTTGGTTGAATTTCAATATTTTATGATATAATTAAAGAAAATCCGGGATTTTACAACCGAAAATTAAATTTTTTACTTTAATATTAAGATTTGTTGTTGTTTTTCAAAAACTGTTGTTTTTGAAACACTGTTGCATTTTTCTAAAACCAAAATTTCTGCCATGAATACCCTTACTATAATTTGTTTGTGGATATGTTGCTGCAACATTTGTAATTTCCTACAAAAATTTCCTACACAAACAAGAAAGAAATGCATGGTTGATTCTGAGATAACCGGCTAATTTACTGTTCTTGTGTATTTAAATTGGGAACAATAAAATATATTTCACTCTATTATATACTTAAAGGTCCTTTGTAGTCGCTAAAATATTTTTCCAAGAAATGGTTTTGTTCTTCAAAAAAAATGCCTAGCAAATTTTTCAAAAGTCATTCCCCTGGCTGTTCCTAACATTACTTTCAATTAAATTTTTATAAATTTCTAACAAAAATAGTATACAATTACTTCAGTAAATTAATGTAAATTTAAAAATAATATTAAATGAATTCCATTTTCTATTAATGTTTATAATTTTTTATAAATTAATATTCTATAGATTATTTGTTAGGACAATATCCTAATAAAGAAGTATAGAGTATGGCCTCGAACTTGAATAATTTTCATTTTCATTGCACAATTAAAGGTCGAAAAAAAAATAATTTTTATTTTTTAATAAAATTATATCAAAATTGTATAAAAGACAAAGTACAGTCTAGTTTACTCCCCCTGTTTTGTTTATAAACGAAACAAAAAATAAAAAGGAGGAAATAAACAAAAAACTTGTATTGAATATCCACCAGAGGTGAAACTTGCACATAACAAACAAGTTTTCAATTTGTTTTTTGATCAATGGTTATTATCCTTAACTTCAAGCTCATATATTAGTTCTCATGTAGTGAGTAAACTAGTTTATATGAATGTTTGATGTTTGGCATGGGATTGTTACCGCTTTCAAAACGTGTTCTGATGATGGAAACCTAGAAAATTCCCAAAATAGAGCTATCAACACATTCCTGAAAGGGTCAAATAATAAATTTGAAAACAAAAAACTCTATAGATTATTTGTTAGGACAATATCCTAATAAAGAAATATAGAGTATGGCCTCGAGCTTGAATAATTTTCATTTTCAATTAATGTTTTTATTAATGATTATTTTTTTTTGTCCCTAAATGTACACATATTTCCCTGTAAAATCTTATATTCGTTAAAATTCCAATTTTCACACCATTGTTGATATTTAAATAATTCAATTTTTAAAAAAAAAATTTTAACAAGGAAAAAAATTTAATAAAAAGTTAAACACAAAATGTATTGTCTTTAAATCCTGTTTTATTAATAAAAAAAATATATTATAGTTTACAAGAAAAAAATAAAACAGTTTTATTCTCCCTGTATACATTAATTCACATTTTCGGAAAACCCTCCCATTAAGGACTTTAAAGTACTTTCTATAACTTTCTAGGAGCAGGGTTTCCATCTCTGCTTAAAATCGCCCATGCCATTGGAAACCCTTTTTGTGGCCTTTGATTCTCTTTTCGCAAGAGCTCAATATCTTTCAACTAGTCTTAGCTCCGGGTAGTTTGTGGGATTTGCCTCCATTGGTACAAAAACAATGTTATTTGCTTCATACCACTCAAGGGCTCTCTTGCTGTAGTGGCAATATGCCAATATAGGTCAGAAGTAAGTCAACTTATTGTGTTGGAGTATAAATGGAAGTATATAAAAATTTCGGTGTTTATTGTTCCTGTTGTTACAAATGAATTGCTCCTTTTTCCAAAACTGCATATTGCTTGCCTTTTTAGGGATTTTTTTTTTGCCTCTCGTTTTCTTCCTGAGCCGGATTTTTTTCTCAATGGTCAAGTCTCCCTTAAACCTTTGAATTGCTTTTCAAACAATCTGATGACTAACTTCTGATTCCTTGGCTAATTTTTTTTATATATCCAAGACAGATTTTGTTGAAAATATTTAATTATTTACAAGCGAACATCTTTTCATCACTCATTTCGTCAAAAATTTAAAACGCAAATTCTAGATTGTCATTAATTTATTTTTTAAAACTACTATGATCAAAAAAATTTTAAAGAAAGCTTATGATGAAAGTTACGAGTATAAGGGAAAACGCATGTTAACAAGTTACTGCATAAAAACGTGGCAGGTTTTTCGCCAACAATATTAATACAATGAAGTCATACGCGTTTTGTCTTTCATAATGAGACCTCACACTTACGTTAGTCATTCTCCTGTGTCGTTTAAAAAAAAAAAGTTTAATACTTTTATAATTATGTGTGCATTTTATAAAAGTTTATTTCGAATATCAACTTCCGATTCATGTCAATTTTCCAAATGTTAACACCTAAATTGACATTTAGAGAGTTTTGTAGAGATTCGTCATTCCCCTGTCATCATTCCTCTGGAAAAATATTTTTTTTTACGTTAGATCAACACTGGCTAAAAACAGTGCAAAGACATAGGAACAAGTATAGATTAGCCAGTTAAGTATAAAGATTAAAAGTAAGAAAAAAAAAAAAATTAAGAAATGGATGTGTACCTTCGATAACTGAGTATATATTCTTAAAAGATATTTCTATCTGAAATACTAAATTCGACATAAAAACTTCAATGTCATAAATGGTGTCGAAATTGGACCGTAATATCAGAATCAACCGCATATTATTTTAATATTTTATGATATAATAAAATAATTTGGGAATTTTCGATCCGAAAATAAGTTTTTTTACTTAAATATTGTAGTTTGTTGTAGCAGTAAACGTGTCATATAAACATGTTGCAGCAGCATTAATAATTTGCATGGTTGGCAAACAATACCTTTTCATTATAACACTTGTTGCCTACCACTGCCATCTCAATACCGATATGAAAATTTTAATACTACGATTCCAATAGTGACACGTGTACCAATTAAATTGTGTTATATCTACAAAATACCGCTATAAATCGGCGTTTCGATTTTTTTAGCGTTATTTTTACTTTGATTCGAGATATTTGAGAATCAAACCGGTAATTAGTGAAATTAGACTTGTTAAACAAGAACACATCGACAACTACCTCTATTATGGAAAATGCCAACCTTGGTAGCAAATTACAAAACGTTAAATGTTTCACAAACAAAGTAATTTTTTTATAAAAATACATATTACATTCAGAAGTCGTTATATCGATTTCTGTCGTTTTTAATGAAATGCGAAATACACACACAATATATAAGCAGGGTATCTAGTTGTTGGTTAAATTAGTTGTTGATATAATAAGTAGATTGCTATTCAAAATAAAAATAAAACGGGTCTCGGGTAAAAGACTTATGAGTGAAAATATAAAGTCACATCGAAATTTAATATTTTTTTTTTAAATTTTTTCTGAAAACTTTTTTATGTTGATACTAAATTAGTAGTTTACTTTTATGTAATTCTTGAAAATCTGAAAGTTCGAAATCTGAAAGTTTTCAAATACATAATGTTAAAAATATTATAAAATTTATTGTGTTTTCACTTAAAACATAAATTATGGCTAATTTTTGTTGAAATACTACAACACTTATATAAATTATAATGACAGAGTTGTCATGTACCATAGGTTGTCCCAAAAAAAATAAAAATTTGGATTTTCTCGGAAGATCTTTTCTAATTTGGATACTCATAAGGTAAAGTATTTTTGAGAATTTTATCAGATTTTCGGAAGTGGTTTAGAGGTTGCGCAAACCGATTTTGAACCAAAAATCGAGCTTTTTGGGCTTTTATTGAATTATTCTTGAAAATTGCTAAAAAATCGGTAATTTTTTCGGCTTCTGAGTAAATATTCTTAAAGAAAATTTTCCGATCTTTAGTTTTATGTGCATAAGTAATAAGTTTCGTCAGGGATTTTGCACATTTTGATACATTATATCACAGTTTTTGTAAATTTTCAACAAATATGAAAAAAAATGCTTTATAACTTTTAAAATTTGTATGAAGACTAAAAAAAATAATGATGCAGTTTAAAAGATTATGAAGTTTTAAATAAATTAGCAGAAAAAACAATATAATTTTCTCTTACCGTTCTCGAGTTATACCCTTTTAAAGCTTTGCACCCGTTGTATGAAATTTTTAGTACTATAAGATTTGGGCATCCGATTTGTTGTAAACTTTAGATTATGAGATTTGAAAATTTATTTATTGTATGTCAAAGCTTAGTTTTAAGTGTTGTCAAGTTGTGGACAGCAAAAAAAGTAGCCAAAAAGCCGTTATCACTAGGTGGCACTGATATGGCTCGAACTAAAATTCATGATTTATTGGATTTGGGGGAACTACAACCATATTTTTGGCAGATAGTCTATAGGTTTAGAGATAACAAGTCACAATACAATTAAAATTTTTGTAAATTGATAAGTGGAAGACGCTTGGTGCCTATGCCAGTGTCCCCGATACGCTCCTCTCAATGAAACAATTGTATGATTACAAACGCTTTAATGAAAAAGTTGCACGCGAGACTCTGAAAACCTTTCTGGGTCATCAGTGGTACCTTTCCGAGAAGTTGGCTGCCTTATCGTTTTTGATGAACGTATAGATACCAAAACTTTGCGTTTAATGCTTAGAAACCTACATGAACCAAGTAATAACAACGAATTAGTGAAAGGAAATTTTACAGAAGACATGATTGAAAATAAACAAATTCAGTGTTTTATTACAAAAGCCAGCCTAACTTTTTTTGAAGCCTGCAACATTTCTACTGATTTTTTACAAACGGATCCAGAAAAATGGGAAAACAACAAATCATTTCAGGAAGCAAAACACAAAGTTCAACAATTGAAAGTTGTAAATGATGTCGCAGAACGTGGTGTGGCCTTGGCTAATAGTTATATCAATATCACAACTTCTGACTGGGGTAGAGCAGCATCGCAAGAACTCTAATAAATGATTTATAACAAATCTATTTTTCTTTGTTTTTAATATAATTGTTATGTATGAGTGGTAAGTAACTATTATTTTATTTGTAAAAACATTTTCTAAATCCAATTATTTAAAGTTTAAACCAATGCAAACCTAGTTCACACCTTATAGTATTATACACACAAAAAAAAAAATTCATATTATTTATGAATATTTTATGAAAAATTTGCCAATGTACTAATTTAGGAATTTTTTCATAACATTTATGAACAGTTCATAAAAAATACTGGGAAAGTTTGTGTCTCGTAAATTATGACAAGGTTCTTAAAATATATGTAGAAAAACTTAATATTTATGAAAAAGTACTTAAAAAATTTGCTAATGTACAAAATCCTAATATGTAAGAAAACTTGCATAAATTATAATAATAATGGGAATTTTATGTACCTTTTCATAAATGCTAGGACACAGTTCATTCAATAAATAATTTTAAAAACCTGTTCATAAATGCTAAGAAATTCTTTATAATGAAAATAAAAATGCTGTACTGATTTGTAAAAGTTTATTTTCTATATTTTAATAATATATATTGGTATAAAAAAAATTAATTAAAAATGTATGTTTGCGTTTTTTTTTTTTTGCAAACAATTTAATTTTACTTAAAGTTTTAATCAAAAGAATAATGATGCCTCAAAATATTTCAAAATGAGGTCTTTTAAAATAATAACAAATATTCATTGCTTTACATATTTAATATATCGTATTAATCATACATATTTAATATGCATAATATAATAATATAAAATATCACTTATTTTATCACTATTTTTATGTTATGTTTTTTTTTCAATTAAAATTTTTATATATTCATGCAAATCAAAATTAAAATTGGTCATATAATTATTTTATGTAATTTACATAAGTATTTTTGAGATTTCAAAGAAGAATTATAATTTGTTTTTGTTAGGCAATAAAATAATAAAGAAATTCAATTGAATTGAATTGAAGAAATTCATAAGTAATATTTAAAGCTTTTAATCAAAATAGTAATGACGCCTCATAACATATATTTCAAACTGAGGTAAAAAAAAAAAAACATAAATTCGTTGGTTAATAATGTAACATATAACACATACATTCTTCATACATTTTATAATGAAAAATAATCAAAATAATATTTATTTTAATTCATTGCAAAGTTTTGCAACTTTAACGTTAGTTTTAGAAAAATTAATTTTATAAAAAAAATATTCTTTAAATATCCAGAAAAGACTATCAGCTTCTGGATATTTCAAATTAAATATAAAAATGATTTTGAAGCACATATCATGAAGAACATACATACATAGTTTTAAAACGCATACCATCAACATAAACGAATATTTCCTTAATCATATTTATATCACCAATAACTAAAACGCACGGCTGCAAAAACGGTCCATTGGAACTTATATGCCGTATTTTTTCCTCCATTTCTTCATTCGTATTTACAAATATTGCAAATGCTCCTAATGGGTCTTAAACACTATATTTTCTTGTGGTTTTTCCTCCACACTTGTTTGTGGTTTTTCCTCCACAGCAGTTTAAGTAAATTCATAAGTAATATTATCTCTCTTTTATCTATTGAAATCATTAAAAAAATATAAATTTAGATTAGAAAAATAATTTAGTTATTAATGGAAATTAAATAGTTTGATCTGTACGTGTAGCTGATCTGATGTGTAAAAATAATTATTTACTTACAAGTTGTTCACTAGGAAATTGATTTAATATTTGATTTTCCAGACGATAGCTGTCTCCCAAAGAAAGTGATAAATCCATGTCTTCGATGTATTTTGCTATTAATTTAATAAGAACCTTTCTTTGTGCTGCTTTAAACCAATGATGCTGATTATAGTATTAAAGTAAACCTGAGCCTGAGCCAAAGGTTGTTTCATTTCCATTCGCCAAGATTCCAAACAATGCTCAAATAATATTACTGGACCAATTGGAACATCTGTGAGTAATTTCTCTATGTGATGAGGTTTTGTTCGTTATGTTCTCCATGACGCTATGTTCTACAACGACTTCGTTGAGAATTTGTACACTCTCAGGATTACTGCAAACATGTGGAATATTCCACATTTGTATAATTCACTTTATATTTTTGTTTAAATAGCAATAAATTTACTTTAAACTTTACTTTACACTGCTTTAAATACAAAACCTTTATCACCCCACGCCAGCGTAAGACTAAATTTGATTGCTTGTTTTCTAACATAATGAGCAAAAGAGATACAACATTATCTTTTATTCACACAACTTACTGCAGCATTTTTTGTTTTACATTGCACCGTTATGTTCAATGTTGCTTTTTAGTGCTTTTTTTGCATTTTATGTGTTTATCGTGCCCTGTTATTTTTTTAATTTTAATTATTCTGCTTATTAAGGTTTCTATTATTTCCTAAAGTGTTTATTATTTGTACATGATTATTTGAACAACATTGTATATTTTTTCTAGTTTTCTTTTAGCTCATAATCCGTCATAGATCAGCTGGAAATTTTTTAACTAAACTTTGCAGAAATTTAGAAAAATTATTCATTAAGTAAATTTTGCAATTTTGTTTGCCTTAGAGCACCTAGTATATTAAAGCAACAAAAGTTGTAACTTTGACAGGATACAAATCCTAGACGGTTAAAGATATTTTAAAAATTTACATTTTGTATAATTTAGTGCACAAATCTTTATTCTTTATTTTTGTGTGCTGACAACATTATATGCATTATTTATACAACATTGTATGCATTATTTAATGCTTCAAAGAAAGCATTTAATTTGTAATTGCTTTATTGTATGCGAGACGGTTAAGCGCTATTTTGGAAGCAAACTGTTTGCTGGGCAACATAAAGTATTAGACTTTTTTATGTTTTTAAATAATTTTTGAAAAAGGTCAAAAATTCATTTTTTTAAATAATTATTTAGCAATTTTGCAAAAAAAATTTATTCGCGATTGAAACAAAGTTATTGAATTATTTAATTATTTTTAAACCATTTAATTATCTTTATTCAGTTAAAAAATTTATTAGTTTAAGTTTTATTTCGACTTAAGGTCAGCTATATTTATTTAATTAATTTGCAATTTTTCACCTTTTTTGCACTTAGACTGTGCATTCTTTAAATATTTTTATTAAATTTCGGAAAAAATATATTTTATAAATATAAATAATATAATTGTGTGTTTTTTTTAATTATTGGCTTTAATTTTTTTGTATCAATATACAAGTGCATTTAATTTTGCTTTCTTGCCGTTTTCAAAATGCTGACCGCGTTTTGTTTTTAACACAGAAGTTGACAACACCTTTAAAATGTCTGTACATACATTTTATGAAGCCGTTCTTAAAATAAAGGAACATGTATTTGTTATGTATGTCTTCTATCATAAAATAAAGTAGGGAATTGTAGAAACATATTTAAGTTATGAAACTAATATAATATTTATGAATTTGTACATATTAAATATGATTTTATTTTTTATGAACAAAATTCATACCGATTATGATGCAATTATTAAAAAATAATGGGAAACTAGGAACACTTCATAAATACTGAGTAAATTTCATAAATAGTATGTACCTTTAAAAATAAGAACTTTTTCATAAAAAATTATGAATTTTATTTTTTTGTGTGTACATTTCATACAATGTGTACAAAGCTTTAAAAGGGTATAACTCGAGAACGGTGAGAGAAAATTAATTTTTTTTTCTGCTAATTAATTTAAAACTTAATAATCTATTAAACTGCATCATTAGTTTTTTTAGTCTTTATACAAATTTTAAAAGTTATAAAGCATTATTTTCCCTATTTGTTGAAATTTTACGAAAAACCGTTATTAAATTGTCAAAATGTGCAAAATCATTGCCGAAACTTATTATTTATGCACATAAAATTTAAGATCGGAAAATTTTCTTTAAGAATATTGACTCAGAAGCTGAAGAAATGTCGATTTTTTACCAATTTTCAAGCAAAATTTAAAAAAAAGCCCAAAAAGCTCGATTTTTGGTAAAAAATCGATTTGCGCGACCTCTAAACCACCTCCGAAAAATCTGAAAAAAATTCTCAAAAATTCTTATCCTTATGAGTGTTCAAATTAAGAATGATCCCCAAAATTTTTTTTTGAATGGGACACCCTAATGTACCAGTGGCTATAAATACACCATATTTTTCCAAAAAAAACTAAATATCGGTTAATTAAAAAAAAAAGAATTTCTTATATTTCTAAACAATTATTTGTGCAGAAAAATTTACAAACTTTGGTTTGCTAATATTTCCACTAGAGGGTGCTTCAACTTATTTTTCCAAAACAAAAATCAAAAACAATTAACTTGGAAAAATTAGGTTTCTTATATTTTCAAATCAGAATTTGGGTATACAAATTTACAAAATTCAAATTTTAACATATTTTATAGTCTGGCAAAGTTTCAACTTTATGTGGTTCCTTTTGGGAACAAAGGACTGTTTCAGCTTTGGTGGCTTATATTTCCGTTAGAGGGCGTTTTAGCTAAAAACATTTTTATTATATTATTAATACTTGTTTTTATTTCCAACCATAATTTCTACCTAAAATATTTTGTGTCAAAAGTGTTGCAGCATGTAGACATAAAACTAAATATATTACAAACATGTTGATTTAAGATATTTTGAAAATATGACTTAATCGAATACCAGCATTTTAGTAGAAATATGATGATTAATTCCTGCAGCATTTATTTTTTTCTTTCACATTTCCCTAATGGCTGCACAAAGTACACCATTTTTAAAAGTCATTAAAAGTTGACACATTAACTTCTTGATTTAGACACCAAACGTCGAAATCATATCAGAAAAGTAACGAAGTTTAAATCTATTGATTTTTCCTTTGTTTTTATTTTAAATTTCTGTTGAAATGTCACTGTAACTAGTATTTTATTATTTTAAAACAATTTTCCATTTCACCCCACAATGTATGCTATATTAGGGTGGTATTTCGTTGTATGGGCGAAAAATAAAAATGAGATGACATCTCAAGTATTAAATGAGCCAAGTACTGTGGATATCCGTTGGCAAATTTTTTTTTAAGAGCATTTTGATTCTCGGGGATTTCAAGGTTTTTTTTATTTTTATACATTTTTACTTTAAAACAAGGTTTTAATAATATTTCATCAATATTATTGTATATGCTCTTTTATATGATTGTAATAACTTTATTATAAAATACTATTTTTTCTGTTGATAGTTAACCCATGTTAACTTGGGGTCAAATATGACCCACGTAAGAAAAATGAAGCTTTGTGGCAAAATTTATAAATAAAATAAAAAAGGAATAATTCAATTTATATTTATTCTAAAAAAATTTAGTTTACCGTTTCTAGTCTTCGAGTAGGTCAATTTAGTAAAAATTAGAACTTAAAACTTTTCCATAATAATAATTTTAAGGGGAAAAAAATTTACACTATTAAATTAAAAATACGTTTTACAAAAATACCCTGAATATGTACAAAAAAATCAATTTTAATATGAATACAAAAATATGAATTTATACTAAATAATTAATTTTAATTAATTTTAAAATGTAAATAAATTACAATTAGAAACATAAACAAAAATTTATTTTATGTCATCTTTGTGATTTTTGACTCTTTAAAATGCGAGGGTCAATTGTGACCCCATGAAAACACAGGTTAACTATGAACACGAAAAATTATACTTTATAATAAAGTTATTACAATTATATAAAAAAGCATACACAATAACATTGATGAAATATTACAAAAATCTTTTTAAAAAAAAAGTCTATACAAATTTAAAAAACGTTGAAATCCGCTAGAATCAAAATGGTCTAACAAAAATTTTTGCCACGGATATCCGTAATACTTGGCTTATTTAATAGTTGAGATGTGTTTAATAAAATACTTGACAGCAAACACTAGGTTTTTGATTTTTGTTGAATAAAATTTTCAAAAATGCAAAAAAGTCACTTTGAGGTATACCCAAAATATTTATTAATTTTTTTGACACAAAGTTAGGGTAAGTTAGCGATTTTCTGGGAAAGTAATATTTTTTATCTGAGTAGTTATGATTAAACCCAACACAAAAAATTATTTTATATTTTTTTAATTTTGAAGAAAAAAAAAAATTGTAATTTTTTTTTAAATTATGCCCGTTTTTCCAAGGGGCCCGATTTTCAAAGGCGATGCGGGACATCTTCCCGTTATGCTAGAACTCTAATTTTTTACATGGTGAATTTTTGTACCCAAGCAAATATTTTAAGAGGGGAGCAGCCCTAAAAATCGCAAGTTGAAAAATAAGGACCACCCTAATGCTATATACACCACTATCATTAAAAATAATTAAAAAAATATCCAACAAACAATAAAGTTAATTGTGTTTTGTTAGGATAAGAAATAACTTTATCAAACGATTGATGTTAACTGTTATGAAGCTTAAAAGGGTGTTACCTACTTTACCCCCACCGTCTACAAATAATTCCAGCAACATGTTGCTATCATAATAAAAGCTAAAAAAGCTAATAAAGTATGAATTTGTTAAAAATCGTCTATATTTCTAGCAACAGTTACCCTTAATAATTCCTTTTAAACACCTTCCAAAGAAAAATTAAAAAAAAATATGGAAATCCATAAAAAGCTAATTTTCAGTAGCATGTTGCTAGCAACATCTTCGATAAACATGCCATATCACATAGTTTCCTATACATTTTCATAATCTTTCTTCATTTTAAAAACAATTTTCCGTTAATTAAACTTCAAAACTTAAATATTACATGTATCATTAAATTAGTGGAGCATTAAATATTAAATTTACCGTTAGTTATTTAATACAGCAGCACAATTTGGCTTGTGGTCATTTTAACGTTAAAATCCATTATTATGTTCAATTACTTTAATATTTTAACTCATAAAATATAATACATAATGAGAGATTTTAAACAATAAAATTTCTAATAAAAAAAAAACGGTATAACTGTATTTTTTCTAAAATTTGATTGTTACAAACCCAGTTTATATTTGAAATATTTATACATATCGGTACTTCTTTTGTTTTGCAAAAAGTTTTATACAAAAAAAAAGGAGGTGTTGGCTGCACGCTTTTTAAAACAAGTAGTGCAGCAAGTTAATAATATTTACACTGATGTGTTTTTTTTTTTTTTTTTTTTTGTTTTACCCAGTTATTTTTTCATTAATAATTCCATTAACCATAAATTATTACTACTGTGCTCTAAATGCTCTATTCAACAATTTGCTCTTAAAGTAAATGTTTCGACTTGCTTCAACTTTTGGTTATTGTAGCTTGTTTGCAAGATTAAATAATGCCTGATATTTTTATGGCTTTAATTTGTGTTAATTTCTAGTTATACGCATGCGCGCTCTACAATTTTTTTGTTTGTTTTGCTATTAATATGTTTTTGTTTTGTTTGTAATTATAGAAAAACAAATTGTTTATAGCTTTTTAGCCGGAAATGTTTATTTTGTTTAGTTTTTAAAGTGGAAATAATTTAAACTTATTTTGTTTTATTTTGATTTCTTTCATTTGCAATTTAGTTTAGCACATAATTTATAACAACAAAAGGCAATAAATGCGAAAATTTTAACTTTCACTTAAATTAATATTCAGAAACATGTTGCTAAGAATAAAGTTGAAATTTCTTAAATCATAAAATTACTGTATTACACAATTTAGACCTGGTTCACACACGGCAATTTTACTTGCGCAATTCTTGAGTTTATAGAAGAGGGAGGGAAAGAGAATGATAGGGGGTACAGACTTGCCCGTACTTCAATTTCGTTTTGTTTTGTCATCCGCAATTTTCAACACTGCAGGTTTATAAACGAAAATTGCTGAAACAAGCAATTTCAAAGGAGAATTGAAGAAAAATTGCGCAATTATAATTGCCGTGTGTGACCAGGATTTACAGAATATTATTGAAGCATTTTTAATACACATTTAAGTTATTAGTTAGCAACATCTTGCTAAGAATAAAATTGAAATTTCTTAACCCTTATCATTCACCACTTTTTATCTATTTTTTTCATTAAAAATGTTTTCATATATTTACCCCCGTATTCATAAAAATATTAAACAGCATTTTTAACACATTTTAGTTAAAACACAAATGTTAAGCTAATATTCGTATATGAATACGGTTTAAGGCTTAAAATGTTTTTTAACTAAAATGTATTTGCAATCTGAATTAAGTTTTTTTATGAATACAGGCGTTAGTATTGAAAGCTGACTCTTGCAATCAATTTTATTTATCTTTTAATTTCAGCAATATTTTTAGAAATTATTGTTAATTTATAAAATGTTGCTAATCAATTTTTCGTCCAAACTTATATTCTATTTACTATATATGACTTCGACAATTTGAAGCAAAATATTTTTAAAAACATTTTTTGTTTGACTTGAATAACCTTTTGTGTATGTGTTAGCCAAAAATTATGGCGGTTTTAAGTTTAAAACTAATTAAAAATATTAAAATTACAGTTTTTGCTTGGATTCAATTAAAATTACATCAATTTATAGATCTCATTGTATTTATCAGATTTCAAAATATATGTAACACCACAAAAAAAAAAAAAAAAAACTTACACGTTTGATTTAATTTGTATTAAATATAAAAATTATGTTTTTTCGATCTTTAATTGTGTATTGAAAATGAAAATTATTCAAGTTCGAGGCCATACTCTATATTTCTTTATTAGGATATTGTCCTAACAAATAAACTATAGAGTTTTGTTTTCAAATTTATTATATATTAGTTCTCATTTAGTGTGAAAACTAGTTTATTTGAATATTTGTGTTAAAGTAATGCTGAGAGTAAGCTGGTGTCATAACTGGTAGTTAGAAAAGTAATGACATGTCACATTATCGTTTCTACACTGGGATCTTAATGATTATTTAATTTAAAATATAAGTTTTCTACCAGAACCGTTATATATATGGCTGACAAATGTTCAACATCAACTTTGCAAATTTACCCCTTAGGTGGGACATTTTACCGATTTGTGTTATTTTGGAGTTCTTAAAAAAATAAATAAATGGAATAAAAATTATTTATGTTTTAAACAAGAAAATTAAAGTTAAGATGTGTAAAATTGTAGTAACGACAACGTTTTAACAAAAACTTGTAAATTACCCACCCCCCTTATACATAAGTCAAGTCTAGTGACTACAGTTTGTGTTGGTTTGGATCGGAAAGTTTAAAACTATGAGCAAAAAAATAAAATTAATGCAAAATGTGTTGTAAGTTTTAAGTAATTTTTATCATTTTTCGAATTTTTAATGGTCATCCAATTTTTTGCTGAATACTAGTGAACGTAAAACTTTGCATGGAATAGTTTTTAAGTAAAGTCTGCGTTACCCCTTACATTGTTTCACGCAATTAAAAAAAAAACCTTGATATTATTCCCTTGTTGCATCTAAAGTCGGTTTCAACAGGAATCGAACATTTTTGAAATAACTCATATATACCTAGCCAGTAAAATAGTAAAATCCAAATAACTGGTTGCAGAACAGCTTATACTGTATTATAACAGATTCTAATATCTGTTCTGCAACTGGTTATTTTTATATGGAGTTTGTCCTATTTGCAATAGGTTCTTTACCTCCAAACAAGAACAGGTTGCTTTAGAACCGGTTCTAGAACCAGTTATAGAACTGGTTCTGGTGCAGTGACACCATACATTTCGACTCCCAAGAAAATTTTCTAGTACCGGTTCCATGTAACGGGTGGTAAAAGAATAGGTTACCTCTATCTGTTCCAGAATAGGTTACCTCTATCTGTTCTAAAAAATTTTGCTGGGAACTTTACTTTACAACATATTGTACCTTCTGAATTTAGTTTTATAACAATTATTTTTTTTTACAAATACGTTTTGTTTTTAATTATAAAATTTCAATATTTAAATAAGAAATCTGTTAAATAATTATAACAAAAAAAATCTAGCCAAGGAGAGGGTGGTTAGTTTTTTTTTTTGTTTTGTGATAATGAATAGGTTGGTGGTTTTTATTTTTAATATTATTATTTTTTTAATAGACGCCGTCAATATTTGAAATATGTTGTCGCCAATGCATGACATATGCGTCTTTAAAAAATTTTAAATGAGCAACGTGTATAGTATTAGATTTTTTTAGTTAGAATTCATTTTCTAAGGCCCATTAATACACATTTATAGATATTTTTTCTATAATTCTGAAAGTGAGCAGAGTGAGACATCAATAACAATTTGTAAAAATATATAAAATTATACTGTTGATATTTTTTTTTTACATTTTCTTATCTTTAATCAAGCATTTCATTACAATCACAAAATAATGTAAAATAAAAACAAATAATTTTTCATAAAGCATTTGCCTTTTCATTGCGCTTTTTTTCAACAAAACAGGGGTCTGACCACTATTTTTTAATATATGTAAATTTCAATATTGTATACAGTAAAATCCATTGACAATGGAACGTGTAAAAATTCGAACGAATTTTAGTTTAAGCGAGAAATCTGAAGTCTAGTTGCAATAGTTGGTCAAAGAGTATTAAAATACACAGATTCAAATCAAGTTTTGGTCGAGGGATATTAAAATTCATAGATTAGGGTTCAATCTTCGGGCGGTTTAATGTAAACATTGTTTATTAAATCGTTATTTAAACGTATCTAAAAAAATGTTGCTGAACATGTCAAAATATATGATAATGGGTAATTTGAATATCTATATTTAAAACTACTTCAAAATGTACAATACGTTTTTGTTAAAATTGTTTTTTTTTTCAAGCCGATTGTCTTATATCGTTAGGTCTCACTGTCTATTAGTAATATACACTCAAAAAAAAGTTAGTAGAAATGTTAGTAAAACGTCTTGTAAATCAGGTATACTATTTTTCAGCAAATTTTTTGCTTAACTTATGTTCTCAGCTAAAATTTTAGTTATACTTATTCAGCACTTAACTGTTTTAAACTAATGTTTTACTAATAATATTATACTAATGTGTTACTAGTTTATTTTGCTAAAAAAAAAATTGTGCTGATAAGCACATTAATAGTGTGGACGACAACTAGATTGAAAGATATACGCAAAATGAATTAGATGTCGCTGCATGTCAAGAAGTAGTAGTGACGAGGCAAATGATACTAAAAAGTACAACTCTAATAACTCATATAAAAAATCAACCCTGGAAGATTTTTGTATCTGTTTTTCATACATAAAACAAAATTATGGATTAAAACAACTTAAACTGCTTGTTAAAATAATTGTCTTTTAATTAAATAAAAGACAAAATAAAATATTTAAATTTAATAAAGTTGAAGTGTGTATTTCTAAAATAAATGTTTATAGAGATTAATAATATAGTGTGGTCAAATTGAAAACAAATATACAGTAAGGTATACAGACTAAAGCAAAAGGCAAAGACACACATCTTGGGTAAATTTTTATGTTTCCTTTTTCTTATTCCAAAAATGGGTTGTATATTTCATATTTTGTTTTTTTTTTTCATTTCGTTTCTATAATCATCTGCTGCATTTGCATTTCTTTAAAAGATATCATCATTTTGACAACCATTGATGTAAGTAGGGAAAAGATAATTTTGTTTATGTTATATATAATTATTTCTATTTTTTTGATATTACATTAATTCATGTCGTCAATGTTTGAGTATGATCATTTTTATATGTTGCAACGTATTGTAAATTATTTTAAAAGAATCACAAAAATATGTTTCATGATTTTCAGCAAATAAATTAACTTAAGTTTAATTTTTCTACAAATTTTTTGAGTTTTTTTCAGTCTACTAATATTCAGCAAAAATGTTATTAATTTTTAGCAAAAGTTTTTTAATTTTTAATCCACTAAGTGTTAGCAAAACTTTTGAAGCAAAATTTTTTGCTGACTTTACTAACTGTTTTTTTTTTTTGAGTGTACATATGTAGCTACCATCATATACTATTATGTATATTAGGGTGACAGCCGATTTATTTTTTATTATTTGGTGTACGGGTTGGAATATTGTGACACTAGATCTGAAACTGCAGTGCTAAAAATTTGAGCCAAATCTGATAATTCTTTCGGTTCACGCATCAAGGTCAAAGGTCAGATGTAGTGTATTCACATTACTTTGACGGTCTGTTTTGTTTAATTTCATGGTGGTCGGAATATTACGACACTAAAACTTCAGTGCTGACAATTTGAGCCATATCGGGCAATGCTTCTAGGACGCACATTGAGGTCAAAGGTCAGATATATTTTTATTTTGAAATGAAAAATTTCAAAATGTTTCAAATCAAGTTTGAGAGTGTCACATTAACCCAAAATATTTCTTAGGGTAAATATAATTTTTTTTTGGTATTGCAATACATATTTTTAAATAATTCAATTCATATTTTTAATACAAATTTATTTCATTTAAATAGTAAGATTTGTATATCTACATCTGAACTCAATGCACCTCCCGAAAACGTTGTCCGATTCGATTAAAATTTTTAGCACTGAACTTTTAGACCTAATGTCACAATATTCCGCCCAGCACATCTCAATATTCGAACAACATTTTTATTCCACACAAACAATTGTCACCCTAATATATATAGATTGAATTATTAGTACTGTGTGCACAGCACACTCCCAAAGGCAAATAAGTAATTACGTTAAATTAATTTTTTACTTTTTGTTGTTTTAAATTAACTTCCGCCAATTTGTAAAGACGACGCATTATCAAATGTATGGGGTTATAAATTATAATTGAAGATTAATTCATGCAAAAGAGATAGAAGAATAGAAATATAACTGTAACTATTCGTTACATTTTGTAGAATGTGTATTATACAATAATTTCTTACGGCATTATTAATAATTTACCATATTTTTTTTAATAAAACTTGATCAAACTTAGAAATACTGCAAATATGCAGTTTGTTTTGTTGAAATTTTCAGCAACAACATGTTTGAAAGTTGACTGATACAATACTTGAAAACAAATGTTGCAACAACATTTTTGCTTTTATATTGAAATTATTATGTAAATGGCTTAGATGGCTTTATGTAAAAAGGCCCTTACACGATTTTTTAATTCTTTAGAGTAGAAGGATAAAATTAAATTTCTTTTGTATGCTATTTTTCATTTATTGCTCAGCATTTATAAAAAAAATTGCATATAAAAAATGTTCTTTTCAAAGGTTTTCGGATATTATTTAATTTTTGACTTCTCCGCTAAGAAATGAAAAAGCGTTTAGGGCCTTCCTACATTAAGCCATTGAAATATTATCCATACAAAATATTTTTATTTTATTCATAATAAAAGTTTTGAATCAATACAAACATTTTATGTTATTTCTACAATAAGGCAATTTTTGCCTAATCGTATGTTTAGGATGTACGAAATTGTTAATTTACCCCTCTAACCGGTAAGCTCGCCTCTAGTTTGGTGTTTGAAATTGGCCATAAAAGTGTCAAAAGAGTGGTATTTAATAAGAAATTTAGCTATTTCGATAGAAAATCAAAGTAGCTCAATTTTTTGCAAATAAATCTTGGAAGCGAGAACGCTTTAAATTCAAATTTCGTAAAGTTTTATAAAAAATGATTAAAACCAATAAGGTTATTAAAAATCGTACAAATGTATTTAAGTTTACCAAAAAAAAAAAATTGTTAACGAGCACAAAGTAATATTGAAGCTAAAGCTTTCGAGAACATTTAGAAAACAATGCGGTGAAGCGTTAATTTTGCTTAAATTACACGCTCTAATTTACTCCACCCACACGTCCCATTAACCCATTATGACCAAAGTCACAAAAACTGCCATAATTTTTTGCAATGTTTAAGTATTTTCGAAAACCAATACGTCATTCGTAATGAAATGATAATTTTTTGTATTAACCTGATGAAAAATGTAAAAGAAAATATTTTTTTTTTACAAAAAAAAAAAAAAATAACAAAAGAAAATATTTTGTATGATTTTCTTATTTGCTAAATAAAAGTAATAAATGTACCCCATTTATTACTTTTATGTAGCAAAATTAATTGCTCAAAGTGTTAATTAATTAAGGAAAAAGACAGAATAGTTAGAAATTCTGAAAATGAGTTAGTATGGAAAAAAATGCAAAATCCCAAATTACCACACGTCCGAAATTACCCCACCTTCCCATATCTATTAAATGAATGCAATGTATTTTTTAATATTTTTGGAATTGTACTTGAACATTTTAATACATAACATTGTTTTAAAACTAAAAACAATGTTTTCTCTAAAAAAAAAACCCCCAAAATACTACACTGAGAGAATTGTCGGCATGATATCAACGAATTTTTTCATAATATGTATGAAATGTCACTGAAACTCGTGCATTGAAACTTTTCATTAAATTTGTGCAGTTCTTCATAAAATTTAAAGAAAAATTTAATTTTAATTATTTAAAATATCACAACCCTAGTTAAAAAAAGTTATATAGAAAATTAATAATTATACATATACAAATATGATTATATATAGTCATGTAATATTGAAAATATATATAGTAACACATATTTCTGCGGATATAATTATGTATAACTTTCAGTATTTTAACAATTTCAAATATGCTGTCATATATAAAGAAATATGAAAAAGTATGTAAGTATGTATCATATTATAACACAGTATCATATATAATTAAAAATGGTTTTATAGAAAATCACATTAATCATATTCATTTATATATAACTAAGTATAGCTAAATGTACAAAAACTTCTAAGTTCATTTATATATAATTCAGTATAGCTCCATGTAAAAGGAAAAATTCTAAGTTACTTTATACGTAATTAAGTAAAGCCCCATATAAAAAAAAAATCTAAATTTATTTATTTCGTTTTAATTACAGGGACTTAATTTGTAGTGTCCGACCGAACAGTTCGGCTAAAAACCTATATTTTGTCGGTTTTTTGATATCTAAAGGCAATGATGACAAATTTTGGTATTGGAAACATGTTTGTTGAGCCGATTTAATTCGATTTTGTGTATAAAATTTAAGAGAAAAGCTGAAGCTTAGCTTTAAAGTTAAAAGTTCGGCCGACGAACTATTTTCAATTTGGCCGAACTTTCTGAGGCCGAACAGTGAATTCATTGCTTAACTACAGACTTTTCTTCATATTTGACAATAAACATTTTTCCATCCGCCAAATTTGTCCATAATGCTTTAAAATACCGAATACAGACCAAATGCATTTTCTGGCCGAACTGCATTTTCTGGCCGAACACTATTAATTTGTTTTATTGAACATTTTGAACTTAATTTTTTTTTTGATCCACCATTTTTCGGATCATAATATATCTCACGTTATATGAAATGAGATATCATTCTACATGACATCCTATTATTTACTCGGGAAGTTTAACGAAAAAGTTTGTTTAAAAATAGTTTCGTTAAAACTATGAAGCTTTTTCTTTCATATTGTGAAGAAATTTTTATTAGCAAAGTGAACAAATTTCTTAAAAACTCGTCCCAAAATCTCTGTCTGTGTAAATAACAACTTTCCGTCGGTTTTTTTAATATCGTAAATTTACGGTATTGTGTTATAATGTCAAAAAAGAATTGTTAAAATATTAAAAAACATAATTTGCGTTTATTAATTATGATTTATGTAAAAATGTTGACTTTCACAAATTTACTATAACTAAATAATGAACCATAAAGTTTAAGTATATTTTCTAGATACAAAATACGAATAATCTTGTTTTTAACGAAAATAATTTTTATCGTAGATTTACTTTTATTAAAAACCATGTGATGTGCGCCCCGGTAGGCCAGTTGGTAGCGTGCTGGCTTATCAGTGCGGGGGTCGTCGGTTGGATTCCCACCAGAGGCACTGGTCTGTTTTCGCTACAACGCGCCGAAAGCCATAGTAGCTAGTGCTCGGTTAGGGTAATAGTATATAATTTGTAATTATATGATTATTAATTAATAAAATAAAAATAAATAAAAAACCATGTGATATAAAACTTCCGATTGCTTTAAGTTTATATGTCATATATATTTTCTATTGTCGTAAATTAACATTTCTAGCTTATTAATCAACATATAATCAATTTTATATTAATTACATTATGCTCAGCAATAAAGGGAACACCTGCTATTTAGTGATCTCAACATTAAAGTATTAAAAAAAATTGCAATTTTATATAGTTTTAGTAGTAATAATTCATTTATCATATTTTTCCATCACATGATTCGTTAATATTTTGTGTAGTGTTTACCCAAAGATATCATCTTTAAATTAAATATGCACAAATTATATAAAAAAAATAACAACACGTTGTTTAAAATTTATAAAAAAAAATGTGATTTTTTTTTTGCAAAAAGGAAACCAGGCACTTGTAAAAATATTTGTATTTTTCCAACAATTAAGAGATTAATGTAAAAGATAAAATAAGCATACAATTTAAATAATTCAATATTTTGTTAGATGGTTGCAAAAAAAAAAAAAACACCAAAATTTAACAGATGCAAAAAAATGTTTGTAAACATGTTGGCAATTAAATTGTTATCAATTTGTTTTGATGAATTTTTAAACAAATTAAAATTAATAACAGTCAGTCGTCTATCTTTTTATCTTTTTTTTTTTTTTGGAGAGAACTAAATAAATAGTATTTTAAAGCAATGTGGTTTTTGATGTAGACAAAATAATTGAAATTAAAATTTCATTTGAACAATTAAAAAAAAAAATATGTGCATCACCCAACGTAGCAAGTTTAGCAAAGAGCAAATAGTAACAATAGCAACAACAGCATCCGGTAATTACTGTATTTCATTACTCGAAAGTGAATTTTTTTTCTGTGACTAAAAACTTTTAAATGCATTAAAACATTAGAAAGGGAAAGATGGCCATAATATTTTGAATATTCTACAGAAAAAATCAATTTCGATTTAAATATTTGTTAATTCAATTAAAAGTTTAATCGAATTTGGTCCTATTAAGGAAATAGTTGTATTCATTTAAATAATTTGTAATATTTAATTGATTTATTTTCAATTAAGATTTTAATCACATCTATTAAAAATGTAATTGAGAACAAATGTTTTACTTTTAAATTTTAAAAAATTAAAACCAAAAGTTTATTTTTTGATCTTTTATCATAAATTACGATGTGAGCAAGATTGTTCAAGTTCAAGATCATTTGTTTTTTGTTAAACAAAAAACCGTGCAATGTTTATTTATTACTCAAAAAAGTTTTTGAAGTTTGATTTATAAAGTAGTCTTGTGACTTTTAAAAACTTTTGTAAGGCAAAAAGTGCTTTCATTTTACTTTCACCAATATGCATTAAAGAAATCTTTAAAAAACAGTTTCTCTTAAAACCAGTTGGCATATAAAAATTTAACATATGTTGAGTACCTTGGTTCTTGTTTAATTCTTTGGTATAACTTTACAAATAAACTTGAACCGAAAACAGAAAATATATTGTGAGTGTGAGTTTATTTTTGAACACTGTCGAAAAAAAATTGTATACTTTAATGTTAACCATCTAACTGGCAAACGATGTTTTGCAACGCAATTCATACTATGTGCTCCACTCGAAAAACAAATAATAAGTTCTTCAACAAATTTGTTTATCGTTGCCTAATTTAGGCAATATGAGAGAAAATATTTTAGGGTGCATTTGGAAAACTAAAGCATATTTTTTTTTTTACGTTGAACCAACACTCAGGGGATGCCCCTACTAATGAATTGCATTGTGTTGATATCAGGAAAATAGGTTATGGGGAGGAGGAAAGAGGGAGTAGTGTTTGTGGACATTTGACTTGAATTTTTCTAAATTGTAATTTGCAAGGAAGACTTCCGCAGGGAGACAAAGAAGTTTTAACAAAAATTATTTCTCTTACCAAGATATAATAACTATTTTTTTTTTCTGCTCCTATTTAAGAAGATATCACGATTTTCGCTCTTTGGAAAAAGAAAAATTAGGCGAAAAAGTATCGCAACTTCAATTCATATTGTTCAAACTTCAACGCTTTGCTATTAATACTTAATGTCTTCCTTCTGTCAAATTTCATAAAAATCCGTCTATTAGTTTATAAGTTAAGACGATGTCCTTTAGAGGAATCCTGATAAAATCCTACGAGTCCTTGGAACAAAGTTATTACTTATTATTAAATATAAAGCTTCGATCTTATTTATATTTTATTATAAAGAGTTTTCAGTCAACTTAAATTTGTTTTTTATATCTTTGAAAACTATGATTTTTCAAAAATAATTATTTTTTGAAATTTTACGAAATTTTGATTTTGAAGCTTTCTCGCTTCCAAACCGTCAACGGCACACGAAAAGTTTCTTTGCAAAATATTTAGCAAATTTAGTTTTTTATCGGAAAATATTAATTTCTAAGTATAAAACGCTTGTTTGACGCATTTGTGGTAAATTTTATGAAGACTGTCCTGAGGGAGCCTTACCCGTTAGAGGGTTAAAAGTATTTTTTAATGCAATTGCATTTTTTGAAATTCATTTTGAAGCAAAGGAAACTATTTTGAATGCAATTGCATTTTTTAAATGCATTTTGAAGATAAGGAAATACTTCGAATTTTAATTGAGTTGTTAAATATATGGAAATCTTTACTATAAATCCCTATATTTAATTTTAGTTGATATAACGCAAGATATTTTGGAAAAACGTTTTACTTTGTGATTAATTTTCTCAAAAATTATTCTAAAGGAGTTGACTCAAATGGCTTTTGAGAAGCTCAATTGAAAGTTAGTGGGCAATCAAATAAAAGTTTAATTGAAATTTTATGGACAATAATTTTTTCTGTGTTTGAAAGAAGTGACTGTGGAAATATATTTTCGTAAATTTTTGCATTTAAAATTTAATTTTCAAGTAAATTAAAACTTTGTAAATCTATATACAGTTGAACCTCGATTATCCGGGTTGCACGGGACCGGACTCAGCACGGATAATCGAAAACACGGTTAATAGAAGTTATTTATTTTTTCCCGAATTTTAACTCTTTGTATGTAGGTGAAAAGAAAAAACAAGCAAATAAACGGTTAATAGAGGAAAAAAAAAATAATAGCACGGATAACAGAGGTAAACACGGTTAATAGAGGTATAAATCAAACCACCAGCATGCCGTTAACAGATGTACCCGGTTAATAGAGACCCGGATAATCGAGGTTCAACTGTATATAAAACTCATTTTCTGTTAGCTTGTTCTCTATACAAATTTGCAATTCTCAACGGATTTTCCTCAAATTTGGCATGAATAATACTCGCACCTCAACTTAGATCGTAGTATAGTTTTCATCGACCACGCCCACTTTTACGCCTACTTTTGAAAAAAAATTTAAAATTAAACTTTTTTCACCTTTCTCAACTTTTTTCGTTTTTTTTCGAATACAAACTTCTAAGAAAGTTTTAACGGATTTCTTTGAAATTACTCACATATGTTCTAAGTTTCCCGAAGAAAGCCTCACTCAAATTCCACTATTTTTAATAAAGCTTATTTTTTTTTTTAATTAGAAAGCATTAATTCCAATCAAAACATTTTAGGAAAAACCATTTAGTTTTTAAGAATTTTTAGTTTTTAAGCTTTTAATAGATACCTTAATTGGCATACCTTCCCACTGTGACTCAATTATAAGCTATACAACACTATTTACAATTGTATTTAATTTTTTTCGTTGGCATATTTTTCTATGAATGAATATGTAAACATGAATGAATAAGATTTTTCTCGTATATTAATTGGAAAACATTTTTGTAACAACAATTATAAATTTTTCTAAAATTGTGAAATAAATGGTTAAAAAAGTTGTGTTTAATCAACATTGCACGCAATTTAAATTAAACAAATATAATAAATTTTTAACAAAAAAAAATATTTATTTTTTTATACAACATTGTAACAAATATTTGGCTCACTAAACGTGTGGGTGTGCTTGAATAGCTTAAACAAAAAAAAATTAATACAAAATATGTTCTCAACTTTTAAACATGAAAATTAAAATGATTTTATTTACTAGCAACATTTTGATAACAACAAGTGTCCCCATAAACTATTGCGTGTTGTGTTTTTAATTTTCTTCAAAGCATACAAAATATGATTTATTTATTTTATTTATATAAAAAAAAAAAATCATTACCAATAAAATCGAAACGTTTACAAGTAAAAATATTGTAAATATTCCCACGCTAAGTATGTGAAAATCAGAAATAAAAATCTATCATTAAATATGATCGGTTAACATGATCGTTAAGAATAATAAATATAAAATCAATATTGTTATTAAATCAATAATATAAACAATTAAAATATGAGAATAATTTTTGACAATTAACCTGTTAAGTGTAAAAATGTCATAGAAACCACGAATTGAAAGAGTACTTTCAAAAAAGGTCATTAGTTGGGCGCCAAATTAAACAAAGAATGTTTTGTTTATAAAACAAACTAAATCAATTGTATTTTAATTGAATTATTCTTACGACCTTAGTAATCCTTTAGTTTTTAGCATGATTCATTAACCGTTTAAAGGTAAAAATTACAAATTTTTTACTGGCAAACTATGCAAAAAATTCAATTGAAGAGCTTATTGTAAAAACTTGATAAGCCACATTTACAATTTTCTAGTTTTCGCTGTTTTCTAGTTCATCTGTTCATTAAATATTGAATGAAGTCATGCTTAAACACTTTTGACACGTATATAAAGTATAATAGTGCTGCAATATCCCTGTTTCCTAAATTAATTCACTTCTTAAAAGGCGAAAACTGACTAAAAATTAAATGTGGCTTATCAAGTTTTTACAATAAGCCCTTCAATTACAATATTTTTGTTTCTGTTGCAATTTATTAATTATTTCTTTCTTTGAATTTTTAATTAAATACCCACAAATATTTTTTTTTTATTCGTGTATCTTTTGTTTTATATGATTTTTATAACCCACCATACTAATAATAATGTTAAATAGCATAAATTGTTCTAAAATTTCTATTTGTTTTGATTTATGAATTGCTTGAACACAATTTACGATACTATACAAATAAACTGGTAGTAATAGCCAACAAATAAATGAAATAGTCTGTTGCTAATTTGTTGCAAAAATATTTGAAACAGATGTTTTTTTATTTTCTTATTTAAATGTTTGATGTTTTGCAAATTAAAACTATGCCAGTAATGTAATGAAAACAATAAAATCGAATACAATGTAATGGGTCTCATAAATAAAATAGCAACAAAGTTGATTTGCTAAAAAAAAGCCACTAAATTAAATTATTTTAATTGGCATCACTTGCAACATATGGAAAAACAGTGGACATTAGATTGAGGTAAGTTTCTAAAAATAGAACTGTTGTGTTGTTGGAGTTGTACTTCTGAGATTATGTATGCAAGAACAAAAAAACACCGTGTATTGAATAAAACTAGTTTTAATCACAACAAAACTCGACCTGACGATAGCTCAGTGCGCTAAAGCGCTCTGTCTAACGTGTAGTGCGAGTGCATGTGGCATTAGAAATCAGTTTATCTATACCACGGTCAGTGATTGCACAGAAAATTTCATATAGACGCAATCGAACAAATAAAAAACATAACAAATATTACATTATTCAAAAATTCAAAAAAAAACAGGGTCACTGACGAAGGTTCAATACCAGAAACTGCGCAGTCTGATTCAGAAAATTGAAAATTTACAATGTAGTTATAATTCTTAGAAAATACACTCATTCTTCTCTACCACGCCTTTCACAAAAAAAATGTTGGTTTAACGTTGTTTATTTAATAACGTAATTTTACAATATAACTCAAAAGTTGCAACCATACAATAATTCGTATTTGCTTTAAACAATTTTATTGTCGTTATTTAATCAAACAATGTTTTTAACAAAAATTTTAAATGCCGAAGATTTATGATATAAGGAAAATGTTAAAAGTATTCAATAGCTTGAAGTTTTTAACATTCGTATTGTTATAATGTTGTTATACCAGCCCGTAAAAAACCGTAAAAAACCTGAACTGATTTTAAGAGAGTTTCGAAAAAAATGTGTTAACAGTGGTACTAATTTGCATGCTTTTAAGCAATTTTAATTAAATTTTAAAGTTATTTTGTATTGTTTAATGTATTCTCTGCATAAGTTTTGTATAATTAACACAAAATGTTGTTTATATATACTAAAAAATATGCATTAAAAAACCTTTAAAAAACTGTTTCTCTTAAAACCAGTTGGTATATAAAATTTAACATATGTTGAGTACCTTTGTTCTTCTTTATGTTCTTTGGTTTAAGCATCCTTTTTTGTTATAAAGTTATTTTATTAAAAAAGAACATTATTGAAATGTCTCAAAATTTACGATATTACAAAGTATTCTTCTTTTTAAAAATTTGTGATCGAACTTACAACGATTTTTTTTACTTAATTAATATATCGTAAAATTACGGCCTAGCAAAATATTAAAATTTTTCAAGAAAAAAAAGTTTATCAACATTTTGTTTTAAACTTGCAACTATTAAAACAAAAAAAAAATATTTATTAAAAATCGTTTAATGTATATGCTCGACATATGTATTAATAAAAAAACTTTAATGTTTGTTGATATGCTTTGCTAATGTAGAAGGATAGTATATGATGACATTAGAGAAAAAGAACTGCCATTTAAAGTTTTAACTGAAAGTTAAACTGGCAACTATGATAATGACTAGAGAAAAAACAAACACACTATAAATAGAAATCGTTCGTGGTAAATTTCATTCTAACTCAACACACAGAGTAATGTGGGATTTAACGTTACCCAATTTCTTTAACGTGTGAGTTAAATAGATGATATTTACGATTAACACTAAAATGGCACGAAGAATGTTGATGAAGACCGTAGTGGGTCAGAAAATGCATTCCATTCATGCTAGTGTCTAATAACTTTTTCTGTGTTTTTTTCTAATAGTCAAAGTAAATTATCATATAAAAAATTATAATTTTTCTGTTAATTTAGAGAAAATTTTGTCATGATCTAAAACCGAACAAATAAAATCTCATTAATTTAAAATTTCATAACTTTTTAGATATCACAAATATATGTAGAATTTAATGCAGGTTTTCAAATGCTTGATTGTTATAATTGGTTTTGTAACGATTTTGTATCAGTTGTTTTATATATCGTAAATTTTCAATATTACAAAATGCTTGAAATAAAAATATATTTCTCAGCATCGTTGTTTGTTATAACTTTTTTATCATAATTAAAAACTTTTTGTCTTTAGTAATGTCGCATATCGACATATATATATTGCAATTTCAAAAAACTATATTTAACGAAAATGCACATAAAAATAGTTCAAATGACTTCTTTAGTTTTTAAAATAACGTAAATTTACGATATTACAAAAATGTTAAAATTGTAAAAGAAAAAAAAATGTTTATATAAATAGAACATTTTTGGTCTTCAAAGTTTAGTAACGTCATGATGCTTGTTAGGAAAAGTCCCTAACCACATGCTTGATTACACTAGGAAGACAAGAATGGAACAAAATTAATGATTAATAGGTTTTTTGTTAAAGTTCTGCCTATTATGGAGGCTCTAACTTTTCTAAAACTTGGGGTTTTGATGAGATATTTAGCCAGATCGAAATACTAGTATCAACCTAGCTAATATGTTTGCTTTGCTTTATTTTTGTAAATATACGGAGGTTGGAAGCTCGTTATGAATTAAAAAGAAATTAATGTTTGTTGATAATGCAATGTCAGTTGAATGAACGTTTTTTAATTACTTGCAATAATTATTCGAATATCGTAAATTTACGATATTGCAAAAATACTACATTTAAAATGTTTCTATTTGTTTTAAAGACGTAGCCGATTTAAACAACTCAATTTTCTTAGTTATTTTATACATCCCTAATTTACGATATTAGAAAAAGTAAAAGAAAATGAGTTTATGAAAAATATTTTTTACTCAACAATCTAATAATAATGTTACGTTGATTTAGATCTTATAAATTTAAAATGAAATTTGTTTTAAAAATTATATTTACCACTAAATATTAAAAAAACTTTTTGCAAATTTTTAAAAGTACCTAAAATCAACCCCTTAAAAAAAGGCTTGCTGGTTGCCACCCCCCAAAAAGTTCATGAAAATGTAGAAAAATTCAAGTAAAACCAACCCGTATCCAAGGCTCGCTTCTAAAAACCTGAGCTGGTTTTAAGAGAGTTTCGAAAAAATGTGAAACAGTTCTACTTTTGATAAATGAATTAACATGCTTTTATGCAATTTTAGTTATATTTCAAAGTTAATTTGTGTTGTTTAATGTATTCTCTGCAGAAGTTTTGTATAATTAACACAAAAGTTTGTTTATAAATACTAAAAAATATGCATTTAAAAACCTTAAAAAACTGTTTCTCTTAAAACCAGTTGGTATATAAAATTTATCATATGTTGAATACAGTGGTTCTTCTTTAGTCTTTATGTTCTTTGATAAAACACCTCATTTGGAACATTTAAGAAAAATTGTTCAATTGTATTTCTATTTAGTGGCTGCGAACATAATAACATTTGTGAAAATCAGCATTGAGTAGTGTAATCCTAAAGGTAACTCATAAATATCTTCATTATATAAAGGTAGTATTCTTTTTGTAACATCTAAAATATTTTGTCGAGAAAACAGACCTTGTAAGAGATGACTTTATAACATCTTTTGTTAATCTAGCAAAAAAAAATCAGGTAAACTTTTCCACTCATTATAAAAGTAGTGGTTTGTCTGCCGCTTTTGGGTCTAATATAGCAATGTTTGTAGAAAAATAAGTTGATGTCAGTATGAACAAGCGAAAAATAGGTATTTGTCAACCTTTAAGCCTTCAAAGGTGGCAACCTGCATTATGAAGGAGTTTTGAAACTAATAAAATAAAATAATTGAAAATTGATTGCATTTCTGCTTAGATTATGTAAATTGAATAAAAAATAAACACAACAAAAATATTCACCTTGAATTTTCGCCTAAAAACTTTAAGTCTATCAGTACATGACAAAAAATACAATTTTGATTTTAAATTTTTAACCAATAGTAATTTACACTTTCTGCAGCGAACACTGCGTTATTGAGTCTATCTGTTCCAAAGTAGATTAAAAGTGTTAACTAACTATTGTTACATTGATTCCAGTCGTAGTTAAGGGGATTACACCGCTGAAATTCCAAAATACAGGGGGGTGGGGTAGGGCCACCTGCAAGCACTGTCAACCTGCATGCCTTTACCCTACGATATAAGCCATAAGAGCCACATATCTTTCGAATAAATTTTAGAAAACAAGATTAAAATTTATTTAATAGCAGAATCTTAGTAACCTATGCCTAATTAGTAAATTGACAATTTGTAATTAAAAAACTATTTTTTTTTTTTTTTGTAAAAGTATTTTTATTTATAACACAGTATAGACTGTAAATTATTAATCCACTATTTGTAGAGAGCCACGGATCGCGATCTTCTATGTGGCGTATTTAATGCTTGATACCTCAAATCACGACATTCATGTCAATTTTTTTACACTGGTTTTAATTTTTTTCTTCAATTCTTCAGAACCATTTTCATAAATTTTATGGCATAAAAGACCCACAAAAGTCCTCAATTGGACGTGCTTTTGGGACGTTTGGAGGATTTGCGTATTTCGGTACAAAAGGTATGTTTTTTTGCATTAAGCCATTCTAACGTCTTATTGGCATAATAACAGCTTGCTAAATCTAGCCAAAATAATTCGTCGTCTTAAGAGTGTCGATCTCTGATAAATTTTTCCAGTTTTACTAAACATTTATTAATGTAATGTAAATGTAAACATCCGCGTTTACAGCCAAAGCTTTTGAATCCTGGATGTAAAGTTGTGATATACCTTTTGCCGAAATGGCTGACCACACTAGAACTTTTGGTTTAAACTTCGCTTTGGCCAAATACCGTAGCTTGTCGGGAGTTTTTTCAAGTCATCAGAATGAAATCTAGAATTAATACTTCGTTGTTAAAAGCATGAAAAATCCAAAGGAAAATCCAAAATTATTTGAACATTTTTGTTCATGAAGTTTTTTCTCAGTTGTCTGTATTTTGTTGGTATATCTGCCAATTGTTTATTTTACTATATTTGGATACTGGCTTGGATTAAATTTTTGGCGAATTGTTTCCATGGAAACGCGAAATATTCTGGCCAACTTACAATTTGATGCCTCAATTTGAATAACAGCCGATTTTTTCAATTTAACAAGCTCATCAGTTGTCGCGTTTGATGCCACTCCATTTTCAAACCGTTTCAATATGGAATATATTGTGCTACGTGGTACCTTAAGGAACTGATGTAACACTTTGTTTTAGGATACCGTCCAAATATGTCATAGACATTTTTTCGTAAACTGTTTTGTTCAACCAATTTTAGTTTGAATTTTTTGACTTTTGAATATTTACAAAAATGCTTATAATATAAGAATTTATTGTCATGCATTTTGAAGATTTATATTTGATTTATATTTCAATTTTGTCCATTTACTTAGTTGGCATATGTTCATATCTTAGAAATGTACATTTTAGTATTTAAATTGTGTTATAACTATCACAAATTTATGATACATGCCATTTAAACCAAATATCATTAAATTTTATTACAAAAATTGCATATAAAACATGATTTTAAAACTCTTAAGTAATATCGTAAATTTTGCAGATTCTACAGATAAACAGAAAAATGTGTAAAATGTATTTCCTGAAGTCATTTCTTTAAGAAATATTTGCAATAAATAAAATGCAACATTGATACAACTGGTATAAAAGCGTTTCTTAGCCACAAACTCGATAATTGTGTTAACTTTTCTCCCCTATTATTTATTATCTAAATATATTCTAACCAATATCTAATCTAGTACATGGTTTAATTAAAAGATTACTACCTGTAAAATATAGTTCTTGAAATCATTTAACATAATCTCTTTAAAAACTTCCTCTTCCTTAATGATAATGGCGATGATGATGGTGATGATGATTGCATTTAAGAACAAGTAAAATGCTACTGTTTTACCAGACAACGCACAGTGTAAAATTTTGGGCATTTTCTCATCAAAAATCTGTAACTTTTTTGTTTGAATAGATAGAATTTTGAAATTTGGCATGAATAATCTCAAATATATGGGCCGTTTAATTTATAAATATCAACGAAAGGTTATTTAGATATATAAAATTAAATTTTGAGTTTAGTTTTTTTATAGTGATGACTTGTAAATGTATTTGGCACAAAAGGGTTTTATTTTCAACTACAAACAACTAAATAGGCCCCGTCGCTTAGGGAAAGCGTGGTCGTAGAAGCGCAAAATTACACATGTGTTATATTCAAGTCATCTTAGGGTTAATTTAGTACAGAATATATTTTTATGGATTTATCATATGGTTTTAGCCAGGTTTGTAAAAAAAGAATTCAATTACTTTTTGTTCAAATATATATAAAAACGCACAGTATCTCCTTGGATCTGAATGCGGCATGGTACGGGTTAACGTTGTTCAATATGTCCAAAATTTTTGGCACATAATCTAAAAGTATTCTGTTATTATATTTTACATCACGTTTCTTGGAATTCAAAAGTAGTAAGGAAATCTTTAACGTTTTTTGAAAATTGAAATAAATAATTCTGGGGTCACTTGGGGTCGCAGGTCCACATGGGTTAATAATGTTCGAAATATTTTTATTTTTAACTTTGAGTAATGCTTATAAAATAAAACTATAAAAGTTATAAAAGTAGCTAATTTTTGATTTAAAATATTTTATGGCAACAAATAAAAATAAGCCTTTTTGTTACTAAAAACACAATTTCCTCGAAATTCGTAAAATTTAAATCGTTGCCCTACCCAAGTGTACTGGGGGATATTTTTCAATTTTTTTATTTTTAATCTCTTAGATGTTTTAAACAAGTTTAAGCAATAAAAATCTGAATTTTTTCGATTTTGTTGAAGAAATTTTTTTAAAATTTGAAATTGGAGATTTGAAAAACACCCCAAAAATTTTGTTCGTTTTTGACATCACCGTAGGAGAGGTTAACGCCATTCAAAACAAAAAACTTCTTTTATGGCTCACAATTATGAGTGTATTAAATAAAAAAATTATGTTTCAGTAATCAATTTTAAAAACGTTTAAAATTTGAGCTCGAATTTCTTGCTGAAGTGGTATTTGGCACATTAGTGGTCTGGGGCATTATTTATTACTGGGGTAATTCTTAACCGATTTTTATACCTTTTTGAATACATAATTTTATCTTAATCTCGATTAATTTATCATCTAGAGTAAAAACTATTGCTAAAAAAACAGCAAAAACTAAAAAAATTATCAATTTTTCCCATATAAACTCATGTTTTGATCTTTAAGGCCCTATCGGGTAGGGAAGGCGTGGTCGTAGGGGCGTAAAATTTCACATGAGTTATTTTCAAGACAAATACAAAAAAATTAGAGGGTAGCGTCTCAACATTTCTAACATTTAACTTCAAGAGACACTCTAATGTATATATATTTAAAAGAAGTAATTTCGCCCATAAACATAATTCCGAAATTAAAAAAAAAAAAAATATTGTAAATGACAACCCAAGTAAAAAAGTCTTGATATAATTATATATAACTTTATACAATTATGAATAATGATATGTTTCAAAATATGTATTCATATAAAATTATATAGAATTATTTCTCAAATATATAATTATATCTTTGTTTATATTACACTTTATATAGTGTATATCTGATTGCATATGTCACATGTATCTAACTGGAAATAATTCTATCACCTTATGTTCAATTTGATACATTTGGATGAGTATATAATTCAGATGCAACTGTATCAAACTATATGTAATTTTATCAAATTAGATATATTTGTATTAACTTAGATATAATGTGATACAATGAGATGTTCTAATTGTTGGACATAATTATATATTATTCGAAAATTCACAATCACCCCTATCGTGAATATTTTTTAACGCGAATTGTTTTCCCTTTTCACTCAATTCCAATCGTGAATAAAAGTTCTCTCGAAATTTGTCCCCTTTGTCTAATCATTCACTCGTGAATAGCATAATACAATTTCAGGGGAAATTCACGATACCAATTTTTACTTGAGGGGGAATGAAAATTACATGGGAACAAACATTTCCCTTTTTATTCACGATAGGGGTGAATATATAAATTTTTTTTTACTTGGGAATATCAAATTATTTACTAAAATATTATTAATATTTGTAATACTAAGTTGCAAGAACAATAATTTGCAAGTGCTAGTAATAACTGGATCAAATCTGTAAAAACTAGTAATAACTGGGTCAAATAGAGTTGAAAATTAAAAAAAAGGTTGTCTATTTTTTGTGGCCGACCTGTAATTTTTTTTTAATCTTACATCGTGCATGGAAATATATCTTTTATCATTTGAATTAATATATATACTTGAATTAATGGGAATTTGGCGCTGTGGTGTAATGGTTAGCACGTTGGACTGTTACACAGATGGTCCCGGGTTAGATTCCCGGTGACGGCAACATCAATTTAGAAAAATAATATCTATGAGTTTTCTATCCCTTATATGTATCGCAGCTCCAACCTTCGGTATTCCCATAGCACTTAACCCCTCTCCATCAGGTGGCGAGCAACAACTGTTCTAAGACTTATCATCTCGCGCAATTATAGTGTTGCCATGTTTAAAGCCATTCATCTTTCCCCACCTTTCATCTATCCACTATTCAATTTCCAAAGAAAGCAACACATTAATAAATAGGAAGAATTTCCTGAGTGTTGCTTCTCTTTGAAAAAAAATATTTTAAACTTATTTTTCTTGTAACAAGCGAATAAAGCTAATTAGAGTACGCTGAGATCAACGATGCTAACCTATTTTCTGGGCTAGCTCTTAAAACAAGATATTTTAGTTTGAAAATGATGGTTCCAAAGACGCCATAAAACGCAATTTTCAGATTTTGCGTTTTTTTTATCACATTTGCTCGCATTGTTTGTTTGATAGTATGAAAGTGATTCCAAGTAGCCTTGTATTCAAAATTATCAAAATCCGCCAAGTAGTTTAAAAGTTGTGAGTGAAAATGTGTGGACACCTTGAAATTTTCCGTAGAAAATGTTACATTTTATTATTTAGCTTAAATGCATTTTTGTATATACAATTTGTTCAAGCACGAATATGCAGATAATTTTTCTGCATTAGATTAACAATAAATCAAGCTTAAATAATATGTGAGCGTGTATCTAAGTGTAGCTCATATTTAAAATCCTTGCCAAAGTTTTGACATGCTGCTTAAAAGCTTTAATCGTTTCAGATGAACAAATTTTAAATACAGAAACTTTAAAATTAATAAGATAATTAGAATCTGCATAAAATTTCCTTTTCAAGAAGTTATAACACTTCTATATTTTCAAGTAAAATATATTAGACATATTAAATTATTACCCAGCAAAATTTTTTAGAACAGATTACCTTTGAACCTGTTCTTGGACAACTTCTTATACCACCGGTTACATGGAACCGGTTCTAGAACAGGTTGCTGGGAGTCGAAATGTAAGGTGTCACAGTCCCAGAACCAGTTCTATAACTCGTTCTAGAACCGGTTCTAAAGCAACCTGTTCTTCTTTGGAGCTAAAGAACCTATTGCAAATAGGACAAACTCCATATAAAAAGAACCAGTTGCAGAACAGAAATTAGAACCTGTTACAATACAGTATAATCTGTTGTGCAACCAGTTATTTGGATTTTACTATTTTACTGGGTATTATTTTGTATTTTTATTTGCATAAATTATTGTAGTCGAAAGAGGTCAATTCGGTAGTAATTTCCGAACATTTCTATCAACAAAATATCCAAAATTTTGTTCAATTAATATATTTTGGCATCTTAGTTTTATAATAATAAAATTTTTTTGCCGAAATACAAACATTTGTAAAATTTAATTATGAGGTGGTCTTACGCTACGATTTTCCACAGTGCAACGTGAAAACATCAAAAACTTAAAAAAAAAAAATATTGTCTGAACGGCCAAACTAAATAAAAAACGGAATAGTGTCTGACTGACCATAAAATTATGAATTTTATTAATTAAAAACAACAAAAAAGGAAGAACAAGAATATAAACTTTAGAATATTTATGCTACACATCAAAGTATTTGAAAATTTAAAATGTTTTTGTATTGGTGTTATGCTGTCTGCCTTCAGTAGAGTAAAAAGAGAATAGCGTAGAGAAGTAACAAAAAGCACGCACCAAACACATAAAAATATGTATCGAATATATGGGTATATGGGCAGTTTGAATAGAAGTCTTCTTACAAGGAAACTACACAGTGGTGAGTCCGCAGATTTTCATGAAACTTATGTTGTAGAGGACAAACAAAAATGCTAGACACGTTTTTTTTTAGGTGTGTAATCTCAAGTTTTTTAAATATATTTCTTGTATAAATTATTAAACTGTAGCCAAATTGAAATATATATGAAATGAATGGTACACACAAAGAAATAAAGTGCCAATCGAATTGAAAAGTGTATTTTAATGGTAACAACCTATAAATTTAGTTAGTACAACGATATTTACATTAGATTTCTGAATATTTTGGGTGTTGCAACTAAAATGCAGTTGAATTAACCGAACTTTGTTGTGAAAACTAATGTTAAGTTGCGCCAACCGACTGAAATCCGTAATAACCGAATTTGAGTAGTAGTAACCGAATTTCAGTTGGCAAATAGCAAACTTTTTCTCTGTGTGTATTTAAAGACGTATCCTAACATTTCTGTAGTTAAAATTTATTTTTTTTCGAAAACCACATTTATGTGGGAAATTGTTGTTCGTTGTTTGAGTTCAAATTAACATGTAATAATGCTTATTTAATTTTATCAAGGGGGTGTCTGAGCTTTTTTTTTTCAATTTTCTTAATCGTTTTTCTTTCACGCGACTTTTCCGAAGAGCTTTCATAATCCATATTTTAAATATTTTAAATAAATGGCAACCCTATGACCAACATAGGTAATATTGCTGTCAAAATATTAGTTTTCTCCGGTACTTTAATACTGCGTACAAAAAAATTCAAATTTTTTTAATTTTAGACATGTGTTCATATCAAAAAGGAGGAATTTTTGACCCCCCCCTTTTTAACTATAAACGTGGGATTGCGCAGCTTAAACAAAAATAGGTGTCTAATATTTTTTTGTCATCAACAACATACCCAGGTATAGAACTTTAAGTTGGCAACAATTTTTTAACTGGCGGCCATTTTGTCAGCTTTCAAGTGATTTATGTTTAGTGTGGTCTGGCATTTCAACTTGAATAGACTGACGCCTGAACAACGCTTTCAAACTGTGCATATTTATTTCGAAAATCATGGTTCTGTTCAAAATACGTATCGCGCACTACGTCCATTTTACGGTCAACATAATCGTCCATCAGAGCAATTAATTCGATTAACTATGGAATGTTTTCGCACCACGTTTACTCTAAATGATAATATGCTTCCACAGAGATCGTGCAGTGCGTACAGAAGAAGTCAATGCTGCTGTAGAGCGTAGCGTATCCGCCATCGTGACCGCTATAGAGCTATGATTACTGACTTTTTCGTGCAGTAGCTGTGGTTTCAACCAGACGGCGCAATATGTCACACAGCTCGTGCCACAATTGATTTGTTGAAAGAAACCGCATAGTTTCACGTTTCGGACCCGTGAATTGGCCTTCAAGGTCGTACGATTTAACGCCGCTGGACTATTATCTGTGGGGATATATGAAGTCGCTAGGCTTCGCCGATAAGCCCGAAACGATTGAGCACTTGGAGGACAACATTCGCCGCGTTATTGCCAATATACGGCCACAAATGTTGGAAAAAGTCATCGACTACGTCCGAGCCAGCCAGTCAGATGCCAGAATTCATACTTCAATTATAATGCCAGAAGATTATCTTTCGATTAAAATAAATTTCATGTCAATTTAAAAAAAAATCATCTTTGTTTTATTCCATTTCAAAGTTCTATACCTCTATAAAAAAAACACCCTTTATATTCAGATACAATTTTATATAATTAAATGTTTCAATAAATATTTATATGTAGTCATATACAACCGTAACAACTTGGGTTTCGTATTGGTAACAAGTATTCATGTGTTTAATTTTATATTTGTTATAACTTCCGCAAAAATTGGTTAATTCGTACAAATTTGGGCTTTTCGGTAAGCTTATTTTAAGAGCTCCCTAAATGAATGAATTTTTTATGGGATTTTATGAATAAAAGTTTATGAAAAATTTCTTAATATTTCTTTCTTGGATATAACGAAATTCTTCATTGAATCTACGAAACAAATCTATGAAACAATTATATGTTCCCATATCTAATTTATATATAATTTTATATAATTTGATGTTGCCCCATATTGGGTATCCAAGTTTTACTTGGGTATCCAAGTTTCATGAAAATCTACGGGTTCGCCACTGTGTAGTTTCCTTGTTAGTCTTTTGAAGACACACGCCGTCTGAGAATATAACATGCAACTAGTGTTAGTTTGGGTGAATTTATTTTGTTTGATTTTTTTTTTTATATAATTTTCTTCAAAAAAAAGAGGCTCCAAATTGGCGCCGCCTGCCGGTGCATGCTTTAAATAGTCCATACACACAGACCTCGTCATAAATGTTGTTTTTAATATTTTTCCGACTTTGTTGCATTTGTGTGAGTGAAATCGACACAGTTTTATTTGTTTTTATTATTATTTTTTTTTAATATTCTGAATATTATTACTCTTTTTTTTTAATTTTAAAATATTTTCATATTTTTCAATTTTTTTTTTTACTTTAAACATGATGAATATTTTTAGATGAAATTTTTATTTTAAGAAAAAAACGACCAAATATTTTGTCAGGCCTCATTTAACAAGATTAAATAAAAATTTTATTTAAACAGACATTTTGTCAGACTAAACTTAATTGGTTTTTAATTCCTAATAATGTTTTAAAATATGAAATGTTTGGATAAAAAAAAAAACAAATTTAAAATGTTCTAAGGTTTTAAAGCATTTAGAGTTGAAATATTTGCATTTAAAATATTCAATATCGTAAATTTACGATATTATAAAACTATTAAAAATATCATGGAAAACAATGTTTCACAATCATATTTTAATTTATACAGCTCGAATGCATTTTATAAGCCATTACCAAGAATATCTAAAAACAGTGCGCCCCGGTAGGCTAGTTGGTAGCGTGCTGGCTTATCAGTGCGGGGGTCGTGGGTTCGATTCCCACCAGAGGCACTGGTCTGTTTTCGCTACAACGCGCCGAAAGCCATAGTAGCTAGTGCTCGGTTAGGGTTATAGTATATAATTTTTAATTATATGATTATTAATTAATAAAATAAAAAAAAAAAAAAATCTAAAAACATTACCTTAATGTAAAAATATGATTTTTTGGTCATGATTTTTATTGTAAACTTCAGAATGCTGAAAAAATTTAATATATCGTAAATTTAGCATATCAAAGAAATTTTTAAAATGTTACAGAAAGCAATGATGCGCCACAATTTAATTACTAATTAATTGTTATTAAAATAAAATATTTAAAATATCGTAAATTAATGATATTTCAAAAGTATGCATTTAAAATCATCTAAAGAATGCCTTTTTATTTTTTTGTACATTCTAATTTTGATAAATATTTTATTTTAAAAAGTAACAATTAAGGACTCAATATCGTAAAATTGCAAATCACAAGTTTTTGTAAAAGTAATATAATAAATTGAATATTTCCAAATAACTCAAGTAATTACAATAGAATTTGGGAAATATTAAATATATTAATAATGTTGTTTATCCTTAATTTATGATACACTCAAAAAAAAAGTTAGTAAAGTCAACAAAAACTTTTGCTGAGTCAGCAAAATTTTAGTCAGGAAGGTACTTGCAAAGAATTGCTAATGTCAGCGAAATTAGTAGATTCAGAAAAAGTTTTGCTAACACTTGGTGGATTAAAAATTAAAAAAAAACCTTGCTAAAAATTAATAAAACTTTTGCTGAATATTAGTAGACTGAAAAGAACTCAAAACATTTGTAGAAAAATTATACTTTAGTTAATTTATTTGCTGAATATCATAAAACAAATTTTTGTGATTATTTTAAAAATAATTTACAATACGTTACAAAAAATTAAAATGTTCATACTCCAACATTGACGACATGAATTAATGTAATATCTAAAAAAATAGAAATAATTATCTTTTCACTACTTGCATCAATGGTTGTCAATGATGCTATCTTTTAAAGAAACCCAAATCCCGCAGATAATTATAGAAACGAAGTAAAAAAAAAATATGACATATACAACCCTTTTATGCAATAAGAAAAAGGAACCATAAAAATCTACCTAAAATGTGTGTCGTTGTCTTTTGCTTTAGTCTGTCTACCTGTCTGTATATTTGTTTGCAATTTGACCACACTATATTATTAATCTCTATAAACATGTAGTTTAGAAATGCAAATTTAATCTTTATTAAATTTAAATATTTTACTTTGTCTTTTATTTAATTAATAGACAGTTATTTATGTATGAAAAACAGATTCAAAAATCTTCCATCGTTGATTTGTTTATATGAGTTATTAGAGTTGTTCTTGTCGTCCATGATATTAATGTGCTAATCAGCACAACTTTTTAACAAAACAAATTAGTAAAACATTAGTATAATATTAGTAAAACATTACTTCAAAACAGTTAAGTGCTGAATAAGTATAACTAAAATTTTAGCTGAAAACATAATTTTAGCAAAAAATTTGCAGAAAAATAGTATGCCTGATTTACAAGACGTTTTACTAACTTATTTTTTGAATCTACATTAAATATATATTTTTTATTTTTTTGTAACATTTCAAATCTCAAATGAAGAGGATTTTTTTTTATTAATTTACTATATAACAAATCCGACAATAAATTTACAAATGTACTATGTTACAATCAACATTTTTTATTGAAAAGGTTTAATTTTTAAATACAAAAATTTGCTTAGAATCAAAAGAATTTTCCAATAAGAAAGTCTTTTAAGTTCGATACTTTTTAACCATATAATGTAATTTACAAATTTTCGCTATTTTAAAAATTTTATTAAAAGCTATTTAGTTTTTAAGTTTTAAATTAGAAAAAAATACGAAAATGTTAATAATGAAGTTTGTCGTAAATTCACGGTATTGCAAATATATTGCTGAAAAAATATGTAATGTATTATTTCATGCAACTATCCAACAAATATGTGATATTTTAAACAATCATGTTTATATACATACAGACAAATGTTGAAATTAGATTCATTTTCCAATAGGAAAACCCTTAGAGTTTTTTAATTTTTAATTTGGATAAGTTACGATCTTTACAACATTTTATGAAAAATATTATCATGTTTTAAGTTTTATATTAAAAAAGTACCTGAATTTGCTCCAGCAGATTTTTCAATGAATTTGAGAGTCACAGTCTACTAAATTTAGTTGGTCTAAGTTGTAGAAGAACTAAATTTGAGTTGACAGTTGTGGTTAAATTAACTAAGAATTTAGCTAAATCCACAGAATTTTTAAGCTGAATCAACAGAAAGTTTCTGCTAAAGAGGTTTTTCCGGATCTGATCAGATGCAGGTCCATATTTATTATGAGTAGTTCATAAAGACTACTTAATAGGTTCGGATTAATTATTTTGGCCCATTTTGCTCTATCTCACTTAGTATCCGAGATATAGCCTATTTTATGATTATAATATAAAAAATATGAGTAAATAACGCCATCTACAAGTAAAACTGATAGCGGAGACACAAAAAAATAATGTTTTGAAAAAAATTGTGTTTCAAATTAACTGACATAATTTGAGAATCACAAATTACTAAATTTTAGGTCGAAAAATTAGTTCCAATACGGATGAAATTTGTTCTTGAGGTAAAATGAGATAACTTTAGCTAAATGACTAATTTAAACGATAACAACAGAAAAATTAGCACAACTGAGCTGGAGCCCGTTTAACAGACTTTTTAACTAACTTTTTTTATGAGTGCGACGAGAATTTTAGCCCCATTGTGCTCGAATTCCAATGACTGGCTAGTTTTTGATCCACCTTTGGGAAAATTTATCTATTTACAGCGATTATTTTTTCTGATCTTGTCAGATTATATCGGTAACGGTATTTTGTTGATAACGGTATTTTAGTTATTTCGGTAACGATATTTTAAGCATATAAGTATTTTATTTATATCGGTAACGGTAATTTAGGGATAACGATATTCAGTTGAAAGGGGTTTGAACTGTATTTTATGTATTCCTTGATATCCCTGCTTATTCCAATTAAAAAAAAACAATTATCGGAATGTCTTTAATAAGAAACGACCACATTTTCGGGAGTTTTTTTAATAGGAAAAAGTGCCTTATATTTTTAAACATTTTCTAAGACTAGGTTCACACACGGCAATTATAATTGCGCAATTCTTGAGTTTATAGAAGAGGGAGGGAAAGAGAATGATAGGGGGTTACAGACTTGCCCGTACTCCAATTCCGTTTTGTTTTGTCATCCGCAATTTTCAACACTGCAGGTTGATATACGAAAATTGCTGAAACAAACTTTTCCTGTGTGAACACAAAAGCAATTTCAAAGGAGAATTGAAGAAGAATTGAGCAATTATAATTGCCGTGTATGAACCAGGAATAACAAAAAAATTTCTTAAAGTTTTTAATCGAGATAATATTTTTTATCAGTTACTAGACAAAATCTAAGAATTTATTAAATCTAGTTTATCAAAAAGTCTAGAAAATCCGAGTGGTTCTCTCTTAGACAATTATCTTCGAAAATTTTAAAAATCTAGTCTGAAAAGTATATTTTTTTAAACAAAATTGAACATTAAAGCATACTTTCAGGCTAAGATTACAAGAATAAAGCTCTTTCAATATTTCTCCCTGAATTTTTCTGTATATTTTTAATAATTTTTTCTGAAAAAGTGAAAACTTTTTATTAATTTATTTCTATATTTTGTCTCATTTTAGCCCGTACTTTAACCTGCTATTGCGATGGTAGTTGTCCCAATAATATTGTTAATGGTACCTGTGAAACCAGACCCGGCGGATCCTGTTTTAGTGCTGTCGAAGAAGTATATGATGACATTACTGGCACATTTGAAGAAGAAAGAACATATGGTTGTATGCCACCCGAAGAAAATGGTGGATTCTTAATGGTGAGTTTTTGATATAATTAGTTTTCCAATTAAAATTTAATATTTTCCTTCTATTTAATTCCAAATTATAGTGCAAAGTTTCAACAGTACCCCACCTGCATGGTAAAAATATCGATTGTTGCGATTCGGCAGATTTTTGTAATCGTAATTTACATCCTGCCTTTACACCAAAACTTACCACACCTGCCCCCGAATTGCCAGTTAGTTCACAATCTGTACACTATCTGGCTATGATTGCCTCAATGATTATCTGCCTTTCCGCCTTTATTGTAATTGTCGTTATTGTCTGCATGACTTATCGGCGAAGAGAGAAACTGAGGAAACAGCCGCGTTTAATCAGTAGCATGTGTAACAGCCAATTATCACCGTTATCACAAATGGTCGAACAAAGTTCCGGCTCGGGATCAGGATTACCTTTATTGGTACAACGGACTATAGCTAAACAAATACAAATGGTACGGCTGGTAGGCAAGGGTAGATACGGTGAGGTATGGTTGGCTAAATGGCGTGATGAAAAAGTGGCCGTTAAAACGTTCTTTACTACCGAAGAGGCTTCTTGGTTCCGTGAGACGGAAATTTATCAAACTGTATTGATGAGACATGAAAATATTTTGGGTTTTATAGCAGCGGATATTAAGGGAAATGGTAGTTGGACTCAAATGTTATTAATAACAGATTATCATGAAAATGGTAGTTTACATGATTATCTCTCGACATCGGTTATTAATCCACAAAAATTACAATTATTGGCATATTCTTTGGCTTCGGGTTTGGCTCATTTACATGATGAAATTTTCGGTACACCTGGCAAACCGGCCATAGCTCATCGTGATATAAAGAGTAAGAATATTTTGGTTAAACGTAACGGTCAATGTGCTATAGCAGATTTTGGTTTAGCGGTTAAATATATTTCCGAATTGGATGAAATACATATTGCTCAAAATACTCGAGTTGGTACTAGACGTTATATGGCTCCTGAGGTATTAAATCAAACTTTAAATCCTCAACAATTTGAAGAATTTAAACGTGCTGATATGTATTCTGTTGGTCTGGTACTCTGGGAAATGGCTAGAAGATGTTATACTCCAGTGACGGGCTCAAAAGCCACCACCTGTGAAGACTATGCTTTACCCTATCATGATGTTGTACCCTCTGATCCCACTTTTGACGATATGCATGCTGTGGTATGTGTTAAAGGTTTCCGCCCACCTATACCCTCGCGCTGGCAAGAAGATGATGTTTTAGCTACGGCTGCTAAAATAATGCAAGAATGTTGGCATCCTAATCCTACGGTTAGATTAACAGCGCTGCGTGTTAAAAGACTTTGGGTCGTTTAGAGGCGGACTATGTGGATTGTCCTATGAAAATTGTGTAAATAGTTTAGTTTCTTTTGATTTTGTAATTTAGTTTATTTTTAATGTTTGATTTAATTTCAAATTTAATTTATATTTTAAGTAGTTTTTTATGTTTTTTTTTTTTTTTGATATATAAAACTTTTTCTTTTTATTTGTTTAAAAGAAATTTGTTTTGTTTTCTTTTAAGAATCAATTTATGTAATTAACATTTGTTTCTTGTAAAATTTTGTTTTGTTTTTATTCTGTTTGGTATAAAAATTGAATTAACATATAATTATTTTATGTTTGTTGTAAGTTTAATTGTAGTTTATTTTTTTTTTTCTTCTATGTACTATATTTAGACTTTAAATCACATGACATTATATTAATTGTTTTTAAATACTAGGAAAAAAAATGCAAACGTTTATGATTTTTCAAGGAATGTTAAGGATTTGTAGAAAACAAATTTGAAATTAGACGAAATTTAAACAAAAAGTTAGATTTTGAGATAAGCCTATTACACTGTACAGAAGGAACTCAATATTGTGTATATACTCCTGATCATTGACCAAGCAGATTCAACGTTTGTATTAAAAGTGAGTCAAATCAATCAATTGTACGAACGAAATTTTCAGTTCTATTTTTTGTTTTTTGTATATTAAATAAAATAGTTAATTTTACAGATATTTCGTACTGGATAAGGTAAAATGATTTGTTTAAAAATTTGAATTTTTCATTTCAAATCACCTCATTAGGGACATGTCATAGATCCGTTGGATATTTTGCAATCAAAATTCGCAGATATATAAAATAATGCTTCATTAAAAAATCTTGAAAAGCTTTGCGAAAATGCGTTTATAATGCAAATGCAATTCTTGATTTCATTTTGCACGTTTATCCCACCTCCACTTCGGGTTTTAAAACGTTGTCATTTTTAAAAAATTTATAATTGAATGGTTATAGACAAATTCTAATTTGATAGCATTGCTAAAAGAATTGTTTTAGTATATAAAATTTGTATAATTTTATATTCTGTAAAATGTACTCCATAATATTGATGTAATATTGGAATTAGTCGTACATAGGATTGCCAGATTTCCCCATTTTGTCATTGATTTCCGGGTTAAAAATGTTTAACAGATTTTTTTGATATATTGAAATTTAAATTTAGAAGATGTTACAGGTTCATGCTGGATCTAAGAATTTTTTAAGAAGAATGTAACAGTCACTTTTCGGACTGAAGCCGATGCAAAGAATCAGCCAAGTATACAATAATCAGCCTAAGCTGCAGCCTATAAATCGACCGTACACTACAGTTTTCTTTATCTAAAAAGCTTTTTTTTATAAAAATAATTACTTCAAATCTTCATATTAAAAAGGGAAAGTCTTTAGAATTTGAGGGCTTTCAGAATAGAGTGATTTCAATACAATATATACCAAATTTAATAGTTTCTCCAATAGAAACAGTTTTATGGACAGATACGATAATATGAGACTTTTCTAAAGAAGTTCATCTTAAATTCCTAGAATTTATAAGAATAATATCTTAAATACTAAAATAATAATATCACATTCTAAAAATGAATCTAAATTAGAATTTAGAAAATTTATGAGATTTTCAATACAAAAATTTTAACAGAATCTGAAAGTTTTACCACAAAAGAATGTAATAAATGTAAGAAAAAAATAAAAACATACTTCTCCGAAATTGTTTAATATAAAAGTTCCTAAAATCTGTAGTTTTATGTTTAGAACATTTTCAAAATCTAAAAGTTTATTATTTTAAAAAATTACAGAAATTAATAGTTTTAAATTCTATTTTTAAATGAAATTTTTTATAAGAATGTCTTAAAAACTTGATAACTTGGAGGAATCAAAGACAATTTAAAAAGTATACTCTCGACTATGGGTCGTGAGTTTTGGCAAATGTTAAATTCCTCTGTATTGAATTTAAAATTTTAGTTTTCTAAGAAGATAATATGAGAATTTCTTACAAAAACTTAAATATTTTTTAACCCCATGGAAAACCCACTTTGAATTTTGGATATGTTATACAAGCCAATATGAAGATGTTGTTTTTGAAATATTCGTGAAAAAAATTTGCGGTTTTTAATTTTTACGAACTCTCTGTAAAGAAACTGCATAATTTTTGAACAAATATCTAAAAATAGCAGATTATTTTTAAAAATCGTATAAAAAGTTAGAGCAGTTTAAACATGAGTTTTAATAAAAATCAAGATTTTTTCAAATTTACAAAAACTTATGCTAAAAATTACTTTATTCTCTTTTCAAATCTAAATAATGAAGTATATTGTTTCAACAATAAAGTAAATTGTTTAGGAGACGAGAAAAAAAAACTTAGGAACTGGTCAAAACTTGATATTTTAAATATTTCCTTGATAGATATGCTATAGATCAAGAATTCATTGATCAATATGCAAAATTTTGTATCAAAAAACTAAGCAGAAGTTGCAAATATTTAAACTTGAAAATTAGCAAAGTATGGAAAGAGATTACACATACCAATTTATTTTTGAAAGTACCTTGGAAAAATTATTATTTGGTACGGTATTTATTATCTGATTTAGACGAAAATTGAAACATATTACCAGAACAACATTTTTTATAAGTTAGCAAAGTTTCAAGGACATCAAGGACATTATTTTAAGAAACGGAAGGATAAAATACAAATGTATCAGTATTTAGCCGATTTTATAAGTCAGTAATGGAGTTTTAATAAATATATTGAATGCGATGAAATAACGCTTTACTCATAATTATTTTTTAACCCTTTGACGACCACAGTCAAGAATACTGCCCAGAAATTTTTATAACATATTTTTAAGGTCGTTTTTTATTTGGATATATCGCACCTGTACCTCTAAAGGGGGTCAACTCAAAATTTACAAATTTTCAGTAGAGGCAAAAGCCTGTTTTTGTTTATTATTTACTAAAAAAAAATAAAAACAATTATGCCATTGTAAAGAAATACGTATAAGGAGTACAGAACGGTAGTTGTTTTTGTGATTTTTTCAGTGATTATCAAAAAATAACAAGTTTTTTGAGTTGTTCCTCTTTATCTGAAACTGACAATTAAAAAAAACTAAACAATTTCATCAATAGAGAAGCAAAACGAAATAAAACAGTACAATAAACTTACCCATACCAGCGAAAGAGGGACAAAACAAAATAGAACATCATTAAAATAATCCGTTATGACATAAACACAGGCAGAACTTAAAATATTTCTCTTTAGTTGAAAAAACACTGATATGAATTGGGTTTACATTTGGAGACAACTCAAAATATGTCTCTTTAGTTGATTTTAAAGAAGCTACTCTTATAACACAAATAGGGATACAACTGAATTTTTTTTTGAGAAAGAGTAGAAAAAAAGGTGTAAGATTTTTACAGTAGGTAGATATGATCCCTGTGCATCGTTTTCTTGCAAAAAGTGAAAATTTAAAAATTTTCAGTTGACTCTGTTTAGAGGTACAAGTGCGATATATACCCTTTTTGATGTTCCAAATTGCAATACAAATAGCGCTTACAAAACAGAATTTATGCAAAATTTTAAAATTAAAAATACAACTTTAGGATGTTATCTTTGAACTTTGCCAATAAAATCTTTGTTTTAATATTGTATTTTCAAAATTGTGCCAAAAATAAAAAGTTCTATGCAATTACTTAACAAAAAAATATATATTGAAAAAAAAAATACTACCGAAAATTTAACTTTTCAAGTAATTTGTTTTAGATAAAAACGCAGAAAATAGTAATGTTTTTACCCAAGTATGTGTGGTCCTTATTCGCCTCCACTCTTTAAATGAACAAATTTTCAAAATTGAACAGCCAGTATTGCCATATTTACATATTACATTTTCAAAATTATCTACAAATACCATAAATTAAAATATCAAATTTTGTACAAAATTTTGATAAAAAATTGCTGTTGCAATATAAAAAGTAATTTTGAAAAATCGTAGCTCTATAAGTACATTAAAAGCATAACAATTTTATTTTTAATTACTTATACGCCCACTAGAAGGCTCGATAAAAGTACCAGAATTAAAAAAAAAACGCTTATTACGACAACAGTATTTCTTTTAATAAATTTCGTCAAATTTTTTCAGTGGTTCAATGAGTGGTACAAGACAAGTCGAGTTACTATAAAATGGACAAATATTTCTGCACTCTGGAGTTTTTTCTGTAAACATTGCTAATTCCTTAAAATCAAAATACCTCACATATTATTTTGTAATAACTCTAAAAGTTTTTTATAGTAAATTTTCTAGGATTTGAGGAAATTGGAAATTATTTTTTAAAATCTTCTTTTATGAAATGACACAATACAATACTTTATATAAAAATTCCGAAAATATTGCTGGCAATTAAATTAAATGGTATTCATAACAAAGTTTGCAGAATAAAACTTTTCCCTAAAATATGACAAATTAGAATTATGATGGTCAAATTGAAAAAATCTCTAAAATGTTCTTTTTAATCCAGTTCGATCAGTTACTTTACTTTTTTGGCCAATGTTTTGAGTTTTCCAACCAGTGCCTTTAATGGGCAATACGATATTTTATGCCGTTTGTCAAAGTTTGAACTTTAATGAAAATCATTTTCAGTATAAAGCGATTTTTAGAGAAAAATATTTATAATCGAGCATAATACTAAATAACTACAAAATGTTGTTACTAAACCGGACCAGAACATGCCAAAATTGTACACATGGTAATTCCAAATGGAGTTTAACTCAATTTTCTGTTACCACAATTATTATTTTTTTTTCGAGATATATAATTTTACGTCTGTTTTTACCAACCCGTATCCAACGCTCTCTTCTAAAAACCTGAACTGGCTTTAAAAGAGTTTCGAAAAAAATGTGTTAGCAGTTTTACTTTAAATTAATTTATTTTCATGCTTTTAAGCAATTTTAATTAAATTTTAAAATTAATTTGTGTTAACACAAAATTTTGTTCATATGTACTAAAAAATATGCATTAAAAAAATATCAGAAAAACTGTTTCTTTGAATACCAGTTGGCATATAAAATTTAACAGATATTGAGTACCTTGGTTCTTGTTTAGGCTTGACGTTCTTTGGTTTTACACAAATTTTAATTGCTTTTTTCTACAAACTTTTAGAAAAATCGTAAACTTTTGTATATTATGCAGGATTTCATAAACTTAAGAAGAAATAATTTAAAAAAAAACCCTTTTGCACTAATAGAAAACTTTTGCTGTACCTACTAAAAATTCGCTTAAAAGTTTTCTACAAAAAAAATGTCTCAAATTTTTTTTGTTGTGCTAAATTTTAGTAAGATATGAACATCAAAACTAAATCTGCTTCAATATATTCAAAATTTTAGATACATTTAAGTTTAATTTGTATTAGGTTGAAAATATCAATTTAAATTACTTAAATCAGAAAAAAAAAACTTTTTGCTAAATATATTTAGCAAATTAATAGACAAAATAATATTACAGAAAGTTTAAAAAAGTTTTCTTATTTTTTTTAAATGCAAATAAAATAATTCTGAAATCAGCAGGCTTTTATTTTTTTTAGCAAATATTTCTTTCGATTTAAGCAGGGCTTACTGTTATTTGCATTTAACCAGATTTAACTTAAATATAACTTACATTTTTTTTTAGATAAAACGGTTTTTTGTTCGGTTTTAATTCAGCAATATTTTTTGCTGTTTACTTAAAGTTAACTCAAATCTAAATAAAATTATGTAAAAGTTTTAGTTTTGCCGTTAATATCTTACATATACAGTAGACTCGCGGTAACGTGAACTATTAAGACCGGAGCGTGTTCACGTTTGCGAAGTTATTCATGTTTACGAAGGTGTAATTTTTTACATCTTAAAAATAAAATAGACATATATTTAACTCAAATTCATATATTTTTTTATTAATTAATATTCATTAATTCATATTTGCTTTGCTAAGCTAGTCACGCTTGATCCTCTTTTTATTTTTTCTATTACATCCACTTGTTCCTTTAAATATAAAAAATTTGGTAGTTTTTGCGACATTTTTCACGACACACTTTATATTAAACTAAAAACAAAATAAGCAAATCAACAGCGCGCGTTACACAAAATGCTACTTTTTAAAAAAGTAGTGATTGTTAAAAAATGTTCAAAAGAAAACAACGTTTTCTATGTTCCATTAATTTTACATTTGTTCACTTTATAGGGCTTTTTTTTACTGTGTTCACGCTACAGAGTAGTCAATGTGAAAAAAATTATGTTCATGCTAGCCGGTGTTCACGTAAGGCGGTGTTTTTGTTATCGCGAGTCTACTGTATTTAGAAAAAAGTTTACTTATTTCAGCAGTTTTTTCCAACTGTCTTCAATTTTTTTTTTTTTTATTTTTTTCAAGTTTCCCTAAAAATAAATAATGAGGAAATGGACTTGAATATCAACTTTTTAGTATTTGTGTATTTTAACATCACTTCAATTTGAAATCACATAAAAGGGTAAACAGAAATTGTAGAAATTTGACTTTATTTAATGATTGCATAATTTCTAAAGCAAATTAAAATAAAAAATGGTGTTAAAATTTGTTAAAAATTTTCTATATAAAATTTTGAATTAAAATTTTTAGCAGATTTATGAAGGCGTTTAAAAAAAGATTTATATTTAAAACTGTTTTATGAAATCTTGTTAAAAAGCCAATTGGCTAAATTTATTTTGAAGTTATAATTACTAGAACTGAGAAAAGATCTAATTGTTAGGATATTTTCAGTTCAAAATTTATTTAGCCAGTTAAACCATTTAAAGCATAAAATCACTCTCATTTTGTTTATTGTACAAAGTCATTGAATTCGTGTACTATTACATTAAACTTTACTAAGAAAAATTTAAATTATGTATAAATTACTATATTTAGCAATAAAATATACGTATGACAAAAAATAAAAACAAAAAAAAAAAAAAAATTAAGCAAAATATAAAAAATAATCTAGATAAGTAGAATTAAACAATATATATTAAAATAAGACATATTTTATAGGAAGTAATATGAAAAAAAACATAATTGCATAATTTCTAAATCACATTAAAATGAAAAATTTTAGTTAAAATTTGTTAAAATTTTTCTACATAAAATTTTGAATTAAAATTTTAAGCAGATTTATGAAACCGTTTAAAAAAAAAAAGATTTGTATTGAACAAAGTCTTTGAAAAATATAGTAAAAACATTGTAAAATCAATAAAGATATTAAACAAAATGCAGAAGAAAATTATATTTATTTAAAATAAACTACTAACTACTGCTAGTTATTATAAAAAAAATGCCTTGTTTTTATTAAAAAAAAAAAAAAACTAAAAAATAGTTTAAAAATTTAACTTCAACAAAAAAGTGCCAGTTATTTTAAATATTTTTCGATGATAAACAATAAAATAAAGAAAAAAAACAAAACTAAACTAAAAATATAAAATTATTGCCTTATTTTTTAATAAAAATAACAAAAAAAAAATAAATACTAATTAATATTTATTAGTAATTTTTATTTTATATTTAAAAGTAAATTATTAAATTTATTAAAAACAAAAATAGTTTTTGTATTAAAATCATAAACTGCCTTATATAAAAAAAAAAACATTAAAACAAATATTACACAAACAATTTTAAAGATTGTATATAGCCTATGGTTTATATAAATTATTTATTATTTTAAATATTAATTAAAATTTAAATTTTTTAATAAAATTAATTAATAAATATTGTTTTTTTCTTTCTGTTTTTATATTAGTTTGTGTATATATATTTTAAATTGTTTATATATAAAATTAAATAACAATGCAAAAAATGGTAATAATACTTTAACAAATTAAATGTAGTTAAATAGTTGGTATGTATATAGTTAAGTTTTGAACTTATCTAATTAGTAATGATTTTATTTTTACTATATTATATTACATTACATACAATACTATATACATTTAGAAATTTAATATTGAATTTAAGTTATAAATTTTAAAAATTATACTAAATAATTTACATTTTATTTAAAAATCAACACAGAAAAACAATTCAATAAAAATTTAACCAATAAAAAATATAAAACAAAATACATTAGCGGTTTTCATTCTTGGTGTTATGTTTACTTCGTGTTATATTTACTACGATTTGTTCAAACAAAGCGTAAGTGTTCTTTTAATGTATGGTAAATTTATAAATCAGCTGATTTTTGTTGTTCGCCACATATGTATCAAAAATTATTTTAATTTAAGAAAAATGCCAAAATTTACAGAAAAAATCACAAATTTTAATTTAATTTTAATTTATTTCAAAAAACCAACCGAGCCCTTCGGGCCATATATAGTTGGTAGACCAACATTAACAATCAACTTCATTATGTCACTTAAAACTATAAAACCTTAAATATCCCATTTTCTAACAATATAAAATAGTTTGTATATAGCAAGTTTAACTTACAAAAATTTAAGAAAAAAGTTTAAAAGAATTATTAAAGAATAAAGAATATGGCATAAACTCACATGACAAAAAGTATTGCAGTTTAGAGAATTTTGAAAATTTTGAAAATTTTTGGAAATTATTGAAAATTTTTGCACATCAAATATCATTTACAGAAGCATATTCTACAAGTTTACACTTGAATGTTTTTAAAGATAGATCAAAAGACCTAAGTGGTAAGGGTAAATGGTTCCAACACTTAGCTACACGAACATGAAATGATCGTTCATGAATAATATAATTTCTAATGGGATATAAAAGTTGAGGGTTTCTTTCAGTGTTCAAGAGTATAAAATGTCTATGTACATATACAGGACAATTAGAGAGCATGACTTTATGATAGAATAATAGCAATCGAATTCGAACAAAATTTTTAAAATTGCATCCCAAAAAATCAGAAATATGCCTCGAAACATGATCATATGGCTTCAATTTGTAAACAAAACGTATTATTTTATTAAACAGTAAATTACATTTATTGAAGTCATCGACACTACACCCAGAAAAAACTTCAAATTTGTTACTGTAAAATGCTTTCTGGGTTTTTTTTTTTGTATTTTTTTTATTCATTTTTAAGTTTTTTCAATAGTTAACACAAAATAAACTTTTTTGACCGCAGAACAGTCATCTGTTTTGTTTTTTTGCTGATAAATTTATCACACGTGTTCACTAGGGTGATAACTTTTTTTGGACAACATTCTCCCCAGGGGTTTTCTAATGGAAAATATTGTATTAAAGATAAAAAACTATTTCAGTTCAATTTGGTAAAAAACCTTACGCAGACAGCGATTTCTAAAATGCCTTTAATATATATTTTTTAAAATTTTTTTTAATAACAATTTTTTTAAAATATGGTTTATACATATCGCACTTGATCAACAAGAGGGTATTAACTCAAAATTTTAAAATTTTCAGTAGAGTCAAAAAACTGTTTATGGCAACATTTTAACAGAATTTAAAAATTCAAACATATCATAATAAGAAAATTTCATTTAAAAATATATGTACATTGTTTTTGTTTTAAATTTTACCACTCATTGCCAAAAAAATTAATTTTTTGATTTAATACCATTTTTTTGAAATTTTATCGATTTTTTTTGGTATTATTTTATCAACAAAACAGTATCAACTCAAAATACAACCAAATATAAATAAAACAGTTTGATTATTTTAACAGGCTCAAATCAAAATAATACCTTTTTTATGAAAATATACGATTCATTTCTATTTGAACTTAACTCGAAATAATACCTTTTTGTTGAAATAAAGGTAATCACTACATTATCATGAAAATGGTCTCAAAAGTGGTTTTCGAGATGAAAGAGTAATCGGAATACGTTGAAATTTTTACAATAGATAGATATTGATGTTGTTAGTTGATTTCTTGAATAAAGTGATATTTTAAAAATTTTGAGTTAATACCCTCTTGTTGATCAAGTGCGATATGTAAGTAAGCTAATTTGGAAGAAAAATATTCCATTGACTCGAAAACGGACTTTACTATTGAAATCAGCATGCCTTAATTATATAGATGTGATGGTCAGACGTTGAAGCATCAAAAAAAGGTTTTTTTTTAATTTTGTTTGATTCAAAACTTTAACGCATTTTGTGCGTAACCTTTTTTACCGATAGCGAAAAACTAAAAACGCAGTTCTTAATATTTGTCCATGCCGTACACGATTTTGTCTGGGGAGATTTGATATTTGCAAAAAATGCAAAAAGTTATTACCCTAGTGTTCACTATAGTTTTTTGTGTGATATTTCGCCACAGCGTGGTAAATTTTAGTGTAATACATTTTATTGTTGGTTCTGGTAAATTCTGATAAATTTATCAAACGTACACCATTAACCAGATATACTAGGGTTATAAAGGATTACTACCAAGAATGAATATCACTATTTTGTTTTCATTTTACATTAGAAAGGGCATGATTATAGATATAGACAAATAGACCACCGCACTATGGAAAATTGTCACGGAATTTCTGGCCAAAAACTCTAAATGATGAGACATCAGCCCGAAATTTGGCAATATTATTTGCCGTGATGTTTTTATGCTCTGTATAAATAATTGGCATGATCGGGCATGATTACGACTTTCTTCAACGAATTTAAATAGCAATGTATTAATTATAAAAATATATGTGTATAAAACAATCCTAAAAAATAAAGTCAATCCATAAACATCAGAAGAAATGTATTTTTACCTTTATCTATTTATCACTCTTGGTAGAGATAAATCACTCCTGTTTCTTTTTGACACACTAAGAACTAATGGGTATTTAAATACCCTAAAAGAAAGCCATCGTAGAAAAAAATTTATAAATCCTGAAATGGGGTATCGCAAATTGATTTTGTTGGGGTAAAATTTAACGCCCTCCCAGTGTGATAGATAGTGGTTCACAAGTCTGCAAATTTACGCAGTCGCAAAATCTAAATATTTGCAGATTTAACAGATTTATATTTGCTTTTTTTATCTTACTAATATTTAGCAAAAAAATCTGACAATTTTAGAAGTTTTTTCTGCAACGATATTTTTTTTCTAATTTTTAGTCGTTTTATCAAAAATTTATACTAATTTTTTTCTATCAGCGTATTTGTTAATTAAAATACTAATGTAACTGCATCAAACAGCTGTTACAAAAATAACTGTCATAATATTTGTGTTGTATTGTTTTATAGAAAAACAACAGTAGTTTCAGTTAAAAACAACAACTACTGATTACTACACAAACAACTGTCAAATAGTTAGTGTAAAACTTTTTGAGTGTTGGTTTATGTCTATGAGTGTATTTATATTCAGCATAACAGTTCATAGCCTTCATTTAGAGTTTAAAGGTTTATAAATGTTAACAAAAAGCTACACAAATAAATACGACTGTAAAAAATACAGAAAACTTATCGAGTTTTACACCGTCTAGCTAATTTTATCAACAGAATGTGCCCTTAGTTAAACTGTGCTACACAGAAAATTCACTAGCCAAATGGCCTGGTGGAGATTGTTAGTCTAGCTAAGTGTATTACAAAATCGGTTTGAGAATTTGCAATAGACCCTCAAATTTTCGAGATAACGGTAAAAAGAGTATTTTTTTACGACTGGCGTATTTAAACATTCGTTACTCAGTAAATTTTTATCCGATTTTAATGGAGGAAGACACAACATTTGTATATATAGAAAAGGTACCATAACTATGTTAATTTTCCACCGATTTCAACAAATGCATTTTACTCAGGAAAACAATAACTTCAAGAATATTGTTGGTTTAAAAGAAGATTGGTAAAAACCCTCGTAGAAGTTGCCAAAGTTAAAAAAAAACTGATAATTTTAATTATTATATATATAGAAGAAGTAAAATAACTTTCTGAATTTTCAATCGATTTTAAAATATGAAGTCTCAATTTACTCAAGAAAACACTAACTTTAAGCATATTGTTGGTTTAAAAGAAGATACGAAAAAACCCTTGTAGAAGTTGAAAAAGTTGTAAGAAAAACTTAAATTTTTTACTATTATATATACTAGATACACTCAAAATAGCTTGTAGTTTAAATTAACTGAACATGTAATTTAACATAAATGAAAAATTACTTAAAGTCCGGGTTTCTTACATACATTTAAATCAAATGCTTCTTGTTATTTATTTTAAAATACTGTTTAAATAACTAACTAATCCATAAGAATAAATGAATAGTAACCTGAGTAAAAAAAATGTTCATGTAATTATATATATTTATATATAATTATATATACTCATATAGATATAATTATATATGTGGTTGATTATTGAAAAATGTGTATATGGTGCTATATATAATTATATCAGATATTATAGAATTATATATGGTTATATATAATTGCATTCACCAATTTCCGTATAAAATTATATATAATTTGTTATGGCTTATATAATTTCTTTCAATCGGGAAGTTAAAAATAAATGTTCTAATTTTAACTACAGATCAGTAACAATAAAAGTTATATTCATTTATAAGAAATTATTTTAGTTTTTTTTTCTTCTACAAAATGTAGACCCACAACACTACATACATATTTTGTTTGTACGGATGTAGTATTTGTGTAAACTTTTTTAATTTCTTGTAATTTGAATTGAAATAATTTTGTATATAAACAAACTATTTTAATAAAAAACACACACGAAATTTATAAATATTTTTTTTGAAAAAAAAATTTATTTTAAATAACTTTAAAGGAAACAATTAACTACAACATTCCGTTTTTGTAGTTAAATTTTTATAAAATTTTAAATAAATGAATATAATAAATGAAACAAAAAAATCGGCAAATCAAAGTAAATTGAACAAATGTATAAAAAAGTTGAAAAAAATATTTATTTGAAAAATAAATGCATGTTATTTTATTTTCAACTCAACTGAAAACTTTTTTTTTAACTGCAAACAGTAAACTACATAATATTCTAAGTGTATATAAAGCTGGACAATCCAGCCTCAAAAAAAATAATTTTTTTAAGTTAAACGTTTCATCGTTCAATCAAAAGTTGATTGATCGTTTATTCGAATAAAATAAAAACCATACACCCAGAAATAAGACACTTTTGAATATGTTTGCAGGTAATTATATATATGTTTACACTGATTCAAATTTTCAAACCTAAACAAAGACATATTTGCAATTTTAAAACTATTAAATATACCCAGCATACAATTATCGGAGCGCTCTTATATATGAGCTCATATATGAGCGATTTTATGAGCTTCTGTGAGTGTTTCCTGCGTGCATATTTCTGGGCTCATAAACGATCGATTTTATGACTTTCTATGAGTGTTTCTTGCGTGTAAATTTCTGAGCTCATAAACGGTAAATTTTATGAGTTTTTTATGCGTGGTTTCTGCGCGCATATTTCTGAGCTCATAAACGATAGATTTTATGTGCTTTTTATGAGTAATTTCTGCATGCTGACAGATAACGGTAAATTCCAGCTAAGCAGAAGAAAGAAGTTACACAAATTGATTCATTAGTGAATATTTTTGGAAGGGTAAAGACCAAATTGTGAGTTATTTTATAATAAATACAAAAATAATACATAATTAAAATAATGAAAAGAGCAAGCTTAAAAGAAAGCAAAGAGGAGCCTTTAACCGCAAATTTAACATAGATGAAAAAGTATTTAATAACTGCACTTTAAGGTGGTTTCAGACTGCAAAAGACCGTATTAAATATCGTGACAAACTTCTTAAAAAGAAAGAGTGCTAATATTTAAAAAATTTTGTTTTATTATTATTTATTTTATTTCTTGAATTTATGTTGAATGCATTCAGTTTATTTAATTCATTTTAATACCATTTTACTTTAACAATACAAATATGTTAACTTATTGAGTAAAAAATCCTATTTTGAATTATCTGTTTTTCGTCATTTTCAGGATACTATTTAGAGTTTTTGATGCACGCAAAATGAGGCTCAAAAATGTTATTTTATGCACTGGAATAAGAGCTCAAAATGCGTTTTAAAAAAGAGTCATAAAATACTCTTTTATGCATAAAATTTAGAGCTCTTTCATAATTTACCAGTTTAGTGGAAAAAGCCACTCAAAAATGAGCGTTTTATGACTGTTTATGATTATTTTATGAACTCATTATGAGCGTCAGTGCTCCGACAAAAGAGTCTTTATGAGCCCATTTAGAGCACATATGGTAAGCTGGGAAAATACTCTTTTATGCATAAAATTTAGAGCTCTTTCATGAGTGACCAGTTTAGTGGAAAAAGCCACTCAAATATGAGCGTTTTATGAATGTTTATGATTATTTTATGAACTCATTATGAGCGTCAGCGTTCAGACAAAAGAGTCTTTATGAGCTCATTTAGAGCGCATATGGTATGCTGGGTTATGTTTGTGACATGCAAACATATTTATAATAAACATATATATATATTTGCAGCCAAACATATATATGTTTGCCGGTAGAAGTTTTTTCCTAGTTGTAAACATATATATTTGTACATGCAAATATAATTATAATTGCAAGCAAAAATATTATATTATAAATATGGGACACGGTTATGTTTTGCAAACAAAACTATATTACCAGCAGAGCGTTTTTCAGCATGTAATAAATGGCATCCCTAATATTCACTATTCAATATACAACACAAGACTTTCTAGCTGTTCAACAAACAGAGAAACTGTTTTCGATTTCTTAAAATAATATTGATTATCAAAAAAATTTAAATTAGTTTTGAAGTTGTGTTTTTTTTCTTGCCATTTAAAAAACATTATATGATTGATTTTCATAAAATTGATGGAGTAAGATGAGAAAACATGGTGTCAAAATTTTTTAATAGCATAATTACTTTTTTTTTAATCAACTCCGCAAAATTTGTTGCAATTTCATTCCGCATACGTTAAACCGTTAAACTTATTTTACTACTAGCTTGATTTTATTGAGTGTATCGTAGTTAAATTTTTACATGTAACGCAGTTTTTTAACAGGAACAGACTTAAGACGAAAAACGAAGGTACATTGGAGATATTATATTTTAATATAAATATTTAAAAAGTGGAATATTTTCCCCTTGAGTACGCTCATGTTAAAGAACATTTTGTATAGGTCAACTTTAAATATTTAATTCACCCTCTCATTGTTTTCCCAAATGTCACAAGTAACAAACTTAAGGGTAGTAACTAGAAGGGAACTTTAAAGTTAATGTTATCATAATTTCATTCATTATAACACTCATACCCATTCCTACAGTGCATGCATGAATTATAAAATTAAATGGTAAGCAATGCCAACTTTTGAAGAGAAACAACGCTATAAAGCTCTAGAGTTATAAGAATAATTTAAAATTTTTATAAATGTTAACTTAAAAATCTATTAAAATTTTGCATTAGTTTTTTAAAATCTTTTAAATTAGTTCAAATTGCATTAAAGTAAACGTTTTGCGGAAATGCGCCAAAATCGATTTGAAAATCAAAAAGTGTTAAATTAGCATTCCTGCAATAGAATTTATGTTAATTAACACGATTAACTTTCTATGCACAAAAATACGTAATGTAAAAATAACAAAAACTTTCCTAAAATAAACGAAAATTTGTCAATTTAACGAAAGTGTTTGTTGTTTTCTCTATAATTTCGTATTTTTATGCATATATTATTACGAGTGAATTAAGTACGGAATTGGGTATACGAATTGCGATTAATTTAAAAACGTAATACTTAATATTTTTTTAGGATTTTTTTTCACGAACTTAATGAGTTTTTTGTTTTGAGGTGGACCGATAAACAGCGTTATTTTTAACTCATATTTGACATATTTGACGTGTTCAACCCGGTACTTTTAAAAGATTTAATTTTATTTATTGGCTAGAGATCATTCAGTGGTTTAAAAATCATATAATAGTTAAACATTTTGAATAAAATCGTTTTTGGCATTTATTGAAGAATCTTTTTTCAAAATCAACAGTTTCACCTAGCCCTTTGAGGCCGAGGCTCAAAATTGTGAGTCTTGATGTTTTCTCCTAAACTGTGAATATTTTCAATATTAATAGATTTCTGGAGATGAATAATATTTTTATATTTTTAACTAAATTATATTTCATAAAATATGTATACCCAGCAAAAAATATTTTCGGTTTGATAAGCAGTAACTCCTTTTCAGTGCTTCCAAAGAAGCGCTTCGCCGTCATGCATGCAATGAAGCAATTCTGGAAGACATTATATTGTGCTTCCCTGAAGGCATTCTTTTGAAGCAGTAAAGAATTCATGAAAAGAAGCATGTGCTTCTTAGATCACATGATTGAAGCGCTTCTCACCTGCTTAAAAGAGACCTACCAAGTGGGACATCGCAAACAAAAATCATGCCTTCTGGAGGGCCTTCAGCAAGCGCTTCGGGTTCAAAGAAGGCCTTCCACAAGCGCTTCTTGGAAGCACTATTTTTTGCTGGGTAACTATAGGGAAAGTGTAATACTTTACGTTATATTATGTTACCACTGACGTGTTTTGAGTAAAACATGTGTTTTGGTAAAAAAAAAAAATGTATGGGAAAACATGTACAAAAAATGTTTTATTTCAAAACACGTTTATAACACGTTCAGTGGAAACGTAGTATTAAACTTGAAAAATCAAGAACTTTTGGCATGCAGGTGAGGTCTCAAAGAGTTAAACATAAATAATGTTTAAGCCCAAACTAGATAGATGCAGTGTAGACAGTGTTTTACTGCAGTGGGACAGTTTGTCGATAACTGTTTTTATTTTCTGTATATTTCACTGTGGTTGAAATAAGAGGGGATTTTAAGGCAACATAAAGGTATGTTTAATTTTTTTTTTTAAACGAAGCATTATGCTACACATCTGCAAAGTGTTGCTAAGAAATGTGCAGTGGTTCAGTGGCGTGTCTACAATTGGTTAACCACTGTGAAGGTACAAAACAACCCTTTTAAATAACAAATGTTTTTATATTCGGTTTTAAATAATTGTACAGTGCTATATTTTATGGTGAGAGAAGATAATACGAACACATGGATTTTAAAACTAATAATTTTAAAGTAAAAGCCAAACATTTTCACAATTAAATCGTCAGGCGATGGCGATTATAATATTATAACATTTATATTTTGCAATCTCCACAATATTGTCACTATTTCTTAATGAATAGAAACTTTATGTGGAAAATTTCAGCTAAGTTTCGTAACATTTAGAGGTAGCAGAAAAAGTTAACTTGTACGAATTAGTAATTTGTCTCTAGAAGAAATTCATACAAATTTAGGGTTCACGTTAAATGAAGTTCATTCCTAACCTACACGATGTACGTTAACAAAATTTTCCAATCTAGTTAATTAAGAGTAAAAAAGGAATATGAAATCAAAATTTAAAAAATTTAATAATTTTTAAGTTATTCTTGTTTTTTTTTCTTAATTGTACGTACACAGAGAAAACAAATCGTAGTTAAATTAAATAGTTTTCATATTTGATTTAAAAATATTACTTATTTAAAAAACATTTACAAAATAAATATAAACGAACTTAAAATTAATATGTTCGTACTTATAGTTGCTAAAAACTAGTTTGACTTGTTTTCAAAAAAAATTAATAAAAATTAAATTTAAGATAAAAAATATATAAAGGGTCCGCCATCTAACGTTTTTTTTTTCAACTAGTGCTTATTTCGTGAATGGTAACACTTAGCTCATGTCTGATTTGACAGATAATTAGTTCTATCCTTCCGCTGAACGAATATGGTCCGTATGTTCGTTATCTTGTGAAAAAAGTGAAAGAAACTGGCATCCTCATCGATAAACCAAAGCGTGAAAAGCCAAAAACAGTGCGTACACCCGAGAATATTGCTGCTGTGGCAGAAAGTGTGCGTGAAGCGCCATCAACATCAATTCACCAATTGAACAATTGAACATTTCGGAGACATAATTGAGACGAATTTTGCATAAAGACCTTGGTATGACGCCATACAAAGTCCAATTGGTTGAGGAGTTCAAAAAAAAAAGTTATTTGGCGGACCCTTTATGTATTTTAACTAAAATTCCTTAGTAACATAGTGTTTATTGTTATTTTAACCCTAAGCACCCTACACTAATAAACATTTTTTTTTTAATTTTTTGCTAAAACTACTAAAAGTTAGTTAAAAATTACGTTGCTAATATTAGCAGATACTTTTTAAGAATAGCAAAAATAAATCTGTTCAATCTACAAATACTTAGTTATACACTCACAATATTTGAACAGTAACTGATTGTAGTTTATTTAAAAAGTAAGCAGTAAATTTTGTTTGTTGACGAATATACATTTAAACTACCAAGAAATACGTTTTTTAAACTTATTTTATCCTTTATTAAGAAAACAAACTACACATAAAAACTGTTTTTCTGTAGCACTTATTATTTTCATTTTGCATTTTGGGACCAATTCTGTACCTTTTATACACGTGTGATGTTCCAGAGTTAGAAAATACAACAATGGCAACTTTTGCTGATGACACAACTATTCTCTCAGTAGCGGCAACTGTCGATGAATCAACACGAACCCTACAAACTGCTCTCGATCTGGTAATAGAATGGACGAACAAGTGGAAACTGAAATTAAACGCAACTAAGTCTGTACATATATAAACTTTAACTTTACAAACAAACCTATAAGACATATTCCAATAGTAATAGATAATGTAGAGCTGCCCTATGGAAATAAGGCGAAATATCTCGGCATGACCTTAGATGCAAAACTCCGATGGAAGGAACATATCAAAACCAAATGTGTGGAACTCGAACTTAAATATAAAAAGCTAACATGGCTAACAGGAAGAAAGTCAACGCTATCCATCGAAAACAAGCTATTAATATACAATCAAATGCTAAAACCAATATGGACATACGGTGCACAACTCTGGGGCTGTGCTGCAAAAAGTCATATAAATTCAATACAACGTTTTCAAAACAAAGTTTTGAAAAACATCGTCAATGCACCATGATACATCCGAATATCTGATATCCATCGTGACCTGAGTGTGGAAATGGTATCCTCTGTTATTCATAATCTTGCAACAAAACATCATGAAAGGCTGCAAGAACATGTTAACCCGGAAGCATCATCCCTGGTTAATGTAACAGGAATTGAGCGCCGACTCAAACGTATAAAACCCTACGACCTCGTCAGAACCGTTATTGTCGTCCCTTAATGTCATAACGTATCAACACACCATATATTTTTCATCATAAAATATATATATATTTTTATTAACCAATCTATTTGAAATAAATTGCTGGTTAGTTTTTATTAAACTAGTTGCAGTAATAAATAAATAATAATAAAATAAAAAAAAAACTTATTATTTCATTTTAAAATTCTTTATTTGGACCAAAAAGTTAATGATAGTTCAAAAAAGAAAAACTTGTTTTTAATAATTTGGGAGTTAATTTCTGATAGTTAAAATAAAGGAACATCTTTTATTTTTACCGGTTTTGATTTTTACCATTTGATTTAAAAGAAAAGTTAGTAGACCGGTTTTTAACTATACACTCAGGGAACTTCTGCTTTAAAAAATTGTAGTTGTTTGGGTTGTAATACAGTCATTTGTAGAACAAATTAAATTTTTACTAACCTTGTAGTTCATATAAAAACAAACCACATCAAAAGACTGTTTTATGATTTTACATTCTTGTTTTACAGTTGTTTTTTGTTATTTAAAAAAATAAAAAAATAAACGCTTTATTATTTTTTACTAACATATGTGGTTTATTTTTACTACAATTGTTAGTAATTTTTTGAACAGTAAAAACAAGTGACAAATGTTAGTTGAATTTAATGAAATATTAGTCGTCCTTTCTTCAAGTGAAATTTAATTTGTTTTTACCTACATGTGCTGTCGTCTTTACCTACAGAATATCCTTAGTGTATGTTTTAAATTTTAGTTAATCGAAAGTAACACAATAATCTGCTAAAATCAGCAAACGAATTTCCTGAAGGTTTTTTCTAATTATAGCAGATTAAATAGTTATTTTCAATTAACTAAAATTAACCTAGAATATAGCTAACATTTTGTAAACAGTTTTATTTTTGCTGTTCTTATTTTATTATTATTTATCGGATAATTTAAGCACTTTTTCCGCAACGAAATTTTAACTAATTTTTTTCTAGCTTTTTCTGCTATTTTTACTGGTTTTTTATGATTTTTTTTTTGTTGAATTTTGAAAAGATATTTTACATATGCTTTAGTAATGACATAAGTTTAAAAAACTGCAATCCATTTTTTGATCCTGCCTTAAGGACATTCAGAATGCCCTGTTACCATATGATAACTATGGGTGGTCTATTATGTTGTGTAATATGTTTAAGGAAAGTAGTTAATAGATTTTTGGTTTAATAATTTGTGAAGTTATTTTTTAATTTCAGGGTTCTTGCATCCGAATTAACTAAGGAATTACTTTGTGCGATTATCGATCTTGGGTAACTACCATATTTCTTGACCACAAATTCTGCAAGGACCTTGGAACAGTCTGGGGTGTCATGGTTATTTACTTCGTGAAAGTGATGACTTATTCGTAAGTGCATTTACTCTATGTACATTGTACATAGTTTAAAAATACTTTAATTATTATTTTGCTAGTATATTTTTGTAAACAATTGTAACTCATTAATAAAAAATTATTAAAAAAAAAAGATTCTTTTTTTTTGCAACAATTAAGACCAAGTGGAATAGAACACTAGAAAAGCACAAAATTGTACACTAAAGTTGATTAATTTTCAACTTAAATTGACTATTTTCTATTAAAAACTAAAATGATAACATGTTAAAATCAATTATAAAATATTTGAAATGAATAAAAACAAAAATGAGTAAATCAACCGCGTTTTCATTTATTTTAAGTGTGTTTCTACTTGATTTTAATATTTCTTTTTCTTAGTCTAATTGTTAAAATGTTCATATTTTCTAAAAAGGAGTAAGTAAATATCAAACTTGGTTGCGTCTTATACGGACAATTTTGTAAAATTTGAGCCTTATTTTAATGCAGATTAAGAATCGGTAATCGAAAGTTAAAAAAATTTCTGGATTTAAATTATTCACGTTTTGTAAGGATTCAAAAACAACGGTTTTTGTGGTATTTATCTAATTAAGTTAAAACGATGCCTTTGACAGGTCCGGTTCAACCTGTTATATTTCTGCTTTCTACTTATCAAGGACTTTCATTATAAATGGTTATGTTTTTAATTTTAGAAACGGTAGCAGATATCCTTGATTTTCGCTAATATTTAGCTTATTAAAATTTATTTGTTAACAAAAATCGTATCTCACATAAGCGGACATTTTACAGAAATATATTCATGCAAAAACCAAAATGTCACAGCGGTCAATATATGGAAACTTTTTGATAAAAGCTAAACACTTTTTTGTATAAAATTTTTAATTTTCGCGTATCTGCTGCTCCGATTAAATTTTGAATTCCATATTCGTAATCTACGCCCAAAAATATATTATATTTTATGTACCGCGATTAAATGTAATTTCTCTCATTTTTTTAATAAAACAAAATAATAAAACAAGTGCAAGTTTGAAACTTCAATTCCGATCTGCGACCTGCAAACAAAACCTTTTTTGAGATTTTTTTGCCAGACCATATTTATTTTCACAATGGCATAATTTTAGAGATGTGAGAGATAATAAAAAATTAAATAGGCAGATAATCTTTACGATTTCTTGTCTACGAAATAATTTTTAATAAAGGTATTCATATCAGAAATTTTGGTCTTGGAAAAATGCAAAAGTGTAAACTTTTTCAAAAACAACAACAAACACAAAGAAAATAATTTGTGGAAAATTGTTATTTCTGGCATATATTCCCTTAATGATTATTTGTTATTATCTCACAGCGAAAACACATTCGTTGTGAGGACCGAATTGCCTGCCAACCGAATGATATGGTTGAAGCTACCGAATTACTTGTTTTGGCAATCATATCTATTTCTGGGTTAATTGGAATTCTATGCTTCAATCAAAATTTTGTTATACTAACCGAATTTCTGTCGCTCAGACCAAAATATTCTTTACAATACTTAATTAATTTTGTAATATGTGTAATAAAAAGTATTTTTGTGTGAATGTTTGATACAAAATAACTAATTTATTTTGTAAACTAAAGAAGATAAGTAAAAAGTACTTGTATTTGGAATCACCAATGTTGTCGTCCAAAAAGTAGATTTGATATGAATTACATACTTTAAAAACCATGAGGTGGTTATTGCTCCGGAATCATCATTACTAGTACTTTTGATTCGATCGAATTTTAAGATACATCAGAGGCTTTTAAATTTGAACTCTTGAAAATTAAACATCAACTTGTAAACTGAAGCTGACCTTAAAAAGTTCAAGCATTTTTGAAATCATCGATTCCGATTTAAATTGCTCAAATGGAAAGCTCTAGTTCCCAAATTAACCATAAAACAAAGTGATGGCTTAATGCATAAATGTCCAAAATCTAGTTCTTAATTTAGTTTCTTAGAGATGGAAATGCTTAAAACAATTTCAAAAAATTGGAAAGCAATTGATTTGAATGCAGTTTTTAATCAATACCGACATCAGTAATAAAAATTGGATTTATAGAAATTTTACATTTTCTGACTTAATTAAGCTTTAGCCATCTCCTTTAAAGGAATATAAAATCAAGTTAGGGAAAATTAAGTCATTGATATTCTCTTAAGATATGTTTTTTTAATCTGTTTACCCTATTTATACCATCATAAATTTCTTTTTTCAGGGGTCTTTACAGCCTGTTTCTTAATAACGATTTTGCTGCGCAATATTATACGAGCTGAAACAGATCTTGAAAAAAAAATTAGTTTTGCTTATGCAGTATTATATACATTAGGGTATACCAATAAAAAATTGCAAGCATGTATAAAACTCAAATGATGGATATTAAGCAGCTAAATATTGGAAAAATAAGTAAACACTTTTGGGGATCTTTCGTTCCCTCCACCCACAGAAATCCAGGAATAACTTTCATCAATTTTCGTCCAATGTAACAATTTCATTAATATTTATGAAACATTTCATAAACAACAACAAATATAATGAGCACATCATGGTCTCTAAGAATTTTTTCTACACAAAAATAATGAAATCCTTACTAACACAAAATATCCTTCATACATATAGTGAAACATTTCGAAAATATGGTGAAATTGACTTTATTTTTTATGAAATGTTTCATAAATACTATGAAACGTTACATTGGACAAAAATCTATGAACCATGTCATAGATACGTATGATAAATCTTATCCTTTGAATGTAGTAGCGTTGAAAGTTCAAAATGTATATGTATATCGCCAGCTAGCGACTTTCATGCAAATGCATGTTTGCATGTTATTGCATATATATGCAAATTTGGTTATAAATACATATTTTTGCATATTTTGCTATTAATGCATATTTTAATGCATATTTAGGCATTGTTTGTTTGTTGTATGTTTTGCAATTTAATTGCATATTTCGTAAAAATTAATATTAAGATTTAATTAAAAATAAAAAAGGAATCACTAGTAAGTAACCCTTAACTAGTGATCGACCGAAGACTTAGGCCGGAATATGTTTTTTTTGTCGGTACTTGATATTTTAGATGCGATCTGAAGCGCAGTCCGTAGGTAAGCAATAAATTTAATAATCGGCCAAATCGGAAAAACTTTTAATACTAAAACCAATTATTTAACTTTACAGTTAAACTTTGGCTTTTTCCTTAAATTTTTTACACATTGTCTCCAAATATGAAAAATCCGACCAAATATATTTTGGTCGAAGTCTTCGGTCGGAAACTACCCTTCTCCTAACATCTAGTTGCCATTTGTTACACATTTATATTGGATTTAATTCGAGCCATAAATCGACTTTTTAGAATCCACAAATTCTAAGTGCATATTTTTGATTTTTAGTACGTGTTTTTGGATTTTCAGATCATATTTTTTTAGCTTTTAGTGCATATTTAAATTTAAGTGTATATATTTTTTTAAGCGTAAATTTTGGAATTTTTACTGCATATTTTAATAACATATTTTCGATTGTTTTGTGCATTAAAGACGCTGTCCTGTATTTCTGTAAAAAAGTTTAAAATTTTTTAGCGAACTTTGTATCAAAACTTGCGTAATGATTTTGACTTGCGTAATGATTTTGATGATTGATGATTTTTGGTCCATACGATTCTTTTATTATAAAAAACATGCATTGAAATTTTTATTTTTAAGATTCTTAATTTTTTCATTTTTTATATGAGTTTCATATCTCGTCGTTACGCAATTTGTTGTCCTTCTTTTGCAATTCAAAAGTTTTTTTTAACCAAAGAACACTAGATATTAACAAACATTTATTTTGTTTATTTTTTCCCGTACTCATGTCATTACCAAAACTATAAAAACATGGAGTGTTCATAACATTAGCAAAATCAGGAAACTTTGTCCATATGTGGATGATATGCCTCATGCCACCTTTACATATGATTACCAATGCGATAGGAAGATAAAAAATTTTAAGATTTTGGTTAAAATCGCCAACACAAATGATCGCAGTGCACCGACTTCCAGTAGTCGTATGAAGTTGAAATTTTGCCAATATATTATGCTCGACACTCTCTTTCATAATTTGAGATACGTTTTTGTGTTGCTCAACAAAAGTGTTTTTGTGACTTCCTACTGTGTAGTCATAACTTTGATTTTTGTCTACAGATTTTTTTTTTAAATATGTTTTTCTGAAATTTTAAATATAGTGTTTTCAAACCCTATACTCACTTTATGTGGATTTTTTTTTTGTTAAATACCAAATTTTAGACCACATGTGTGCGTTTCTAAATAAATTTCTTTAAATAATTTAAATTCGATGAAAAATGTATTATTTCACAGATTTGTTTATCTCACATCTGCACCCTTGTCTACAACATGTGTAAAAAATATTTACGACTGTAGTTATATCGCCGTAATTGTAATTGAAGACAATACATTCATATAAATTTCATTAATATTAGTGAGAAAATAACAGTACTTTAATAAAAGCTCATAAGTATACGTCTTTTATATGTGAATTTAAATTTAGTCAAGTCTTTTTAATCGGCCGTTAAACACGTATATATAAGAAAAGAAAAATCGGGAAGATAGATTAAGTAATAACAACGTACGATAATTTTATATTATTTACGCGCATTTTAAGAATAAATTTACTGGACATACGTACAATTTAACTACAATAATAATAATACTTAAATAGTTATAAATAACTACGAAAAATAACTAACTATACAAGTTGTTTTATATAATTTGTTATTCAAATACTATTTGTATCTAAATATGTCTGTATGCACATACTAAATATATTTTGTGTTGATTGGTTGATCTGCTTTAGTTGTTTGTAAATTTAGTAAATGTTACTAAAATAGGGTTGAATTTTTAAATGGTGATATTTTATTGTGTGATTAAAAACAAATCAATTCAAATTTTTATCATAAATAATAATTTGTACATGGGTATAAGTGACGGTTAAAGTTTTGGTTAATTATAATATAGTATCTGTGTTAAAAATAAAACTACACTAACAACAAGGGAGGTATCCCGACTCGGACCGGCAGATCTTTTTCCGATATTTGAAACCGCCTTTTATATAGAAATATGGGTATCAGAATTTTTGTTTTTTTTTGAGTACTTTAACACTGCGTACAAATAAATCTAGTTTTCGTAAATTAAAGTCAAGTTTTCATACAAGAACAATTGAATTTTTAACCCTTAAACATGGGATTGTGCAGCTAAACAAAATACGTGTATCTTTTTTTTTTAGCTACTTTACAACATATCTAAAGTTCATTTAAATCTGCGAGTTCGGGTCGGGATATTTTCATTGTAAGAAAACAAATCTGTAATGGCTAAATTTTGCTGTTATTACGAGAAATTTAACTATTTTGAGCCTTGCAGTATTTTTTTAATAAATTTAGCAACACATGTCTGCCGAACTGTAGTAAATAAAATTAGTAAAAAAAAATTAGTAATCGCTACTAATTTTAGTAAAATCTCTGTAAACTGCAATTTAAATTAATTTGCTAAAATCAACAAAAAATTTGCTAAATTTTAGTAAAACCAATAGACCTTCACAGAATAAAAATTAAAAAAGTAAAATAAAAATACTTTATTTTTCAATCTTTTACAATTTTTTCCTATTAGATGAACATCGTTTTAATTTTAACTCTGTAATAACATTTTTTATTTGTTTAAAATGTATATATCCTTTTTTTTAGCAAAATTTTTGCTAAATTTAGCAACGGATTTTCAAAAACTAGCAAAATAGTTTGCTAGAATCAGCAACAAAAATTAGTACATATTCATGAATTTCTAATATGAGAATAGCAAAAAATGTTACTAAAATAGTAAATTGTACTAAAAATTAGTACAAAAATACTATTGATTATTTTTTCTTGGTGTAGTTAGATAATATAAAGATCAATGTTCTTTAGATCAATGTTAATGTTTTTGTTTTATTTAGATTAAATTTAAAAATAAATATTCGTTTCAATAAAGAAAGATGATGTTGAAATTTATGTTGATAACGACAAAAAAAAACGTGTGATTGTAACTAAAAACACAATCATTATCAAAATTACAGTACATGTTCAAAATATTAGAACTTCAAAAAAGTGCATTAAAAACTGACACCTCGTTGCTGTTGTATTTAAATGTTTTTAGGCATTTAATTTACTTTATTTATACAACTTAATTTAGTAGAATTTTCTAAAAATTTTAAAAACTTGTGTTATCTTAGCTCCAATATCTGAATATAATTTTATATTGCAGGCACCATAATTTTTTTTACGATTGCAATTATTGTGATTTAGTTAATAGATAACGCAATTTTATACCTATTTTACGCACTTATTGGAAATTTGTTTTTTATGAATTCTGGTCAAATGAATTATATTAACCCTTGGATGACCAATGGCTGATATATGTTAAATTTATATTTTTTGTTGTATTAGCTACTATTTTCAACCAATTTTTTAAATTTAAAAAAATAAAAACTAAAAGTGAATAACAAATAAGTTTTAAAGAATTTTCCAAGTCGGATTTTTGGAAGCAGTAAGAATTTTATTCACAATTTAACATAAACTAATTGATTCCATAAACAAACATAATAAATTACACAAAAATGTGAAACATTTAATTTTTATAATGTTCCCTAAAGTGGGCCTTCAAAATATTTTATTATTTTTTGAGTTTTTTTTTCCAAGTTTTAGTCTTTTTTTAATTGGTTTACGCTTCACTTTAACTTTTTTGTATATTTTGGACAACATGTTTAACAACAAACTAAATATTGTTTGTTTGCCGCCGCAAATAAAAAAGTTAGCATTACATATAAGCAGCTTTGAACGATACATAAAACGATACAGAAAATCAAAGTAAATTTTAAATTAAATACAAATTTTCGTCGAGTTTTATTAATTTTCTAACAATTTTATATGCTTTTAAAAAGTTTTTTTAATTTAGGTCCACTTTAGGGTACATGTTCCCTAATGTTACCCTTTCGAGTTGTTTTGAAAATTGTTATATAAATTTTTTAAATCAGTTACCACAAGAAAATGATTTATGACGTATTTGGATTTGGAATATTCCAATTACAAGGGAGGTATTACGACTCGGACCGGCAGATCTTAATGAACTTCGGATATGTTGTAGAGAATAACATTTTTTTCATCTACCCTATCTCATGTTTAGGCGTTACAAGTGGGGTCAAAGATATCAATGCCAATTTAATTTAATCGAGGGGGTGTCTGAGATGTTTCCTATGTTCGAAACCGTTCGGTTTTAATCCGAATTTTTCCTGAAGAACATTTTTCCCCTACACTTCAAATAATTAAAAAATATGGCAACTCTAGGTCCACTATATAGGTAATATATGTAGGTATCCAAATTTTTGTTTTTTTTAGTACTTTAACGCTGCGTATAAATTAATCTAGTTTTCGTAAATTAAAAACAAGTTTTCATACAAAAACAAATGAATTTTTAGCCCTACTTTTTAACCCTTAAACTTGAGATTGGGCAGCTAACAAAAAATTGTAAATTGTAAAAAAAATGTTAAATGTACAAAATTATTTTGTATTTTAACAAAATAATTATTTACTTACAATTTTTTTGTTTGCAAAATTTCGCAAAATATGTAAAAAAAAAAATTGCATTTTTAAACGATCATTTGTGTATATTTCAAAATTGTTTGTAATGTTAAAATAACCAAAAATTTCGTAAAATGAATAATAGATTTCGCGTATAATAATATCGCGTATAATATCATTCGCGTATCAACATATAAAATCAACCACTCGATTTCCTCCACACTTTCTTATTTCAACCAAACTTGGTATAGAAGATGTAAATCTTATAACTATAATCTCGTCCAAATGTAGGGCAGCTAATCTCTGCGGATCTTGAAATATTGCGTTTCAATATATGAAAAACATTCGAAAAGTTTAAAAAAGTTGTCGTACATAATATTCTATATCTTCTCAATGGCTTAAGCTACAAGAGTCATTGATACGTAATTTTAAAGCTATTTAAATTATGGCTTTACTAGTGTACACAAATTATTCACTTCTAAACGTCAAAATGCATTGTTTTCAAAAACCCGCGGTTCAAAAAGCTGTTTTTCAAAAAAAAACTGGTCTTTTAAAATTAAAAAAAAAATATATTAATTATAAATTACTTCCTTATGCCGTGTCCAAATCCATATGTGGAGGTCTTACGGTATCCTGAGTTATGAATAAAAATGTGAAAAAATTTAAATAAAAAGCCAATAACTCATAAACATGCATGAGGGTTTTGGCAACGGTATAGACAAATAATTTATAATTAACATATATTTTTTTTGAAAATTTTAAAAAATCAGCTTTTTGAATTTTACCTTCAAATTTGTTGCTTATTTTATTTAAAGCACGACAACAGTGGCTTTAAAATGAGTTATCAATGAATCGCCGTTAAAAACATATCGACGATTACGTTCGACTACTTCTGTTAAATTTTATAATTTTTTTTCTTTTATTTTAAAACCCGAAAGTTCCACAACCGTTGGAGCTAACGACCCAAAACTTGTACGGTGACATATTTCTATGACACTTACTTTCCATACCAAGTTTATAGATTATTATGAGTACACTGATACACTATAAGATGTGAAAATTTTTGATCCATTTTATTTTCTTGTAGTTTCATGGATCTGTTTTTTTTTTACCGGCCCCTAAGGGTTAAATATTTTTCAATAAAAGTAAAGATAATAATAGTCAAATAAAATTTAACTGATATTGTCCGAAAAGAAAGCTGTTATTCCTTCCCCAGGCCACTTAGGACTAAAGATTTTTTAGATAAAACCATAAAATGTCCTGGAAAGAAGTCGCTCCAAACAGAAACTCGAATTATAATTTTTCCTATTTATTTTTTTTTTCTTTAATAACAAATATTATGATATAAAAATTGCAATCGAAATTTTCAAATTACTTGTCAAACTTGTCCCATATGATACTAATACAAAATTTACCAAATTTTTAAATTTTCCAAAAAGTGGGTGAAGTAAGTGTGGTCAAGTATTGGCCAATTAAGCAAATTTGTTATATAGTATTTATTAAAATTTAATGAAAATTAAAAATTGCTTGAAATATGCCAAAGGAGATCTATATGGACAATTTAAAGAAAATAAAAAAATCAGAACTAATTCTGAATATATATTGTAATTATTGCTTTTAACCTGTGATTTCCAGGGATAAAATTCACGAATTATTTTTTTTTTTTCAAATTCATTGCAATACCAGTACGATATCTTGAAAGAAATATAATTTTGAGTAGATTTATATTCTTTATAAAAATTTCACGCTTTTGTCGCCCGATTCCGAGATATTGAGCAAAACATACAAAAAATGGGTTGTATAATGTAAATATAAAAACCGCGATACATCAAAAATTGCAAATGAGAATAACGGTTTTTTATCAACTCTTATTCAAAAATATTAAATTATATCTAATTCGATACAATTGTATATAATACCCAAAAATTTGTATGGGGACATTGTATCTAATATACATAAAATTGTACAAATTTATATCTAGTTGCACCGAATTCTATCTAATTCGATACGATTGTATCGAATACGATACAATTTGATGTATTTTAGAAACTATTATATGTTCTCAATTTTATGATCACACACAGAGAAATAAAGTGCCAACCGAATTGATTAGTGTATTTTATTAGTAACAACTTATAAATTCAGTTAGTACAATGATATTTACATTAGATTTCTGAATATTTTGGATGTTGCAACTAAAATTCAGTTGAATTAACCGAACTTTGTTGTGAAAACTAATGTTCAGTTGTACCAACCGACTGAACTTAGTATTAAACAAATATAAGTCGTAGTAACCAAATTTCCGTTGGCAAATACCTAAATTGTTCTCTGTGTGCAAATTTGATATAATCGCATATCTAATTTATATATAATTTGATGTTGCCCAAATCAATTGTTTTACTTGCTTAACAAATGAAGTCCCGCGGACCCTCAGTTGGTAACAGCTGATTACTTTATTAACAACTATTGGGACTATATTGCCCTGATGAGCAGTTTATGGAAATAGTGATTTTTTCAATGAACATATTTGAATAAAAAAATAAAGTTTTATTGCATTATCATATTTTTTATAAATTTTTAAAAATGTGTACACTGTAGAGTACAAGTGTAGTCATAGGGTTAATATAGGCAGAAAAATGAAAAGTCATATAGTTAGTGAAAGTAACTAGCAGTAACAAAGTATCGGGCATTTAAGCTTCTTTATAACCAAATCGTCTAAATTCTAGAGTTTGCTAGCAAAACCGCTAAAATTTTGTTTTGTTATCGAAATAATATATTAATTTAATATGCCGTATTGTTACATTTAATAAATTTGTTGTCTCTTTGTTCTTAGCAACAAATTAATGTTACAAAAATATTAATAACATTTATGACGTCCAGAGTTAAGAAAGTTGATATTTATTTATGCTCGGTTTCTGTACTTGTATAAAGTTCTTATAATCAGTATTTTGCTAAATTCAAATCTTGTGATAACCGTGAAATAACTGATTAAAGCCAAAAAAAAAAAAAAAAAATGGCTTGATAATAAAATATAATGATTTGGGTTATTATTTCTGTAGGAAATAAAATTAAACACATGAACTAAATGTTCTACTAAATGACATGAAAATCATGTCTTTTTAAAATCAATCGACTTAAAAATATCGATTAAACAATTTGTAGTCATTTTGCAGTATAAGTAGAAGAAAATAAAAAAATAATATCATTACCCCCTAGGAGGTCATAGTAGGTTTTAATATAGTTTTAAATATTGAATATCACAGAGCTGTGGAAAAGTGCAAAAAGTTTCTAAGGGCTATAGTTTATTTTTCAAATTTATAATTTTAATGGTCGTAAATTTTACAATTGGCTTATTTCATTTATAACGATTAGAAATCAGTTTATCTATACCACGGTCAGTGATTGCACAGAAAATTTCATATAGACGCAATCGAACAAATAAAAACATAACAAATATTACATTATTCAAAAAAAAAAACAGGGTCACTGACGAAGTTTCAATACCAGGAACTGCGCAGTCTGATTCAGAAAATTGGAAATTTGCAATGTAGTTATGATTTTTAGAAAATACACGCATTCTTCTCTACCACGCCTTTTACAATGTAAAATATTGAATTTTGGATAACACCCCTTCCAAATTTGTTCGAATATGGCACAAGTATTGTTTTTTATGCAACTAATCCCAGCAAAATAAGAGCTGAGGAAGAAGTAGTAAAAACACCACATCTACTGAGTCGGATGTGGTGCAAATTTAGGTGAATCATTAATGATTTTAACATTGTCGTGTCATTGGGCGGATGGAGTGAATATATAACTTCTTTAATATCATTTTAAACAGTGCATGGATGCTATTTTTCAATAGTTCATGGAAGGTCTTTTTCAAATATATATTAACATTTTTATTTAATAAAAATGTGCAGCATACTTTAGGGACGTAACTTTAAATATTAAAAAAAAAAAAATCTTTTGGTGCCAGCGAGTATTGAACACACGAATCTGAGTTACGATCTGCTGTATTAAAGTAGACCGCGCTACCATTTGCACCAAAGTTACTTATGCAGTACTACAAACTTAAAACGAACTTAAGTTGAAAATATTGATATATTTTTATGAAAACAAGAAAAATATGCTACACAAATATATAATAAAAAATATAAAATAATGATTTTTAAAATATTTTTATTATTTGATTTCGTATCACTGAGATATAAATTATTTTTAAAATATTTTTAAGTTTTGATGAGGTTAAAAAAAATATTAAGAAATAATAAAAATGCTCATTTAACATTTTTGAATTCATTGCAAATTTTAAAATATTTTTTTAATAATTAATTTGACGAGAAGTGTCTTTAATAAGATAATGACAATGAAAAAAAAAATATTGGAGAAGTAGTTTAACTACAGATCGGAAAAAGTGGCCTGCAATGAAACGATTGTGCCTTGGAACGTAAGATCTTTTAATGTTTCCCGTATTTTTTTCTAAAGATTTGAAGAAAAGAGGTCGGTAAAAACTCTATAGGTAAATTAAAGTGATATATTTAAATTAAGTAAAAGGTTTTAATTAATTAATTTACTAATTAATTATTATTATTAATAAACTAGCTTTCAAAATTTGGCTTCGATATTTTTTGGTTTTGCTAATTTTTTGCTATCCGAAACAATGGAATTAAAAACTCAACTAGATTTTTGAAGCCAAAATTAAATTTTTTTACCTAATTTTTTTTTGAATATTGCACACGTTTCAATTGAGGCACACCTGAAAAGTATATCTTGAAACAAATATGAAAAATTCGATAAAATAATTTTTAGCAGTGAAATACATCTTTTTTTAAATAAGTTTTACAAAAAGTTCCATCGCAAAGACAAAAAATAGATTTTTATCAAATAATTATTTGTCCACTCTGGATAACAATTTTCTAATTTAATTTAATTTAATTCTTTATGATTAAAGTCAAGATGTTAATTATTTGGTAGTTTTTAAATTACTTAATTCTCTTAAAATACTCAGAAAAACCAAATTAAATAAAAAATACTAAAAAAATTAATTAGAATTAATTAGAATTAAAAAAAAAATAAAAAAAAAAATATCTCCCCGGCCCGGGGTTGAACTCGCAACCTTCTGATTGCAAATCCAACCACTTACCACCTCAACCTCCATATAAAAAAAAATATATATGAACTTATAAAAAAGTACTTCTTATGATGTTATTAATTTAGATACCAACTAATTTATATGGTGATGCAAATGCTGTTGAAAATAACTTTAATTTACCATTTTTGGCAGTTGTTAACAATAACTTCTATTAAAGTGAAAAATGTGCGTATGCTAATGCTTTGGAAGTCAAGTTTAAGAGGTTCTTAAAGCACTACTTCCACTTTATTTTGCTGGGATATTGACACTAATTTTTGGCTCACTAAACCCCTTGATTCGCGAAATATGGCATCTTAAAAATTTTAAAAATAATAAAAAGGTACTATTTACAATGGCTACCCGAGTGAAAAAAATTATATATAGGCTACTGCATGGCCAGCCGAGGCAGCCATTTGAATGAAATTATTTTCCATTATTAACCGGAAGGATTGTACTTTCAAATAAAAAAGAAATTTGGGAAAATATTCAGTAGTGTTTTTTTATAGCATTTTCAAAAAAAAAAAAGTTATTTGGCGGACCCTTTATATAAATATATGATCATATAAAATAGCATATGTATCAATATGTATTTATATATAATAATGTTTTCAAAATGTTTTACCAAAAACATTCATGTAAAAAAATTCACATCCAATCATGTACAAAACAATACTATTCTGAATTTTATATATGATAATACATGGTTGATAAATTTGATAATATTAGATATAACCCAAGACATAATTATATATAACACAAACATCAGAAACGTTTTCTATCACTTATATATAATCCAAAACTTAAAAAATTTGTCAGTTTCTAAATGTAACTAAAGGGTCCGCCATCTAACTTTTTTTCTCCGATGCCGATTTTGATAAAAAAATTATCTTTTCAGATGAAGCTCATACTGCATGGCCAGCCGAGGCAGCCATTTGAATGAAATTATTTGCCATTATTAACCGGAAGGATTGTACTTTCAAATAAAAAAGAAATTTGAGAAAATATTCAGTAGTTTTTTTTTTATAGCATTTTCAAAAAAAAAAAAGTTATTTAGCGGAAATAGCAAAATATTTTACGAAAATAGTTTACAATTTTGTAAAATCGATTACCATTACAATATTTTTTAGAACAGATTACCCATTAACCTGTTCTAGAACAGCTTCTTTTACCACATGTTACATGAAACCGTTACTAGAACAGATTCCTGGGAGCCAAATTGTAAGGTTTCACTGTCCCAGAACCAGTTCTATAAATGGTTCTAGAACCGGTTCTTAAGCAACTCGGTCTAGTCTGGAGGTAAAGAACCTATTGCAAATAATAAGTTGTATAACAGAAATTAGAACCTATTATAATGCAGTATAAGTTGTTCTGCAACCTGTTATTTGGATTTTACTATTTTACTGGGCCATTTTCATATTGACAAACATTTGTTTTAAATTAAATTGAAATTAACAATCCAGTAGAACAGGCTACCTTTGAACCTGTTCTAGAACAGCTTATTTTACTACCGGTTACATGGCACCGGTTCTATAATAGATTCCTGGGAATCAAAATGTAAGGTTTCACTGTCCCAGAACCAGTTTTATAACTTTGGAAACTTCTCAACCCATTTTTACCACTAGAATATTCGATTATATAAAAATGCTTTGTTTTATTTTGTTTTGGCCATTAGATGAAGCAAATTGAGATTTTCTAGCCTTGCTAGTTTAGGAGATACACCAAACGAAATTTTTTTCGGAGATAAAAGTTTATTAAAAGATTCGACTTTGTCAACAAATATCGCGACTTTATTTTCCTGATGAACAGATTATGTATATAAATATATTTTTTTCAATGACCAATATCCTAATGAATGTATTCAAACAAAAATATAAAGTCTAATTGCATTATTACATTTTTTTATATTTTATTAAAATATGTACACTGTAGTGTGCAAGAGTAATCAAAGGGTTAAAATATTAAAAGGAAACAAAAATTTATTTAAATTTCAATTGTAAAATTTTAGTTGTCGGCCCTAAAGGTGTTAAAAATATAAGTTATATGTTTTTGTCGCCATCGCATGTCGACTTAATTGTAATTTTCATCTTAAGTATGATCATTATGAGCAGCTTTTGTTAATCATACGTCTCAATCAACCCACTGTGCTTGCCTGTTTTTGCGTGTAGATTTAGTTTTTATTAAAGCAGATTTGTCAGTCGCAAGATAGTGTGTAAAGTAAACAGACATATCATCAAGTAGTAGCAAATACAAATCATATAAAATTAAATAATTATTTAACAATTACAGTAAAGTGTTGACTGTGTTACAATTTACAACATGTTGGGTATCAAATATTTAACAGAAGCCCATTTAAAGGGCTTTGGAAAATACAAGGTAAGTGAAAAACATTAAAAAAGTCAAGACAAGACAAAACAACCAACTAAATAAAAACTATAATTTAATTAGAAAAATGTAACAAATAAAGAAAAAGAGCAAATTAAAGAAAGCAAATTTAAGAAACAAAAAAAAAAAAAACCTTTCACATAGGATTTCAATACGCCATTCCTCATGTTTTTTGACACATAGAAAAAAAGATACTTACAATTTGTAAAGATCCGTTTGACAGCCCGCTTGATAAAATGTGACACTGATAAGAACCGACAGTTACTCAGTTCAAGACTTAAGATTATTCAATTGTTGTTTTTATTTCGAATCACTTAAACATTTCCCCCCTTAACTTTGTTTATATTTAAAATGTAGCAAAAATAATATGAATTAAATAGAAATAATGTCATTGACCATCTTAAATGCTTATATGTTGCTTTCCAAGCCAACTGTCCCGCAACAGGAAAAATTATATCGCAGCAATGCTAAACTAACAGCATTTGTTCTTCAGCAAGAGACAAAAGAAAAATTTAACTACTTTTTCAATTTTTCCAAAGAATGGGTAAATTTTGCGATAATTTTTATTTTATTAATTATTATTATTAAACTGAATTTGGCAAATACTAGAAGTTTGACTACTTGATTAAAAAAAAAAATAAAAATGTGATGCAACAAAGAAGTGTATCAAATTTTGTATAGCCTTATATCTAAATGAAATATATTTTGATCCGAAAAATGGTAGTTCGTATTGTAAAGGGTGTTTTTTATACAGGTATAGAACTTTAAGTTGGCAACACTTTTTTAACTGGCTGCCATTTTGTCAGCTGTCATGTGATTTATGTTTAGTTTGGTTTGGCTTTTCAACATGAATAGACTGACGCCTGAACAACGCTTCCAAATTGTGCAAATTTATTTTTAAAATCATGGTTCTGTTCCCGATATTCATAAGCGAATTTTGTTTAGCGATGAAGCTCACTTTTGGTTAAATGAATACGTCAATAAACAAATGCAATTAATGTTTATCCCGATGAAAATAAATTTAAATAACAAATATGCAGGTGCTTGTGCAAATTTAAATGTAACTGACACTAATAGAAAACATATGATTTTCTATTGTTGATTTACTTGAATAAACGTCACTACATTGCTAGGTCTGTCAAAAAAACAGAGTAGTATTTGGAAGATGACAAAGCCAATTGTGACAATTTTTTGTTGTTGTTTTTGTTTTTTCTTTGATATTTTAAATTTTGAATCTCGCTCCTAGACGAGGACAAGAAATTCTCATTGAGTTTGTGATTTAACATAGCAAATATCTCTAGAAATTCTAATAACAAAGTCCCCTGAAGATTTCCTTAGGCAGGAATGAAATCCGGATAGGGACACGCCTACATCAGATTGCTTTTCACAATTTGTTAAATAAGTTTTGGGACTTTAGCACATTTAATTACTATAAATGCAATTAATGTTTATCCCGATGAAAATAAATTTAAATAACAAAACTGCAGTATTTGGAGTGATGATAGTCATTCAGTGTATGTTGAGACACCGTTATATCCAAAAAAACTGACTGTTTGGTGTGCTTTATGGGCTGGTGGAATCATTGATCAGTACTTCTTTAAAAACGATGCTGGTCAGAACGTTACAGTCAATAGTGACCGCTACAGCGCCATGATTACTGACTTTTTCGTTCATCAATTGAACAACCATGATGTGCAGGAGCTGTGGTTTCAACAAGACATGTCACACAGCTCGTACCACAATTGATTTATTGAAGGAAACGTTTGGTAACAGCATAGTTTCACGTTTCGGACCCGTGAATTGGCCACCAAGATCGTGCGATTTAACGCCGCTGTACTATTTTCTGTGATGATATGTGAAGTCGCTAGTCTACGCCGATAAGCCCGAAACGATTGACAACATTCGCGGCGTTATTGCCAATATACGGCCACAAATGTTGGAAAAAGTCATCGAAAATTCGACCTCCAGATTAGACCACGTCCGAGCCAGCCGTGGCGGTCATATGCCAGAAGTCATAGATAGATTATCTTTCAAATAAAGTAAATTTCATATCAATTTAAAAAAAATCATCTTTGTTTTATTCCATTTAAAAGTTCTATACCTTTATAAAAAAGACCCTATATATATTACATTGGGATTGATAAAATTTGATACGATACAATCCAGTGAAAATAAATATGTTAAATTAAATACAGGGGGCTGAAATATTATGGTCTGATTATTAATAAGCATGCTTAGGGTTCTCAATCGGTTAATATTAACAAATTTTGCAATATTAACAAATTTTTTGCTATATTAACCACAAATTTCGCAGAATTCAAATAACAGTTTATATTGCTAAAATCAACAAAAATTGTTGCTAAAAAATTGTAGATTGTTGATTTCATAAGGGCAGACTTTTATTCGCATAAAAAAAAACAAAAAAAAAACTTTCACATTTTTTCATAATTTTTTTTGTCGTTTAATCGATGAATATTAATCCATCAATATCGAGTAACGAATAACTTGAACAATTATGGTAGATCAATCGCATTAATCGAGTAAATCAAAATATGATCTATTTTAGTTTATATTTTACAAAAACAGGTTAAATTGTTTCGTATTTATTTATTATTTATACAATTTATTTTTTACGTGGCACCACGATATGGACAATACTGTGGTAAAAAACTATTTGATCAATTTGAAAAAAAAAAAAAAAAAAAAATCGAAGACAAATGTGTCTTCCAAACTTCAACGCATTTGCTGCGACAATTTTTTAACGACGGCGAAAAAATAATATAATTTTTCTTTATGCTTTTCCAAGTCATAGACGGCTTTGCCCTATTATTCTCAATATTTGCAAAAAATGCTAAAAGCTATACCCCTAATGTATGCCCCTAATGTATTTAAAGTCGAACTTATTAAAACGAAAGTAAATAAAGTAAAACACCTCAATTGTATATTAATTCAGAAGATCCTTTTTATTTTGACCTACCCAGCAAAAAATAGTGCTTACCCAGAAGCAGTTCCGGAAGGCATTATTTAATTCCCGAGCGCTTCAAAAGCAAATCAGGAAGGCGTGATTTTTGTTTGCGATGTTCCACTTGGTATGTATCTTTTAAGCAGATGAAAAGCGCTTCTTTCGTGTGCTCGAAGAAGCAAAAAATTCATGCCTTTGTAGGCAATAACAAGCGTTATTTTTGTGTTTTGACAACATTAATGCTTCATATGGTATGCATTCCTTACTGATTCATTGTAAGCATTATTCACTGCTTCAAATAAGGCATTTAGCGAAGCACAACAGAATGCCTTCCCTAATTGCTTTATTATATGCAAGGCTGTGAAGCGCTATTTCAAAGGCATACCTATGTAGTTACTGCTTACAAAATCAAGGTTATATTTTGCTGTGAACGTATATTTTTAATTTTGAAAACAAACGTTTCAGAACTCCTGATTTTGTATCTATTTTTTGTTTTATTGTGTATTTTTAAGGAAAAATTAGTGAAATAACATTATTTAAATTATCCGAGTTACTCGAGTAATTTTAAAATCTTACTCGAATATTCGAGTAAGCTATAAACCTCAAAATCGAGTTATTCGTTTACTTAAACAAAATCAAACCCGAGTAATTTGAATACCCTAAGAAAGCTTCATAATCAACACTTTTTATGTCAAACTTAACTTTTTGGAGTCTGATATTTTAAATTGTGATGTTCATTTAGGTTAATTTCAATAATTATTTTAAATGAAAATTTTCGATATCGTATACAAATTTTGAGTAAGATGTTATGGATTTCAAAAATTAAATGTAACTTTTCGACAACTTAAAAAATTTATATTTTTTTATACTGCTAGACATTATTTTGTTTAATCCCATATAGTTATTAAAATTCTGCCAATCCAATTATATATTGCCCATCTAATACAGTATGGTATAACATATTGTAAAATTAAATTAAGTATGGGCACTTCCATAGTCACAAATCACAAACGTTACCAATCCTACAGTTCAATGAGGTGTAAAACAAGGAAAATATAATTTGTTTTTCACTTCTTTATATTTTTGTGCAAAACTTTAGAAATTCTATATTCAGTAAACTTTAGAAAACAAACGAACTACTTGGCCATAAGATATAAGCAATTAAAATGGTGACGTGATGTTCGTCTTTTACCAAAAAGGAAAAACTTTGCGCATTGCTCAGGAATTTTTAAATAAAACTTTTTTAAATATGATTTGAAGTATTTTAGGCTTGTTTTACAATTTACTGAATTAAAAAAACTTTTTTAGATTATCTTTTACAGTCTATAGTGTGAAATGTTACGTAGCGTGATATGACATAAATATCCTAATAAGCAAATTTTAGCAATTATTTAAAAAACATTTTTTTTTTTATAATTCATAAAATTAAAAAATATTATTTGTGGGGAATTTATTTTCGAGAATTACTATGTAAAGCATGTAAATTAAATTAGTTCAATTACACAGAACAACAAGTTTTCCAACCCTGATTCTAGAGTATACTTTTCAAAATGTTTAATGTGTGCTGAATCTGAACAGACATAAAATGTTTTGTGAATAAAGCTCAATTCGCGATGTTATGACGTCCCGAATACACTGCGTTGCATAACTATAATTACAAATGATTTTTGCTATTTTTTCTATTACAAAAATTTTTTTAAAACTTATACCTGTTTTTAAATTTAAGAGACTACTTAATTTATTTAAGAGAAAAATTGTGTAATAATATTTTGTTAGCGTTTCATAACTACACTCACGGAACTTCTGCTTTAAAAATATGTAGTTGTTTGGGTTGTAATACAGTTTATTTTTAATGTAAATGTAAGTCATTTGTAGAACAAATAAAATTTTTAACTAACCTTGTAGTTCATTTAAAAAACCAAACCCACATCAAATGACTGTTTTATGATTTTACATTCATTTTTTACAGTTGTTTTTTGTTATTTAAAAAAATAAAAAAAACTAAATGTTTGTTTATTTTTTACTACCATGAGGTTCATTTTTACTACAAATTTTAGTCATTTTTTGAACATTAAAAAACAAATGACAATGTTAGTTGAGTTTATTGTAATGTAAGTCGTCCTTTCTTTAAATGAAATTTAATTTGTTTTCAACTACATTTGCAGTGGTCTTTACCTACATAGTATTCTAAGTGTATAATTACATATAGCGGTTATTAAAGAATAATAGCAAATAAAGAAAAATTTAATCATTATTTTTGTTTTGTATGCAATTTTAATCAATTTGCAATAATATGCCGCGTGGTTCATATCTAAGAGATTTTGAAAATGGGCTAATTTCAGCCTATTATAAAAGTGGCTTAAGTTGTCGGGATATTGCTAGAAAAACAAACCGTTCACATGTGGTGCTCAGAAATTTTGCAAATAATGCGCGTGCGTATATCAAAAATAAAGAGGCGGCCCGAAAAATAAGCTTTCTGATCGGGACCGGCGTAAAATAATCACAAAATAATCAATTGTGCCAGCAACTCAATGAAGAGTCTCAATCAGATAACACGGCATGACATAGAACAAATTATATATATATATCGCATGTCCGATTGCAATAATGTACTTAATTTTTTGATCAATGGTACAGATTTTGAGAACAATTTGGCGGAATTAAATAACAAGACCTGTGCTCATATTTATGGCCCATATTTAATGCACAAAACTTTATATTAAGAAACCAACTGAAGAAAGGTAAGTCAACCATCGGTGTTGTTGGTAGACCTGCAGTCTAAAAGGGAAGAACTTCGAATAAATCTGCTAGATAGTATGACTAGCAGATTTATTAAAAAAAAAAAGATACCTCACGCATTATTAAAACTGATGCTTTAAAATATTTTTTTAAAATTTTTGTAAATTTTGATATATTAAGTTAAGTGTATTCATTATTATTATATTATTATTAATTTTCCTTTGGTTTTACCTTTATGCCGGTTAAGCTCTTCTATTTTTTTGTTTTAACTTATGTATAGCGAAAAACCGAGTGTTTTTTAAACTTTACGCTAAGATATCTCAAAAATCTAATATGATGGAGAAATTCAGATTCATATTCAGCGCATATCTTTAGAAAAGTATATTCTAGTCCCGGAGTCGTGACGTTCTCTGATTTTGATGGCCTGTGTTTTGAGTAGAATATATGAAATTTTGTTTGTGACTTTTTGTGCGTTTTCCTTTCTCTTATTAGCTAAGGATGCCATCTACGTCAAAAATATATAATTTTATATATCAATATTTTACTACTCAAAAGTAAAATATTTGCCAGATGATAGATAACTTATTTCCTTACAAAAATGTTGTCTATTGAAATTCAGGTTATAACAGCAAGTTTTAATGTCCCGCAGAGTAAAATGGCAAACAAATAGAAATTATAAGCATTGGCGATAATTCCAAGAAAAAAACTAGTTATCTAAAAAATTCAAAAATCGAAAAGAAGAAAGTAGCGTATTCATGTGCCGTTACAAGTATTATGAAAATTATATTTTCCAGATGGTGAAAAATCGGAGCATGTGTATCAAAATCGATACTTTTCCTGTTAATATAGCTCGAACGCCTGATGTCGGGGTGAAACCAGATTTGAATTCAGCGTACCTTATTCCTTTAGTAAAGTATGGTTTAGTTCTAGTATCAAATATTTTTCGGCCTGAATTTTTAGGTCCAAAAAGTACTTACATGTACTCAGAAGAGCTCCCCACTGTATAAATATTGAAATATACACACAGAAAACAGTTTTGTAGTTGCAACCGAATTTTTTGCCAACCGAATTTTTGTTCCACGTAATATCACTATTATTAAATTTTAATACTATTGCAACAACCGACATTTATTTATAAATTTCGAATTTTTATTGTAACAATTGAATATTTAATGTTGATGGACTATAATATTCTATAAATAGATTCACATGCATTCAACAAAATTTATTTCGTTAATAAAAAAATGTTATGCCTCGAACTGGGTTCGAACCGGTGATCTTCCGTTTGTCAGTAAGTACATTACCCCTAGCCTAAACCCAATTTTAAATGTGTTTTTTTTTTAAATTTCAACCTTGAATATTTTCTAGTTCCAAATTTAAATATTTGTCTAAAAATAGATTTCTATGTACAACAAAAATTCGGCTGATAATCACAATATTTTATAAGAGTTACCAAGACTATAAAAAAAAATAATATACCTATTATTTTCAAATTATTTTATTAAAAAAACTTCTTATCCCGCGAACTGGAGGCGAACCGGTGACCTTATACTTGTCATGCAATTACTTTACCTCTAGCCCACAACCAATTTCAATTTGTATTTTCAAATTACTACCTTGAATATATTTTTTTCTTTCAAGTTTAAATATGAATGTCTAAAAATAGATTTGTATGTACAACAATAATTGGGTTGCTAATCTTAATATTGTATTAGAGTTATTTTAAAATTGGTAAGAAAAACTAACTAATATTTTAGATAGAGTGATTGTTTTTTTGCAGGTGAAACTAATATTCGATTTTAACTGCAAATATTTTGTTCAAGGGATAAAATCTCCGAAAAGTGGTTGGTTGTTGGTATTACAGGTAACGAAGAAGATAATATTTTTTCCATATTGATAAGGAAACCCAATAGTTTGAATGATGTGACTGTGTTTTGGTTAATTTTATATATTTTCTGTTTACAATATAGTTTAATTATTCTGATGACGAATTTTATGTACTTACAATTAAAATTATTGAATAATGATTGAATTTCGTTGGTTACAATGGAATTCCAACCAATTTATTCTCTAGGTGTATTAGGGTGGGGCGATTTGAACCTCTTAATGGGCGCTTCGCGTTTCTGATTCTTGGGATTGTACTGAGCAAAAAAGTCCACTAGACCATACGTCTACGTTGAAAATCGAGATTCCAGATTTTGATTTTTTAGCCATATTTTGTGAAAGTAACAATGTGTGGGATGGACATATCTCAGGAAGTAGGAGGAGCTTATCCAAGATTATGGTATCAATCTCTTCTTTGGAAGATTCTCTAGCAGATTAATGTATCAATCATATTTGTGGGTGGGGTTTAAGAATTTAATTTTTAATTTCAAAATAGGGCTTTTTTTTGCCATATTTTGTGAAAGTAACAATGTGTGGGATGGACATATCTCAGGAAGTAGGAGGAGCTTATCCAAGATTATGGTATCAATCTCTTCTTTGGAAGATTCTTAAGCAGATTAATGCATCAATCATATTTGTGGGTGGGGTTTAAGGGGTTACTTTTTAATTTCAAAATAGGGCTTTTTTGCCGTAAAGTCAAAATCTGGAAGCTCGACGTATGGTCACCGTAGACGTATGGTCTATTGGACTTTTTTGCTCAGTACAATCCCAAGAATCAGAAACGCGAAGCGCCCATTAAGATTTTTTTCCTTCCATACTAATCGCCCCACTCTAATGTGTATATGAAGGACAATATTCGACGTATATTTTCTCCAAAACTTATGAAACTAAAAAAACACAATGAGACTTTCTGAATAGATAAAAAACATCTAACCTTAAAAAAAAAAAAAATAAAACAAAAAATGTAGGCCGATTTTTAGATAAATTGAGTTTCGTATTATATTTCAAAAATTACTCAATGTGACAATGTTTTTATAATTATAAAAATCCGGAACTTACTAGTAAAATTCTTCATAAAAAATTTATTGACATGGCCAAATTCTAGCATTTTCCAAATTCGGTTAAATAATAATAATTTAAATAATAATAATATTTAACTACGACTACTTCGCCCATTTTTTTTTTTAAACATTTAAAGAGTTGTTTCATATTTTGTTTGCCTCTTAAAGGAGGCATTGCTTCGATATAATTTTTTTTTTTTTTGCTGGACAGCTTTCTTGGAAAGCAACATATAAATATATATTTATATATATATTAAGCGTTAGCATCATTCTTCAGAGATTACTCAATTTTTACTTAAAAAAAATTATAATGATTCAAAATAAATTCATTTAAGATTGTTATGAATAAATGTGCGTCTAAATTGAATGATAAGAATTAGACGTTATCTCTGTTATATTGACTTAAGTGTGCTAAAATATTATTAATGTACTATGTAAATTCATAAAGAATAAATGAAGAGTTTAATTATAAACAGGGTGTGAAAGATATTTTAAGAAATACAACTATACCTCGCTTAGAGGCTATCGTTAAACGGCGAATCACATTCAAAATATCGCTGCACAAAAATAATTTAAAATTAACTCGAATTATTCTCAAAATAAAGCATATACTGAGGGAACTTCTGCAGTAAATAGTTGTCTGAGTAGAATTTCAGTATTTTTATTTTCAATTAAATAAAAAAGTCATTTGTAAAAGAAATTTAGTTTTTAACTACATTTGTAGGTCATCAAAAAAAAGCATATCAACTGACTGTACACTAGGGTGGTCTTTCGTTGTATGGGCGAAAAATAAAAATGGGATTTTGACTGTACCCCCCTCTTAAAATATTTGTTAGGGTGTCAAAATACGCCACGCAAAAAATTAGAGTTCTAGCATAACGGGAAGATGTCCCGCATCGCACTTGAAAATCGGGCCCCTTGGAAAAATGGTCATAATTAAAAAAAAAAATTAAAATTTTTTTTTCTTCAAAATAAAAAAAATATAAAATAATTTTTGTGTCAGGTTTAATCATAACTACTCAGATAAAAAATATTACTTTCCCAGGAAATCGCTAACTTACCCTAACTTTGTGTCAAAAAAATTAAAAAATATTTTGGGGGTACCTCAAAGTGACTTTTTTGCACTTTTGAAAATTTTATTCAACAAAAATCAAAAACCTAGTGTTTGCTGTCAAGTAGTTCATTAAACACATCTCAAGTATTAAATGAGCCAAGTACTGTGGATATCCGTTGGCAAATTTTTTTTTTAGAGCATTTTGATTCTCGGGGATTTCAAGGTTTTTTTTATTTTTATACATTTTTACATTAAAAACAAGGTTTTAATAATATTTCATCTATATTATTGTATATGCTCTTTTATATGATTGTAATAACTTTATTATAAAATAATATTTTTTCTGTTGATAGTTAACCCATGTTAACCTGGGGTCAAATATGAACCACGTAAGAAAAATGCAGCTTTGTGTCAAAATTTATAAATAAAATAAAAAAAGGAATAATTCAATTTATATTTATTCTAAAAAATTTTCGTTAACCGTTTCTAGTCTTCGAGTAGGTCAATTTAGTAAAACTTAGAACTTAAAACTTTTCCATAATAAGAATTTTGAGGGAAAAAAAATTTACACTATTAAATTAAAAATACGTTTTTCAAAAATACTCGTGAATATGTCCAAAAAATCAATTTTAATATGAATACAAATATCTGAATTTATACTGAATAATTAATTTTAATTAGTTTTAAAATGTAAATAAACTACAATTAGAAACATAAACAAACATTTATTTTGTCATCTTTGTGATTTTTGACTATTTAAAATACGAGGGTCAATTGTGACCTAATGAAAACACAGGTTAACTATGAACACGAAAAATTATACTTTATATAAAATAGCATACACAATAACATTGATGAAATATTACAAAAATCTTGTTAAAAAAAAGTCTATACAAATTTAAAAAAACGTTGAAATCCGCTAGAATCAAAATGCTCTAACAAAAAGTTTTGCCAACGGATATCCGTAATACTTGGCTTATTTAATACTTGAGATGTGTTTAATAAAATACTTGACAGCAAACACTGTGTCTTTGATTTTTGTTGAATAAAATTTTCAAAAATGCAAAAAAGTCACTTTGAGGTACACCCAAAATATTTATTAATTTTTTTGACACAAAGTTAAGGTAAGTTAGCGATTTTCTGGGAAAGTAATATTTTTTATCTGAGTAGTTATGATTAAACCTAACACAAAAATTATTTTATATGTTTTTAATTTTGAAGAAAAAAAAATTTGAATTTTTTTTTTCAATTATGACCATTTTTCCAAGGGGTCCGATTTTCAAGGGCGATGCGGGACATCTTCCCGTTATGCTAGAACTCTAGTTTTTTGCGTGGTGAATTTTTGTACCCAAACAAATATTTTAAGAGAGGGGCAGCCCCAAAAATCGCAAGTTGAAAAATAAGGACCACCCTGCTGTACACATTCGTAACATTAATTTCATGTAGTTTTTTTTTTTTTGCTTTTATGTGTAAAAACATTAAAAATAAACGTAAGTCAATTTTGTTATTAACAATATATTTTCTTTTACTAATTTGTGGTTAATTTTATTAACAGCCCAATTTTACCATATAAGTACATATTTGGTAATGGCTAGAGTTGCGCATTATAGTTCTCAGCACATTTAGTTAACTGTCATTATTGAACTAGTTTGTTATTCTTGTTTACTCGCCCATTCTCCATATTTTTCCAATGGCTCACAAGATTATATTGGTCAATGGTTTGTTTGACAATTCTAAATATAATGAACGCAAATTTGAAAACATCATTTCAACATGAACTAGTTAGTTAACGAAATGACCGAAAATTCCCAACTCAGAATACAGTTTTGTAGTTGCAACCGAATTTTTTGACAACCGAATTTTTGTGGTTCCACGTACTATCACTGTTATTAAATTCTATTACTATTGTAACAACCGGCATTTATTTACAAATTTCGAATTTTTATTGTAACAATTTAATATTTTATGTTTATGGACTATAATATTCTATAAATAGATTCACATGCGTTTACCAAAATTTATTTTATTAATAAAAAAATTATATGCCTCGAACTGGGCTCGAACCGGTTGTCTGGCAAGTACTTTACCTCTAGCCTAAACCCAATTTAAATATGTTTTTTTAAATTTCAACCTTGAATATTTTCGAGTTTCAAATTTAAATATTTGCCTAAAAATAGATTTCGGTTGCTAATCTAAATATTTTATTAGAGTTACCAAAACTATAAACAAAATTTATATTATTTTAAAATATTTTATTAATAAAAAATTCTTCTCCGCGAACAGGTTTCGAACCGGCGACCTTCTGCTTTTCAGGCAATTACTTTGTCTCTAGCCTAAACTCAATTTGAATTTGTATTGTCAAATTTCTACCTTGAATATTTTTTTCTTTCAAGTTTAAATATTAATGTCTAAAAATAGGATTGTATGTACAACAGAAATTGGGTTGCTATTGTTAATATTTAATTAGAGTTACCAAAATTATTAAAAAACTTGATATTATTTTAAAATTATTAACGAAAACTTATAATTTAGATAGAGTGACTGTTTTTTTGCAGGCAAATATTGCAAATATTTCATTAAAGGGATAAAATCTCCGAAAAGTGCTTGGTTGTTGGTATTAAATGTAATGTAGAAGATAATATTTTTTCAATATTGATAAGAAAAACCAATAGTTGGAATGATGTGACTGTATTTTGGTTAATTTTATATATTTTCTGTTTCCCTTATAGTTTAATTATTATGATGATGAATTTTAAGTACTTAAAATTAAAATTATTGTATAATGATTACATTTTGTTGATTACAATGGAATTCCAACCAATTTATTCTCTGTGTGTAGTAATGGCAAGTACTAACTTTTATCATTACAAATTTCATTACTTGTATAAGAGGATTAGCGCAAAATAATGACATATCATTACTTACCACCATACGAAAAATAAAAAAATATGTGAATTCATATATGCTTACCGGTATAAACAAAAATAATGAGTATATAATACATTAAAAAAATATATTCTTGATTGAAATTTTATTTTAATAATGTGTGCCAACACGTGATTCGCACCTGTGACTCCTGGTGTGTCAGTCAAGCGCTTTACCATATGAGCTATAGTTTGCTAAAAACCGAAAAATTTTAAAACCGCTCTTTCGGTTTTTGAAAATTAAAAAAAACGCGGTCTCGGATATTTTTTTGGTTTTTTGTAATTTTTAAGGAAATTCTCAAAATAATTAGATGTGCATACAAATTAACTATTTTTTAGTCGATATATATTTTTAGAACCTAATAAAATGACTTTAGATACCCGATCTCATCCGAAAAATGGCATACATAAGCTGATCCCATGGTATATCATAGGATCTAATCTCATATAAGGAGTGAGATCGAATAATCCTAACACAGATTACCACTTATAACTTTTTTTATGTTTAAAAGTCAACTTTTTTTTGAATCAAGTTATCTTTTAAAAAGTCGCCAGAAGATGTGTATAAATTATTAGCGAAATCGGATCTTCACTTTGTTTACAAATGGAAGCTGAACAAAAAGTGGGTAAGGAATTTAGTAATGAGATTTGTAATGACAATTGTAAGTACTTGCCATTATCAAATATGTTACCTAGATTATCTTTCTAGGGTTACAAAAAAACAATTAAGCAACGTGTTTGATTACTAAGAAGAGAAGAATGGGGCAAAATTGATAATCATTAGGTCTTTTGTTAAAGCTCTGCCTATTCTGGAGGCAGTACCTTTTCTAAAACTTCGGGTTCCGATGAGATCTTTAGCCAGATCGAAATACTAGTATCAACCTAGCTAATATGTCTGATTTGCTTAATTTTTGTAAATATATGGAGGTTGAAAGCTCGTTGTAAATTAAAAAAAAAAAGAAAACAATTATCTTCTTTGTAATAAATTGTATTTTATAACTCTTTATTTTCAGTACAGTAGCATAGACACCAGTTATCTCAGTGTATACGTTATGCATCCATTTTGGAATAAATGCGTCGAGGCAAGTTAAACACTTTTGAAACCCATGATTTTAAAACCAAATAATTAATAAGTACACATAATTAATCTTTACAGCATCTTCCAAGATGGTTAGCACCAAATATATTGACCTTTGTTGGTTTTCTAATGACAGTCGTCAATTTTATATTATTAGCATATTATGATTGGAGTTTTGAGGCGGCAAATAACACAGACAATTCCATTCCAAGATGGGTATGGACAGTAGCGGCGTTAAATGTATTACTGTATTACAATTTAGGTAAGTCCTTGTGCGATCTGACCTCCTGTTTTCTTAAAGCCAGAGCAATAGCAAGTTTTTTTGTATTTGTTACAATAACCAAATATACACAATGGCGGAATTATTCCGTTCGCTTTCTAAAACAAGGGGATGTTTAATGAGTTTTATAATACTTATTGTGTTTAATGATAAAAATGTTTCCCTTTCAGATGGCATGGATGGAAAACAGGCCAGACGTACTGGTACCAGTGGTCCTTTGGGTGAACTATTTGATCATGGTTTAGATTCTTATTCAGCTGTGCTAATACCAATTTATGTATTTTCTCTATTTGGTACAAATGATTTACCACCGATTCACATGTTTTTTGTGATATGGAACGTTTTTCTAAATTTCTATCTAACACATGTGGAAAAGTATAATACAGGTATAATGTTTTTACCATGGGGTTATGATTTCACAATGTGGGTAAGTCGAGATTATGCATTGTAACGGTGGAAGGCCTAATTCATTATTTGATTGATTTTGTTTTACAGGGTGTCAGTTTAACGATGCTATTAACTACTATCGTTGGACCTAGCCTTTGGAAATACCGCACAATTTTTAATTTAAGTATGGCCAATATTTTTGAAATTACTTTAGTTGGTTCGGCTATGTTAACCAGTCATCCAATTATAATCAAAAATATTTATTTGTAAGTATTTGTTATATTATAATCACAATTTAGATTAATTCTTTAACTGCTCGTGATCGACTTTTATTGACTGTGAATTTGAAGATTTAATGTTTTACAAGGGATACAAGGGAACTCACTTCGGTGTTAAGATTATTATATAATTTGGATATGTGATAGATGAGACAAATCTGCTACTCCCGTATTTTTTTCATTTCGACCCAATCTTATATTTAGGAGGTAAATTGAGCGGGATAAAAAAACTTTTTTATTAGGATTATTTATATTTTTTAGTTGGACATCAAATAAAAGATATTTCAGAGATCTATCTTAGGATGTGAAAGACGTGCACAATCACGTTAAATTGTTCATGTTCATTATTAAGAAACCATAATTTTACCGGATTTTGTAAGGAGATTATAAATATATTTTTAGTATTCCATCTGGACGAGAAAATTTGTCACCTTATTTCGATATTGATTATATAGTGTCAAATTGATTATATAGTGTTCCAAGCAAAAATAATATTGGAATCAATGTTTTGGAGTAACTACTTTAACGTTGAGTTAAAAAAAATGTATACCTTATAATTCAGATATGCTCCCATACAAAATCTGTGTGTTTTATCCCTCCCTTTAACAAATAAATTTAAGATTGGGCAATAAGAAAAAATACCGGTCTCTTTGCTTTGTCTCCTCTGTAACATCACTAAATTTCCTCTGATTCGGAAGTCTTACTTGGTAGTGTTTTCAGGAAAACTTTGGAAATGGGTGCGATAAAGTAATGCATTACATTGTAATATATACTCCTTACTTTCACCATTATTTTGAAACATAAAGTAATTTGTTACCAATAATTGGACACTCATGGGTTACCCTGTAATGATACATCATTACCTTTTATATTATTTCAAAACATAAAGTAATAATTGAAATATCTTTTTGAAAATCTATTTACAGATACATTACTTTATAATATTTTGTAAGCGTGAGGGTAAGGTATAAATATTTAACATCTCAAACGAAAACTCGGAGTCCAATAATTCATTTACATTTTTAGCAACCCATTATTATATTATTATAACCAGAGACCCCAGGTTCGAAGCGATGAGCCTAAAAGTAATGGGTGGACGCATTACGTAGTAGATGTAAAGTATAGATTTTCATAAAAAAAATTATAAAAAAATATATTGCTAATACTTTTTGTAATCAAATAAATAACGTGGTCCCGCTGAGATCCGAACATGGGGTCTCTGGTTGTTAGGCGAGCACTCTTCCAACAGAGCTATCGTCACATATAATAATTGGTTGCTAAAAATGTAAATAAATTGTTGTGATTCGTGTTTTAGTTTGTGATGTTAAAAATATATACCTTACCCTCATGCTTACAAAAAATGACAATAAATGTGTCTAAATATAGATTTTCAAACAAATACTTAAAATATTACTTTAGGTTTATATTTCATGTAGTTGATGATCGTTAAGTTATTACTTTATGTTTTTAAATAATGTAAAGGGTAATTATTAGGGCGGGTCGATTTGTAGGGAGGCAAAAAAATCGCTCAACGTACAAGGAAAATCGTATTCTAGGGATCAAAATAAGAAACTTTGCCGAAGGAACCATACCTCTAAAAGGAATTCTGATGTCCCGACTTTTGACCCGTAGGGTGAAATTTTGAAAAAGCCCACTTTGATATTTCAGAAAGTAGGAGGAATCTCTCCAAGATTATGGGAGCTACTTCTTCTCCGGGAGACGTGCTAGCAGATTAATGTATAAATCATCATTCTAGGTGACCGAAAGGGGTTAAAATTTAAGTTGAAAGAGGGCCTTTCTAGCCGTGTTTTTATAGCAAAATGTACAAATCTCGGGATAGAGATATTTCAGAAAGTAGGAGGGGTCTTTCTAAGATTAGGGTCTCTATTTCTTCTTCGGAAGACGCTCTAGCAGATGAATGTATAAATTGTATTCGATTGGGTAACTCTAAATGGGTCAAAGTGGGATTTTTCAAAATTTGACCCTACGGATCAAAAGTCGGGACATCAGAATTCGTTTTAGAGGTATGGTTTCTTCGGCAAAGTTTCTTATTTTGATCCCTAGAATACGATTTTCCTTGTACGTTGAGCGATTTTTAAATCGACCCGCCCTAGTAATTATGTATCATTACAAGGTAGCCAACGAGTTCCCAATTAATGGTAACTCATTACTTTATATTTTGAAATAATGATGTAAGGAGTATTAATTACAAAGTAATGCATTATGTTACCCATTATTGGTCACTCATTAGTTTTTGTTGGAAAATAATGATACAGGTGTAATAAACACGTGAAATTAAAAAAGCTCTAAACTATAAATAACGGTGACAGTATTTTAGCGATAACGATCAATTATTTTAGTAACGGTATTTTAAGGATAACGGGCTTTCAATTAGTTCGGTATAGGTATTTGAAGGGCAACGGCAGAAAGTTGAAAGAGTTTTTACTCGATAACAGTATTTTATCAGCATTGCCTGCCAAACTTACCAATTGTTATCGCTTTAAAATTTTTCGATTAACCAGCAAAGATTTATGTCCGAATAAATATTTAGTCGATTCAAATATCGAGAAAGTTTGACACGGTCACACTTGATGTGCCCAAAAAATAATAAATTTAAATTTGAAATTTCGATTTTGGTGGGTGTGCCGTGTGGAATAAACCATATATTTTTCAAATGTTATTGCATTATTAAAACTACTTGTTATACCATACAATTTGGCGAAACCGAAACTGAAATAAATTCTTAAAACTTAAACCAATATCAACAATATTTATAGGAATAATATAAAATGATATGGAGTTTTGGATGATGGTATTAAGAGTTGTCCTGTTCACACAAAAAAATAAAAACCCATTTCGATCAGGAAAACCACCGATTTAATTGCTGAAATTCCGCCAACAACGAGAATTGCTAATTCAATTAGAAATTGACAGCTCTTTAATTGCATTATTTTTGAATTAAATAATAACTCATTTGATTAAAAAGTGATCAATATTGTGTACCTTCTCAAAAACAATTGCATAAAGCGTTGTTGCCATACCAAATGCTTTTTATAGCTTGCATTTTTCAACATTGAATTTAAACAGGCATGTAATTCTCATTGAGTTAGAAGATTTATTTTTAGTTATGTGAACAAATTCACACAGAAATTAATTTTTTGTCATTCTAATAAAATGTATGGGAAAAAAAATTTTGGATCTTTTTTTTTTGCAGAAATTAGCACTTTTGTTAAAACCAGTGCATTTTTTTTTTAATAATTTTTAGTTTTTTTCTAGCATATTTTTGTTTAAAAAAGTGTTACATTTTCATTAAACAAAATTTAACTTCAAAAATTACATTATCAATTTTATGATAAAGTTTTTGAATAAATTAATATGTAGATTTAAACCACTGAAATAAAGTAATAAACCTAATGAGAATTAATAAAATAAATTTTAAATATGTAATACTAATACATAAACGTTTATAAAAAACAACTACATACATAAATATTACAAAAAACAACCAAAACAATATGTTTTGAGCGATAGTTCAAAAAAATGTCAAGCAAGTTTCGAATTTGAGTAAATATTTAATTGATTCAATTAATTTTTAATTGACAGCTTTTAAAATTTTCTACAAATCGATTTAATTGAACAAATTAGGGAAATATTTTGTTTTTGCGTTACAACTAAAGATTATATAATTTACCAAAGGTATAAAAAAACTTAGAAACTTATAATTTCTTTATAAATTAACCATATTCAATGATAGTTACAGTGGTAATTGGCTTTCGATTGGACTTTAAATTACCTAGTCAGAAACTGCCAGTGGTACAAAAAATCAATCACTGGTATACCACTGGCTAACCGAGTAATTGTAAATAAACTTTACCAGTGTTTCCAAAAAGCATTTTTCCAGTACTTTTTTTTACAATAATTTCGTATACAAAGAATTAGCTGAGACCACCATGGGAAAAAGTGTTTTTCCAGTGCTATTCAGTAAAATATTACCAACGGCTGAAAAGTCTAACCACTGGTAAATTATTTATCTTATAAAAATGATGATGCTTTGTTTAAAAAAGTTTGTAGTAGGACGGTTCCGAGTTCGATCCCGGTTTCAGGCAAAAAATGTTAAAGTTGGATTAAAGAAGATTAGTTGATCATTACATTTATATTTGAAAAAGAGAAAATTTCTTGTTAACATCGTGGTACATTCCACTTTTAGTACCTGAAGGCACATCCCAATTTCAGCATGCCCGTAATATATAGAAATGATGATCAGAAACTTTTTAATTTTTATGATGTCATGCCGTGTATTGTTATAAATTTTCAATTATTTCTTGTAGGTCCTACAAAAATAAAACTGGTAAAATGAGACCTTTTATGGATGCAGTACGTCCAATGTTTGCCTTTCTTTTGCTGTTTGTTATTACAACCGTATGGGTATTATATTCACGCAATCAAATTTTAGATTTAGAACCTAGAATAATGTTTATATTGTTTGGCACTTTATTTTCAAATATAGCGGTAAGCTCTAAAACAAATTACTTTAAACCATTATTTTCTTTAAAACTCCTTTCCATTACCTTTTAGTGTCGCTTAATAGTTGCTCAAATGACTGATACACGTTGCGACGGCTTCAATCTGTTAATGTGGCCTTTGGTGTTCACAGTGTTCGTAAGTTGTTTTCCTTGGTATAAAGAACTGATAGGTGCTGAAATATCAGCCGATGTAGAAAGTTGGGTAATGCAAGCCCTTACGATATTTGTTACCATTGCTCATTTACATTATGGACAAGGAGTGGTGAGTATTCAATATATGAAAGTAAAAATGGAATTGTATATGGACATATATAAGGGCTATTCTCAAAAATATTTAAAACTGGTGTTAAAATTAAATTTCTTTTAAACTTTATGGCACATTAATAGGATTTTACACGATAATAAACCACTATTTTGAGACTTCAACTCCGTTTGCATGCATCACTTTCTGCAAGGGGCGAAAAATTTATGGCGGTTTAAAGTTTAAACAATAAAAAAATTCTCAAAATTAAATGACTTTATTGAATTAAAAAAATTTCGCACATGTAAACCATTGTTTAATATTTTTTTTTGTTTTAATGGAAGTTTACTTCCTTATTTTGTGCCTTCCAAAAAAAATGTTGGCAAATTCTATAATGGTTCCAAAAATTTAATTTTTGAATTAAAATCGCGGTTTATGCGATATTTAAAAAATGATAATTTGGTTTGGAGATTATATTTGAATTTAACGTAATCCGTTGAAGAGAAAATGTATTTTCTATAAGTTAATTCCAACTATGTGCAATTTTTTAACATGATATTTATTTCCTAAAATTTATAAATGCTCCCCGGGTTTTGTGTTAAAGCATTGACAAATCGTACAACGATCCCGCAACAGTTTAGATATGCCGGAGCAAGACTTGTAAAGAGTACATTTTTTAGCACAGTGGGATTTGTGATGGCGATCAATTGTAAACGTTGCCACTATTATTTCATGGTTTTTAAAATCTGTCTATATGATGGTTTGCTATATAAAAAAAAAAAAACAAATTAGACAATTTTTGCACAAATTTCAAAAATTAAGTTTTTTATGCTCCTTTGGGTTTATGTTGTAAAATAACAAAAAAAAAAATCATTTAATAGGAATTCAGATAGACAAGTTAATTTCATAACAATAGGTTTAACTGCTTAATGAAGCACTAAAAGAGGCTATTAAAAGATTTTTTAATCTTTTTAAATAACAATTAATCTAATTTTTTGTCCGACTACTGTTTGTAAACGACTCTGTGTGCTAAAAATTAACGTTAAAAGGCTGTCGCAAAAAAACTGTTGGCGCTGTCGACAAACATTTTCGCAAACGCCAACATTTTCCTTGTTCCTCTTATACCGGATCACTATCGATGCCACCTTGGTACTTTAAACTGACAAAGTTAATCCTTTAGCTGCCCAGTTAATCAAAAAATGCACATGTAAACGAGAAAGATTGGATTAACGTTAATCAAGTAGATCAATTTCGCAGTCTGAACTCCCTATTAAACCAATGCAAACATCTGTGTTTGACGTTTTAAAAAAAATATTATGTGAAAATTTAGTTTTATAAATTTGTTTGTTAAAGCTAGAGTTTTTTTTAAAGTTTTTTTATTTCAACCGAATAATTTTGCTGATTATTGCTATTATACATCTCTAATGTTGATCAAATTTATGCGTAATTATTGATTCTAGGTTAAAGTCAATTTTGAGAATTTTTAATAAAAAATACAATTTTTTTAAAAATGGGCATTTTTAAGACAAAATTCGGCACGTGTTAACGTTTTCCAAAAAAAATTGATTTCTTTCATTTGGAACCATTTTCAATAAAACTGGGGTGTAATGACAAATATATTTTTAAGGGACACTCTAAGGACCATATATGGCCTCATATAGGATCATATATGTTTGGATATAAAATTTGAGGCTATTTTTGCTGTATACTACATATATATAATTTCGTCTCCAAACTTATATGGCCACACATGAGACCATATGTGTTCTCATATTGAACTATTTATGGACAATATGATCAGATATAAATATATATGAAGAAATACAAAACCATGTATGATCACACATTTTCATTTACGATCGCATTTTTACTTGGCTACACAAAAATTTATAATATTTTATTTATGTTTTTCTGTTTTAGGTCAGTGAAATGTGTCATCATTTTAAAATCCGCTGCTTTAAAGTAAGAGATCTCAAAGGGGCTGAAGCCTCACAAAAACTGGTGAAAAATAACAAATCAATGGGTTCAAAGCATGCTTAGGTTTTAATTGAGGTTTACTAACATTTATGAACAAGATAAAATGTGATTGTCCCCATTTTATATGTCGATGGTTATAAGTTGATACCACGTAACTGACAGTAACATTTTAACTTGAATTAAGTACTCGTATTTCAAACGATTTCTCTGTTATAGCTTATCTTAAGTCGTAATTTTATGGTCAGTTACGAGCTATCAACTTATGACCGTTGATATTTTTGTATAGCATACAGGGTGTAATATTAAATTCACATATACTTTATGAATTTAAAAATGTATCTGTAAACTATTTTGTTATAAGATTAATAAAATGTGATCTTTAAGTAGTTTGAAATACATTGAATTGAAATAAAATTTATAAATTATAATTTTTATATCATAGTTAACACACCATCACTAGTCAAAAACTCCATTAATTAATAAGCTGTGATAAGTAAAAAATACAATTTTGGCTTCTAAAAATTACAGGAATATTTATTTCCAAAGGCAGTGAAATATTTTTCGCTCGTAGTATTAAATCATATTATTAAAACTGATTAACTTACATATAGTGCGGAGGTATAAGAATGGCATCCATCTGTAAAAAAAAATATTGAAATAAATATTTGTATATAATTAGGTCTAAAGTGTCTAAATAAAAAAAATAATGAAAATGAAAATTATTCAAGTTCGAGGCCATACTCTATATTTCTTTATTAGAATATTGTCCTACAGAGTTTTTTGTTTTCAAATTTATTATTTGACCCTTTCAGTAATGTGTTGATAGATCTATTTCGGGAATTTTCTAGGTTCCCATCATCAGAACACGTTTTGAAAGCGGTAACAATCCCATGCCAAACATCAAACATTCATATAGACTAGTTTACTCACTACATGAAAACTAATATATGAGCTTGAAGTTAAAGATTATAACCATTGATCAAAAAATAAATTGAAAACTTGTTTGTTATGTTCAAATTCCACCTCTGGTGGATATTCAATACAATAAATAATAAAAAAATATAAAATTAAAATGGCAAAAAAACAGGGCGACCAGTGCATTTTTTGCAGATATCAAATATTACATGGCATAGCCGTGTAGAGCTTGGAAAAACATTAAGAACCATGATATTCTTTTTCGCGATCGTTAAAAAAGTTTCCGCAACAAACGCAGTAAAGTTTTGATTAAAATTTTTTAATTCTTTTTTTTTTGAAAAATGTAACATTTTATTTAAAATTACATTGTTATTAACTTATACAGGGTGTCCGCCGGGAAGGTATACAACTTAGTTTTGCCGCCATTTTGGTAAACATTAGTCTTGACAGTTCATATTTGGCAGTCGTGAAGTAGACACGTGGCAAATTTATTATGGAAAAATATTCGATAAACCAACGTGGTTTAATCGTTAAAACATTTTATCAAAATCAATCATCGATTACTGTGATGATGAGAAAGTTACGTGAAATTTTTGGAGGAACAACGTGCCAACAAAGCGCACTATTTATTGTGTAGTGACTGATTTCGAAGAAAGAGGGTCTGTAGGTGATAGGCGCAAGCATGGACCACAACGTACTGCAAGATCAGCTGAAAACATTACTGCTGCTCAAGAAAATGTTCAAAACAATCCATCAACCTCTATTCGACGCCGTGCTCAGGAGCTTGGTCTTCAAAGAACAACTTTGGCCAAAATTTTGCACAAGATTGGCACTTGTTTCCATTTAAGATTCAGTGGTATCAACAAGATGGTGCCACATCGCATACAACCAGGATTACAATGAAATTACTGCGAGACTTCTTTCCACAACAAGTTATTTCAAGAAATGGCGATGTTGATTGGCCTCCGCGGTCTTCAGATTTGACTGCTCCGAACTTCTTTTTGTGGGGTTATCTGAAAAGCAAGGTTTATGCAAACAAACCAGAAACGCTTGAGCAACTCAAACAAAATATTCGTGATGAAATTAATGAAATACCGCGTGAAATGTGTGAGAATGTAATGAAAAATGTGCTCAAAAGGGCTCGCATTCGTGAGGCTAACAGAGGCGGACATTTATCTGATATTGTATTCCATACACAATTGCCGACATTAAATAAAACATTTATATACATAAGATCCATTCTCTTTCATTTAATCAAAAATTATAAACAAACTTAGTAGTATACCTTCCCGGCGGACACCCTGTACTATCATCAATAAAAAATATCTTCCCGCCATTCGAACACACACTTATACGTTGTATTGTACTATTTTAAATAAATTTTTAATTAAAAAAGGCTTTTAGAAATTAGTTTCGGTGCGGAAGGTTTTTGTTCCGAATTTACTTAAAAAATGATATTTAGTATCAGTACAACAGTGTCCATAAGGTGGTGTATTTTTTTCCAACAAAAACTAATACCCCTAGTGACCAGTTGTAAACAATTTTTCGATTAATGTATTTAAAAATTTATTCATTTTGTATTATACAAATTTAAGAACTAAACAAGCATGATTTTAAATATTGTCATATCGATGGTCATACATTGGCATCTCTGAATTGATTTTATGACTTCTTTATGAAAACAAAAAATCTCAGGCGATGTTAATAAATGACCATCATATTTTTAAATATTTGATCTTAAAAAAAATTTTTTATAAAAAGAATTCAGCGAAAACTTTAATTACAATTCTGAATCTTTTCGCCTGTTTAAAAGTTTATTTTCTGGAATATCTATTAAAAACATTATTTATTAACTTTACATTGCATTTGGGTTAGCATAAGTAGCAAATAATAAATTTACATTAATATTAAAACCAAATCATAAAGTGATATTTATGCATGTTCAACTGGGTATTATTTTAACGCTGTGTATTAAAGACAACTTTTAATTAATTTAAATATTCCCTTCTGCAACTTTAGATTACAAAACAACCTGCACCGGAAGAGGAATTGCAACCAGTTAATGAAACAGTGTAATGAATGAGTGAATTTATTTCAAATCAATTATACCAAAACAATAGTTTATACAATTTAGGTGTAAGATTTTAAATTAAATAAAAAAAAAACATACCAAATAGTTTTTAAGACAAAAATTTAAATGTTAAGGAATTCTTATAATTGATTTAAACAAATAAATTTTGTACTTTGAAAAGTTAAAAATTATAATTTAAACAAGTTTTTTTTAAACACATTTTGTTTTCCTCTTAAACTGACTATAATTGTAGAAGTGAGTAAAACAACATGACGTATGATCTATATTAATATTATATTAATAATAATCATACGACATCAAACCCGTTTTTAAAAACATTTATACTGATATGGCATATAAATAATGTAACCAACTGTTTTTGATCAATAACACTGCACGACAGTAGTTTTCACACATGGAAAGAATAATATAAACGTGAAACTACAGTTTTTCGCCATCACCTCAAAATTCATTTTAAAAGGATTTTAAATGTTTTATTTTTCCAAAAAATAATTAAATACTTGTACTCATGCCCACTTTGATATTTCAGAAAGTAGGAGGAATCTCTCCAAGATTATGGGAGCTGCTTCTTCTCCGGGAGACGCGCTAGCAGATTAATGCATAAATCATCATTCTAGGTGACCGTTAAGGGGTTAAAATTTAAGTTGAAAGAGGGTCTTTTTAGCCGTGTGTTTATAGCAAAATGTACAAATCTCGGGATAGAGATATTTCAGAAAGTAGGAGGAATCTTTCCAAGATTAAGGTCTCTATTTCTTCTCAGGAGGACGCTCTTGCAGATGAATGTATAAATTATATTCGATTGGGTTGGATTCGATTGGGGCACTCTAAATGGGTCAAAGTGGGATTTTTCTGCTTTAAAAGAAAAATATTTCAGCAGCAAAAATGTCCTTAAAAGTAGTTAATATTGCAATAGCCTTTGTGATTTTTGATACATTTTTCCAAAAAATAAAATCTTTCTAAAGACTTTAATATACCTAAATCTCATCAATCTGAATTTTCTTGTTTAGTTTTACTAAAAATTTAAAGCAACAAAAATCGAATTTTTAATTGTGAAAGGCGTGGTAGAGAAGAATGAGTGTATTTTCTAAAAATCATAACTACATTGCAAATTTTCAATTTTTTCTGAATCAGACTGTGCAGTTTCTGGTATTGAACCTTCGTCAGTGACCCTGTTTTTTTTTTTTTGAATTTTTGAATTTTTGAATAATGTAATATTTGTTATGTTTTTATTTGTTCGATTGCGTCTATATGATATTTTCTGTGCCATCACTGACCGTGGTATAGATAAACTGATTTCTAATGCCACATGCATTTTTTCATTGGGAGTTTTGATCTAACACTACAAACAATAAATTCTTGATGTAATTAGTAGAAAATAATTTATTGATCACTACAAATTCCTAATTAGGTTAAAGTTGAACTTTATATCGAAAAAAGTTAAAAATTTGTAAAGCCTAAGTAATACAAAATCGCAATAAAACAAGGTGCTTACTTGCAAGCAGGTTTGTAAGGGAGTAAACTAAAAATAATCCCTTACAAACCTGCTTACACATGCCATGATTTTAATAAGGCGAATTCCCACTTGGAATAATTTACATACGGTTTTTAGCGCATAAAAAATGTGTAATTTCATGGCTTTTAGTAAAATCATATTTCATGTCTATATTATTACGATTAATGGCCGTTAACTTATTTCAGGAAGTTAACTTTAACTTAACCATGTGTAACTACACTCAAAAAAAGTTAGTAAAGTCAGCCGAAATGTTGCTGAGTCTGCAAAATTTTAGTCAGGACGGTGCTTGCAAAAAAATCGCTAATGTCAGCAAAATTAGTAGATTAAGCAAAAGTTTTCCTACCACTTAGTTGATTAAAAATTAAAAAAGTCTTGGTAAAAGTTAATAAAATTTTTGCTAAATATTAGTAGACTGAAAAAAACTCAAAATTTTTTTAGAAAAATTCTAATTTAGTCAATTTATTTGCTGAAAATCTGAAAAAAATTTTTGTGATTATTTTAAAAGTAATTTACAATACGTTACAAAATATAAAAATGTTCATACTCCCATATTGAGGACATGAATTAATTTAATATCTGAAAATATGTAGAAATAATTATATATAACATAAACCAAATTATCTTTCAACTACTTATATCAATGGTTGTCTAAATATACAACTCGTTTTTTGCAATAAGAAAAAGAAAACATAAAAAATTACCTATGGTAAGTGTCTTTGTATTTCGCTATAGTCTGTCTACCTGAGCGTATATTTGTTTGCACTTTAATGTAGTGCTTAATAACCACTTTAAAGATTTAGTTTACAAATGCACATTTAATGTTTATTAAATCTAAATATTTTAATTTATCTTTAATTTAATTAATAGACACAATCACTTTGACAAGTCAATAACAACACAAAATTAAAGTTTTTTTATTCCACATGTATTATTATTGTTAGTGTCCTTTTGTATGAAAAACACACACAGAGAAAAATGTTGCTATTTACCAATATTATTATACACTCTTCAATTCGGTTGGCACTTTATTTTTCTGTGTGCAGATACAAAAATCTTCCATGGTTGCTTTTTTTATATGTCTCACAAGACTTGTACTTTTTAATATGATTTTCTCGTTCCTACTACATCTTGACATGCCGCGACATCTACTTGATTTTGCGTATTTCTTTCAATCTGGCTGTCGTCCACACTATTAATGAGTTTATCAGCATAATGATTTAGCAAAATAAATTAGTAAAACATTCGTAAAATATTAGTGAAATATTAGAATAAGCATAACTAAAATTTTAGCTGAAAACACAATTTCAGCAAAAAATTTGCTGAGAAACAGTATACTTGATTTACATGACGTTTTACTAACTTTTCTACTAACTTATTTTTTTTAGTGTAACCAGTGATAAGTTTTTATACCAAGGAAAATTTATCTATAACAACTTATCAATATTTATATTTCTATATATATATATATATATAAATATTTTATTTTGCCTTTTATTTAACTAATAGACAATTACTTTCACAAGCCGGTGACGACGCAAAATATAAGTTGTTTTAATCCACAATTTTGTTTTATGTATGAAAAACAGATACAAAAACCTCCCATGGTTGATTTTTTTATATGTCTCACTAGAGTTGTACTTTTTAGTATAATTTTCCTCGTCAGCACTACTTTTTTCAGCAAAATAAATTAATAAACATTAGTAAGATATTAGTAAAGCATTAGTTCAAAACAGTTAAGTGCTGAATAAGTATAACTAAAATTTTAGTTTAAGACATAATTTCAGCAAAAAATTTGCTGAAAAATAGTATACCTGATTTACAAGATGTTTTACTTTTACTGTTCTACTAACTTATTTTTTTGAGTGTATGTATTATCATAGTTAGTGTTGATTTAAGGTTGATTTTTTATTTGTCTTACAAAGGTTGTACTTTTTAGTATAATTTTTTCGTCTGTACTACATCTTGATATGCTGCGACAATTACTTGATTCTGCGTATATCTTTCAATCTGGTTGTCGTTCACACTATTACTGTGCTTATCAGCACAATTTTTTTAACAAAATAAACTACTTAAACTTTATTAAAATATTAGTAAAACATTAGTTCAAAACAGTTAAGTGCTGAATAAGTATAACTAAAGTTTTAGCTGAAAACCCAATTTCAGCAACAAATTTGCTGGAAAATAGTATACTTGATTTGCAAGGCGTTTTACTAAGTTTTCTACTAACTTATTTTTTAGAATGTATATATCGATTTTTCCATGTGTCGCACGGTGTTATTGATCAAAAATTTTAAAGGCTTGAAAACCCACTATACAATTTTGATGTATTGTGGTTCCAGTAATACAAATATGGTCCAAATTTTAAGTTATATGGAGAGGTTTTTTTTGAAAAAAAAATTCTAAGTAAAATTATAAATTTTTTTAGACGTTTCTCCACATAATTAATGATAACTAAAAATGGTTAGTCCGATTTTATTAAAATAAACTTAGAAAAATTGAAATTTACATAACAATTAATCCGTTTATATATTGCGTTTCAATCCGCTCAATAGTTTCGGAGTTATAATAAAAATTGAAGCAAAAAATATATTTTTTACGTGAAATAGCAAAATTTTTTTGTTTTAAAAAAATCATGAAAAATCGAAAACGGCAAAAATTGTTCAGATTTGTAGTTTTCTCCCAAAGCCACATGTAATAGGAACAAAATGAGATATCGATCATAAAAATCGTTTGATTCTTTTCGAATTTATTCCCAATTAAGTGAATTCGCTCATTTGTACAAAATTTAAGTTTTTTGTTTGATATACATAAAATTGAGTAAATGTTCTTCTTTCGATTTATTGAATTTAGAAAACTTTTTCCCCATGCTATGTACAAATTTTCACATCGTAAATGCATTACATAGTAACATTCTTGTATTTTTTGGCAAAACCCTACCTACAATACTGATTCTATTCTTCGGAAAAACATTTGAATTGGATGAGCTTAAATGTATTAAACAGTAGAAAATTTATATTTTATTATTTAAATTTATTAAAAGAAATAAAATAAGAAAATAAATAATTATAATTATAATTATTATAAACTACAAACTCTGGAATTTTCTTATATTCGATTTTCTACTATTGTTAAATAACGAAGTGTTACTCTTAATACTCCAGCAAAAAATCAGCCATTATGCATCCCAGCGACCCTGGTATCGTTCCTCCATTGTCCGAATATCTTGGTGGAATCGTTCACCCTGTTCTTCACTCAAGTCTCCTAGATTTTCAGGAAAACGATCTAAGTGACTGTGCAGGTAGTGTACTTTGATGCTCATGTTGCATCCCAGATTCTGGAAGTGAGTTAACATCTCTTCAAAGTGCGCAACGTAATCATCACCCTTGTTATATCCTAAGAAATTTTAAATAACACATACAAACGAATCCCATGCATTCTTCTCAATTTCTGACATTGAACTGCTAACTGATGTATCGTTCACCAATTTGCGAATTTGTGGTCTGTCAAATATGCCTGCTTTCAGCTTTTCCATACTCATATTGGGAAACTTAATTGAAATATACTGGAAACATTCATTATCTTTGTTAAGTGCTTTAACATTTTGTTTCATCAGACGTTAAGAAGTAGTTCCTTCTTTTCCCGGTGATATATTGGCCTCACACATAACAAAATAAATCCGGATTGTTTTTATATAAATATGTTCTGGCCTTCTTGCTCATTTTTATTAATACTTGAAAATTGTTTTTAACTTGTAAGCTGAATGACTCTAATCTTTATGTAGGGATAAAATTATGTTTCCGTTATCGCACTTCTTAAATGAAATAAACATCTCAAGGAGCTCTTACAAATACTGATACTATAATTTGGGATAACCCTCTGTGTGGGTACACTTAGGAAATTATGTTGGTAAAGACGACTGCAATTGTAGTCAAAAACAAATGAAATTTCATTTAAAAAAAGGACGACTTACATTTCATTAAATTCAACTAACATTGTCATTTGTTTTTTAATGTTCAAAAAATGACTAACAATTGTAGTAAAAATGAACCACATGGTAGTAAAAAATAAACCAAAATTTTTTTTTTTTATTTTTTTAAATAACAAAAAACAACTGTAAAAAATGAATGTAAAATCATAAAACAGTCATTTGATGTGAGTTGTTTTTTTAAATGAACTACAATGTTAGTTAAAAATTTTATTTGTTCTACAAATGACTTACATTTACATTAAAAATAATGAAACTGTTTTACAACCCAAACAACTACATATTTTTAAAGCAGAAGTTCCCTGAGTGTACAGTTGTGTTTGCTGTAGATTTTTTATTTATCCCAAGAATCCTAAAATACATTAAGGAATTTTATGCAAAAAAAATCATCCATTAAAGGTAGCCAAAGGAAAGAATTCTGAGAATCATAAAAATGTCTTAAAGGTTTTTTCCAAAGAATTTTGTACATTTAAAATGGGTTTGCCAAAATCAGTATCGCAAAATACACCTGTGTTGCTATGTTCTGCATTTTCATTATAATATTTCCTACCGTGCTTGTAAAAATGCGATACATACTTTCAATTAATTGTACATAAAAACCTAAAGCATGCATCGATTTTAATGATCCATATCTAGTTTAATTCACATGCTATGTAGCTACAAATAAATAAAATGTAATACTTTTTACAGTTTTCTATTTGTTTCATAACTTTGAAACTATTGATCGCACTAAAAACAATTGTACACATCATTTAAAGATATTGCAAACCTAAATTTTCGTAAATTTAGTTTAACAAAATCGGACTCGTTGTTTTTGAGTTATGACAACATAAGTGGAGAAATGTCTCAAAATATTGACAATTTTACTTAAAAATTATTTTAAAAAAAGTTATTAATAGAATTGAAAAATTTGACTATTTTTGTATTTAGGTAGTTATGATGCATCAAATCTATAAAGTAAGTTATTCAAGCCCGTTTTTACTGTTGACCTGTGTTATTTATACGCCATATCAGTATGAATGTTTTTAAATGGGTATGATGGCGTATGATTATTATTAATATAATATTAATATAGATCATACGTCATGGTGTTTTACTCATGTTTGCGATTATATTAGAAGACAAAAATTGCAAAATCGCAGGTGTTTGTGTCAAAAATATATTGTAAAAAAAAAAAAATTGGGAAAAAGCACTGAAAGCAAAGAATACATATTTGACTTTTCGCGAAGAGCCTTTTTCATCATTACTATATCAAGTAATTCAAAAATGTGGCAAAACGTTTTTGTTTTCTTGAGTACACTGATAGAAATTTGTGCGTAGTTTTAACGAATTCCTTCATTACTCCAATGAATTTTTTCATAAAAAAGTCCTCAAAAAAACGTTTCATTGAGTCAATGAAATGTGTTTCATTAAATCAACTTTAATGAATGGTTTCATTGACCCAATGAAAATTTCATAAAGTATATGAAAATTTTTTCATTAATCCTAGCTTAATCGTGGCTAAAGCTCATCATTTTTGACGAATTCGAAAAAGATAAAATTTGAAAAATAGCTGATTAGGTGCACGCACCTTTTGTTTATTACTAATTTTTTTTTTTTTTTGTAATTCTGAGAATCATAAAAATGTTAAAAGGTTTTTCCAAAGAATTTTGTACATGTAAAGGGGGTTAGCCAAAATCAGTATCGTAAAATGCATGTGTTTGTTTCAAAAATATATTGTAAAAAAAAAAATTGGGTAAAAAGCATTGAAAGCGAAGAATGCATATTTGACTTTTCGCAAAGAGCCTTTTTCACCATTACTATATCAAGTAATTCAAAAATGTGGCAAAACGTATTTGTTTTCTTGAGTAAGTATACTGAAAGAAATGTGTGCGAAGTATTAATGAATTCCTTCATTCTTCCAATGAATTTTTTCATAAAAAAGTCCCCAAAGAAATGTTTCATTGAGTCAATGAAATGTGTTTCATTAAAATAATTTTAATGCCTAGCCTAATCGTTGCTAAAGCTCATAATTTTTGACGAATTCGAAAAAGATAAAATTTGAAAAGTAGCTGATTAGATTTCAGATCGAAAATTACAAATTATGAAAATAAAATTTTTTTATCCATAAAAACGAAATATTTTAATTATTGTACTTTATGTATATTAAGAACTTTAATGATTGAAAAATCGTTTAAATATAATTAACAGGCATTAAAATATTAAAAGCTGAACTACAAAAAGCAATTTTAATTTATTTCTGTTTTTCTTTACATTCAATCTTTCTTTACATTTTTTTATAATTTGTGTTAAAAGATGACATATTTTCTTATATGTCGGTACAAAATATGGAATTTTTTTTATCGATTTTGCTTGGAATTCTGTAGAACGATCGACGTTTATAGTCCACTTTTTGTAGTTAAATTACGACAATATTAGATAAAAATGTTAAATATTGTTAACAATGTTGTTAAAAAACAAAACTTTATTATCGTTAAGCATAACGTTTTTGTGTAACATCATCAAAACGATAACAATTTAGGTCTCGTTTTGAACAAAACTATACCGTTTTTCTTGGAGAATCTGTTCCCTGGAATTTAGTGACCAACTATTCAAATTCGTCAAAAACTGTTAGCTCTAGGAAAATTTAATAAAAAAAAAATTATTTCTATCAAAGTTTTAGTTAATTCTGTTTAAATGAAATTTTTTAGTTTTTTTATTTCAAAATGATAGAACAAAAAAAAATTTTTTTCTTAATATAAGCCAACATTTTAATTGAAAAAAATTTGAAAATTTTTCATTGATTTAATGAATTTTTTTTATGAAATTATGAAAAAATCATAACAAATGTTAATGAAAAAAATACCAATATTAATGAATTTTCATTCAGTTAATGAAACTTTTCATTAAACCAATGAATCGATTTTAACGAAATCGTTTCATTAATACTATGAAGGGAAATTCTATCAGTGTTGTCGCTTTTTTTTTTGCTCCTTTAAAACATATCCATAGTTCATTGAAATCCGCTAGTTCGGGTCGGGATACCTCTCTTGTAAGTCGTTTAAGAAACTTATTACTTAAGTTAAAAAAACTTTGTCTTTCGCATAATAATGCAGTAAAATCTATATTTGTTCAAACTATTAAAAATTATGGAGGAATGTTAAAGAAAAAGTAATTTATTTGAAGGAAATTATTACTTTTTTAATTTAAAAAATATATATTTAAACTTCAACGCATTTGGTGCGTGAAATTTTTTAACGATCGACAAAATGAATGTGCCATTTCTTGGCGCAGTGAAATAATTCACAAGAAAAAAAATTAAACAATTTCCAAAAATGTCCATACAAATTTAGAGTTATTTCATAATGAAATAACTTCCAAAACCTGCAAAGCCAAGCCGAGCTTTTCGGTTTTTTTCCGACTCAAACGGTTTTTTTGCACATCTATAACTTCTAAGACCATATTCTCGGGCTCTTTTTTTAATGGTTGGAAGACTGGCATCTATTAAAGTTCAGTTTTAGCTTCTCTGGGAACTGCTTTGGGATATTTCATAAAAAAATTCTTGATTTTCCGATCTTCTCTTACAGTTGTAATACGAAGTATTCCTTCCACCTTTATGAGTTGTGTGGATGTTACCACTATTAACAATGCGGCAAATCGTTGATTTTGGAAAGGAGTACTTTATAGAAATTTCTTTTTCGGAAAGTCCATTTTGAAAATCATTTAAAACTTTTGATTTAAAATCCGAATTGTATTTATTTCCTGCCATTTTTTACAAAAATTATTCTTACGATGTTTATGCTTCCAACATCTTATTACAACTTTTAAAGAACAATAATTATAATAAATTTGTTTAAAAAATGTAACGGCCTGAATCTCATATTAAAAAGGAATGCGATTACCGTTATATCCTAGCATTTGTTAGTACAAATTTTTTCGTTAAGAGTAAGAATAATGAGAGCTGCAAATGTTTTGAACCCTGCATTTTGAATACATCTATTATTATAAATTTTTTTGTTGTTTTAATTTAACGGAATTAATTTTTTTTATTTGTTTAACATAAAACAATGTATGAAGAATATGTAAAAAATAAATTTTAGTAACTAAGTGTGATTTGAAGAAAATAAATCAAACAACAAATGCGATCTCAGTTCCAAATGTTTTGACCACTACTGTAACTTCCAATTAATTTATAATAACTCGTAATGACACGGAGGAAAAACTTACTAATCTGTTGAATTTAACAAAATTGCTTAATTCGCGCAAATTTTACAACTTTATATGAGAAAAACTTTTAAAATCATGCAAATTTACAACGATAGCACGTTAGAACTTAAACTGTGAGTTCCTTCTGTGAGGTTCGATTATAGTTTGTATTTAATTTTAAAGTATTTACGTTACTAGTGATTTTTTTATGAAATGGCTATAATTGATTTAAAACAATAATTAAATTTGTTTAGTATAGTGATGTTAAAAATTTAAGATTGGCTACACACAGAGAACAGATTCGTTGTGAGAATCGAATTTCTCGACAACCGAATTTAGGTAGTTACACGTACTAACACATTATTCTGTTACAGCTTTCGACATTTCCAGTCATGTCTACCATACTATTAGGGCATATTCAGTACTCTCAACCGAATTTTTTATAATATTACTTTCGAGTTAAATAAAACACTGTTTCCAATATTATTCGGATTTATTAACTTTTTTTTATATAAAAATTAACAATTAGTATACAATGAATAAGGTTAAAAAATACCAAAAAATATTTAAAAAAGATAAATTACCGTGCTAAATTCAGCGTTTCATTCCAAATATTCCAATCTTGAAAACTGCAAGCTTTCTCATATTTTTCTCTCAAATAGTATTCCTTCTAATATTCCATGAGTGTATTAATGAAATCTTCATGGAAGCCTTCAAATATGTTTGAGCTCTGAAATCAGATACCACTTGCCTTCGGCCGCTCTTAGGGGTTTTTCCTCCGTAGAACGCGGCAGGCGGCTTCGCGAAATAAAGTTTTTTCTGTGTGCGATTATACGATTTATAAATTTAGTTTTATTTTGTGATATACTACTAAAGAATACTTAAAAAAATTGTATTGATATACCAAATATTATAAATTTTTTTAATTTAAAAAGTCTGGACGCTATGCCACATTTGAAACTGACATAATATCCAAAAATAATAATGTCGTAATGTCCATGGACATTACGACATTTTCCAAATTGTCATAAAGTCCATGGACATTATGACACTTTTCGAGTGACATAACGTCCATTTACATTATGTCATTGGACATTATGACATGCCACCTCTGGAAAGCGGTGCGTACGATTCGCGTCCTGCTGCGCGGCCGCGTTTCGCGTAATGCGGCACCACCGTGTTTCGCGTCCTATAGGCGCGGCCACGGCCGCGAATCGCACGCGCCGCGCCGCCTCCCCCCCCCCCCCCTATGCACCGTTTCACTACTCCATGATATGTAAACTAATTTATTTTAACTTTTAAAACAAAGATTATTCCAGGTTTTTCTATAAATATATTTTTAATATGTATTTTTCTATTAATTTTGTTGATTATTTTTGTATATTTATGTATACATTAAATTCTATCTTTATAATATGTTTAATATTATGTACATTTTTACATTTATTTATGAAATAAATAGAATTCGATGTTTTTGAATTGGGAATTATTTCAATTTTTTTGGGACTTTTTTCATTGGGAGTTATTTCATTCATTGTTGGGAGTTATTTTATTACTATGAAAAAACTCCCATTTGGGGCTTATTTCATTTTTTCTTTGGAGGGTATTTCATTTATTAAATTTGGGACTCATTTTATTTTTTTGGGACTTATTTCATTGGGAGTTATTTCATTGGGGCTTATTTCATTTGGGAGTTATTTCACGGTACCTTAGTTTCCAGGTCCAATTTTTAAATTTTGATATGGTTGGGTTAATTAATAATTGTGGTGGCATCGGTAGCATTACCAAAATTATTATTTTAATTTAGATTGGTTGGTTTTGCTAATTATTGAAGAATTGTAAAATAAATTTGGTTTTATTACAAAATAATTGGTTATAAGAATACTTTAACTGTGTTAATTAAGAACATTTTGTAATAGGTATAAAATTTCTTGTTCAGCAAAGTATTTTTTATATTTTCAACCGATTTCCAACTAATATGTTTTCTGTATGTAATGTTATCTTTTGAAAAACTATCATAAGAAATAAATACATAGAAGTTTTGAGAAAGCGCTGCATGCAATCAGCAGCGCTTTGTCAAAACTTCTACACTCATAAAAAAAAAGTTATTTTAAAATTCTGTTAAACTGGTTCTAATTCGGTTGAGCTAAATTTTTTTTCTGTCAGTTATTTAGATAAAGTTATTAGTTATCTCATTTTACCTCAAGAACAAACTTCATCCGTTTTTTAACAAATTTTTCGACCTAAGATTTTGTAATTTGTGATTCTCAAATTTACAAATTTTGTCAGTTAATTTAAACAAGATTTCGAAAATTTATGTTCCACTAACATAACGTTCCTATCAAAAAAAAACAATACAACGATCTCTATTGTTTCGTTCGTATTTATAAACACAACACAAGTGCTTAAATTGTTGTTTGTCATATAACAAACGGAACAAAAAGAAAATGTTTCTTTCGTCAAACATTATTATTTCGTAGTGGTTATTTTTTTGTGTTCATTAATTACATTGTGGTTGGCAAAAAGAAGAAATGATTTTTCTGCATGTTATCAATGTTTTTTTCGCATTCGTTTTATGAAATTTCACTGGAACTCCTCCGTTGAAAATTTTTATTAAACTAATGCAATTATTTATAAAATTCAATGAACAAATTTTTTCACTTGTAATATGACATAAACACTAAGACCGGTTTACGAATAGTTTTGTTCCATTTCATAAACTCAACAAAAACAAACAGTTTGAAATATTGGACAAACAGAACAAAATCGTTTAGTTTGGTCTCTCATCGAAAACTAGTTTGTGAAAGTGTTTGTGTTCTGTTTACAAATCAAAATGATAATAGAGAAATTTTGTGTTTATGTTTACTGTGCACAACAAAATGATTGTGTTGAGTTTCAGCAAAAAGCAAAACAGAACGATAGAAAACCGTTTGCTTGTGTTTAATTTCGAACTCTGATTTAAACCACATTTATTTTCAAACCATTATTTTTTTGTTTGAGATAGGCGTGGTAGAGAAGATTAAGCATACTTTTCTAAAAATCATAACTACATTGTAAATTTTTAATTGAATTAGACTGCGCAGTTTCTGGTAACACAACCTTCATCAGTAATCCTTTTGACAATACTGTAATTATTTGTTATGGTTTTTATTGTTTGATTGCATCTATATGAAATGTTTATTTATTAAATGCAATCCTGACCGTGGCTTGAACCTGCTTTCTTTGCCACATGCACTTCGCACTACACTTTAGACAGGCGCTTTAACCGCTTGATCTAAAGTCAGGTCGATTTTTGCTGTGGCTTAAAACCAGTTTCAATTACACGGGGTCGATTTTACATTTAATTGTAATTGCAGAAGATAGCTAAGACAAACACCACAACAATTCACAATTGTTATTTTGTATTTCTGCTATCAGTCTTACTTATAGATGGCGTTATTTTCTCATATTTTTTATTTTATAATCATAAAATTAGCTATATTTCGGAAACTACCTGACTAACAAAAATCGATACTCAATATATATTAAGTACTCTTTATTAACGACTTATATGGACCTGCCTCTGGTCAGATTAGCAGAAAAATTCTGTTGATTTAACTAAATTATTAGTTAATTTAATTGTCAACTTAAATTTAGTTCTTCTAAAATTTAGGTCACCTAAATTTAGCAGACAGTGATTTTCTGTTGTCATATCTGCAATTTCAATTATTTGTACGGGATTTTTTTATGAGTGTACGTTTTTTATTTCTTTATGAAAAACTTTTGAGCACAAAAGCGCTTTCTCTGCAAAAGCGAATTTTTTAATCTATTTTTTACTGGAACACTTTAAATAAAGTCGCCCCTTCTGCTCCGTTTGAATATAAGAGAAACATGTGGAAAATTAGTTAAAATTTGAAGTTCTTTTCTAAATATTTCAGGATATTTGCATGGATTTTCAATTTTAATACAAAAGTTTGTTCGTTAGAATATCTTATTTATGCACAGTAAAAATCTCTAAAATTGTTTAGCATTCATAAAATTCATAAGGATCAAAATAAAAATGTACAATTTGCAACTTTTTTGCAATATTTGTTAGAGATATCCTGATACAAACACCGACATGATTACACTCAAATTATAGATAATTTTGTGTAGATTTATTTTTTTTTTAAATTTCATGATTTTGCGCTTAAACTTGAAAAAATTAAGAAAAATATACACACAGAAACCAGTTCTGCAGTTGCAACCGAATCTGTGTGATTCCATATACTATCTCTATTATAAAATTTTTATAATATTGTCGCAACCGACATATATTTAATATTCTCGAATTTTGGTTTGTAATATTCTATAAATAGACTCACATCCGATCCACAAAATGTATTTAATTTGTAAAACATTCTTATGTCGCGAACTGGGCCCGAACCATCGACCTTTCGTTTGTCAGGCAATTACTTTACCTCTAGCCTAAACCAAATTTTGAATATTTTTAGTATCAAATTTAAATATTCGTCTACTATGTACAACAGAATCTAATCTAATGCTTATCTCAATATTTTATAGCACGCAAAGAAAAAACATGGTTGAGGGAACCATATTCGAAAAGCATCATACATTTTTGGATTTATGATTGCGACAACCATGTTATTATGGTTGTGACAACCATACTCTTATCTGCTTCTGTATCATAATATGATAATTAGATTGCCATATTATGGTTCCAAATATATATCAATATTATCATATTATGGTTCTGGAAATTTGTATGAATTATCACAATATGAGCCCTATAGTGTTCTCCCAGCATTCTGTTGAAGCAGGATTAAAAAGATATGCGCTTTTAAATACAGTGGAACCTCGATTATCCGGGTTGCACGGGACTCAGCACGGATATTGGAAAACACGGTTAATAACAGTTATTTTTTTCTCCCTAATTTTAACTCATTGTATGTATGTTAAAAGAAAAAACAAGCAAATAAATATGTGTGCTTCACGGATAATAGATGTGAAGCACGGTTAATAGAGAAAAAAAAATAATAGCACGGATAACAGAGGTAAACACGGTTAATACAGGTAGAATTCAAACATCCAGCATGCCGGTTAATAGATGTACCCCGGTTAATGGAGGCCCGGATAATCGAGGTTCAACTGTAGTATATTTATTGAATAATTCACATATTTTAATAAACTTAGGTTTAAAATAATTTAAATAATCAAATTGTCTTTGCTCAGAAGAATAAGCTTTGTGAAATATTTTGTCAGCTATACAAGCTATATATGTATGTGATTATAGAATAAAACACGCATAAAAATATTGTTATGAATAAAATTTCACAATACATTTATAATGATCAAAACATGTTTGCAGCAACCATAATAATTGCATTATAACCATATTATAGTCCTAGTTATCATAGTATGATCATGGACATGAATTTCGTCATCATTTATTACCATGTTATGATTATTGCAAACATATTATGATTATTTCGTACTACATACTTTAAATCACGTGCATATTGTTTGAATGTGCGCGACAATTAAACTTTTTTCTAGACTTCCAGGGCAGACCGAGTTGAGACTACAATTTATTGCTTCTTCCACAAAACAAATCACCATTACAATTACCACAACTACCTTTTTTGTGCATTTCTAATGTATTTTTGTTTAATATTATTTAATTGGTTGCGGCTGACTGTTTCTCACAACTTCTTTTCACAAAATCTCTAACAAGAATGAAACTAAAAGAGCGAAGACGCTCATAAAAAAAATATTATAGTCGGCGCAACTCTAATATGGCTGCAGTTAGATAGAGGAATATGATAATAAATACTATAGTATGATTGTAGACAATACAATAATATGATAACTGAAAAAACAGAGAAATTTTTACGAGAACATGATAAAAGCAACCATATTATTGGTGAAATATGATTGACACAATAATAGTTTAATTGAAACAAACATTTATTGCTGTAGGAAACATAGTTTTGTGGCAGCAATCATATTGCAACCATATTTTTTCTCTGCGTGTGGAGTTACCAAAACTATAAAAAGTTGTATATTATTTAAAATGTATTCTATTAACAAAAAATTCTTATGCCGCGAAATGGGCTCTAACCGGCGAGCTTCTGCCTGTCAAGCAATTAGCCTCTAGCCTAAACCAAATTTGATTTTTTTTTTTCATATTTCAACCTTGAATATTTTTTATTTCAAATTTAAATATGTATTTATGTCTAAAAATAGATTTGTAGGTACAACCGAAATTCGGTTGCTTATCCTAATATTTTTTTAGAATTACCAAAAATATAGCAATATTTTATATTATTTTAAAATTGATAAGGAAAACTAATATTTTAGATAAAGTAATTGAAGAGCTTATTGTAAAAACTTGATAAGCCACATTTTAGTTTTAGTTTGTTTTCACCTTTTATACTCTAGGTACTTCCACTAAGAGTTTAAGTAAGCATCCACCAAATAATAACCAGTGGATGCCTAGAAAACAGCGAAAATCCATAAAACAGTAAATGTGGTTTATCAAGTTTTTACAATAAGCCCCTCAATTGTTTTTTATTTTTTTTTTGTGGTGGCGAAACTAATATTCTTTTTTAACTGCAAATATTTTATTCAAGTGACAAAATCTGCAATAAGTTGTTGGTTGTTGGTATTAAAAGTAATGTAGAAGATAATATTTTTTCAATATTGATTATAAAAGTCAATAGTATGCAGGATGTGACAGCGGTTTGGTTAATTTCACATATTTTTAGTTCATACTTAGGTTTAATTGTTGTAATGATGCATTTCAATTGAATAATGATTACAATAAATTTTGTTGGTTGCAATGGAATTAAAACTAATTCATTCTCTGTGTGTACGAAAAAGTGGGTGAATAATAAATCATATAAATAAAACCGCAAATGAGTTTTTTTTTTTTGCCAGATTTGGATTCAGCGTCCATAGGTCTAGAAAAAAAAAGTATTTCAAAGACTGGTTTTTATGGCCGTTGGGTAATGTAATTTTTATGTAGAAAAAGTCTTTAAAACCTGTAAATGGCCCTGCAAACAGTTTTTCAACTAAAAATGTTTTGAATTTTAACTGTCTTAATATTTTTAGTGATAAATAAAATAGGAAAATTAGAACAAGGTCTTTGTAGTAAACATTTTTCTTGGAATAATGAAAAAATTATTTGTTTTCTTTTCTAAATGAATTCAAAGAAATTTTAATTGCATTGTTTTTAATTGTATATAATTATGAGTTATTATAATTAGCCAACACCCCTCGTATACTGATTTTTCTTAGAAAAAAATTAATTCAAAATCGCATAAATTATACAATTCATACGGGGTATAATGAAGTAAATTTAGTTCGAAATCGATTAAGATTGAAAACATTTTATCTCTTTGTTCTTTCTTTGTAGCCCACAAATAAATTATGGATTGTTTATTGAACAATTAAAATAATTTATTTGTACACACGTTTACACATAGTTTAAAAAAAAAATAAGTAATTAGTTGTTAATGTTTTTTTTTTTTTTAATTATTTAATCACCAGTCATCATTTCCATGAATTCTAAAATTAAAAAGAAGGAAATTAACGAAATTAGCAAAGATTTGAAATTATGAAGAAAAAAAAAATTTTATTTTTACCATCAAATCTACAGTGCCTGAACCATCAGTATCAATTTCAGCAATAATACCATCTAAATCACTTGAGGATAATTTATCATCTAAGGCAGATAAGATTTCTTTAAGTGTGGATGTGGTAATATAACCATTACCCTCACGATCGTATAGACGAAAAGCTTCTTTCAATTCTTTTTGTATGGCTTCAGCATCTTCTTCTTCCAAGAAATGGGCAGCTATATTACAGAAACCATCAAAATTAACTTTGCCAGTATCTTCGGGATCATTATCATCAATCAAATCTTGAAGTTCACTTTCATCGAACATTTGACCCATACTATTCAGAATAGTTTTAAGTCTTAAACACTCAATAAAACCAGATTTTTGTGTGTCAAACATTTGGAATGCTTTACGCATAATATCCATTTTTTCACTATCATCCTATGGAAAGTAGGAAAAAATAAATTTTTTTTGAAAAAAAATTATTATATAACTTTCAGTTTTTTTTTTTTTTATAATTTGGAATACTTTTGTTTTAACGTTTTTTTCTTTATTTTTTTTTTTTTTTATTTTTATTTCATTATTTATCTTACATTCACTTAATTGTTATTTAAAATTTTTAAAATTGTTCACTTTTTAATTTTTTTACCATTTTTTGTTAATTTATATTAAATTTCGTTGCTGTAAACTAAAACCGTTTCTATTTTCACCACACTTTGTGTCCAAAAAAAAACACCTCCACTATGGTTGAGTTTCATTAATAAACTAAAACATAAAATTCTTAAATTTTGAATATTTATAATATGATTTAAATTTTTTTTTTTTAAATTTCATTTGCTCCGTTTCGTTATTTAGTTTTTAATATTTTTTTGTGTTATTTTTTTTTTTTTTTTTTTTTTGTTCAGTCAGTTTTATTTCAAGTAGTGGAATTTCTCGTTGATTGCAATTACCTTCCGACCTCTCTATACAAATCCATTCCATCTACAGTCCATCCCCCCACACACATTCGAAATCGTTTATTATTAACACATAGTACGTAAGTTTTGGTGGTACTTAGAAGTGATCACATTGGAATTCTTAATATTTATTATTTTTTTTTTTTTAGTTTTTCAAAATCTAAAGCTAACTGTTCTTCATCAGTGCGAAATTGTACATACAGACACACAGTTATCCTCAAAAGTTAGAAAAGTCGAATAAAATTTATTTATAAAGTGACGTTGTAAATAAGTTTAAGAAGTTCTTAAACATATTTTGAGCTTCTGGAAATTCCAAAATTGGGCTGATCATGTGAATTAAAATTTTTTTTTTTAAACTTAACCAGCATTATTATGACCTGATCAATAAAATGTTTACATGAATCCAACTTAGTTTCTAATTAAAAAAAAAGTAAAAATGAAAAATTAAAATTTTGCTGATTTATTTATTTTTAGCCTCTATTTTCGAAAAACACCAAAAATGATGTGCCGGGAATACGAAAAAACACATTACGGCCCGAATAATAAAAATATATACATGAATCCGCTAGTAGATTTTCCGGATAACAATTTGGTAGTAAAATCTTCTCAAGACTCCTCCTACTTTTTCCAAAATGGAGTTCCAACCTATTTCCTATTTTCAAAAAACATAAAAATTGACTACTTTAATAAACTTTATCAAGACTCCTAAGTTTTCCAAACCAATTCCCCATGTTCGCTCATTGGGTGGCGCAAATGCAAAGACAAAACGCTTCTACGGCTCGGATTATAAAAATGTATACATGAATCCGCTAGTATTTTTGTATTGATAAATTTTACAGTTAAATCTTATCAAGACTCCTCCTACTTTTGCCGAAATGATGTTCCAAGCTCTCTGACAATCATAAATGACAAATTTAATGAAATTTTGAAATGTTGAGGTTAAGAAGAAGAATAAACCTTTTCTCTAAAAATTATAAACACTATTAATTTTTGAATCAGACTAGACTAGTTTCTGCCTCTTTTTATGGACAGGCGTCATTAGTGATTTTTCCACTTTTTAAATTGTATTATTATTTGTGTATTTATAATTGTCAGATTGTCTCTATATGATACTTTTTTTTTCAACAACCTGCGGCTGTAAGAATCAAACCTGCGCTCTTCTTACATCACAAACGTAACAATACCAAGTCATGACCGTTTAGCGATCACACCCAAGTATGGCCTCGAATGTAATGCAGCTAAATTGCAGTTTTTTTACTATTGCTTTTCTGTTATTGTATATTACACTCAGAAGTGACACTGATATATTTTCATCTTATATATATATATTTTTTTTTGAATTTATTAATTAATAATCATATAATTACAACTTATATACTATTACCCTAACCGAGCACTAGCTACTATGGTCTTCGGCGCGTTGTAGCGAAAACCGACCAGTGCCTCTGGTGGGAATCGAACACACGACCTCCGCACAGATAAGCCAGCACGCTACCAACTAACCTACCGGGGCGCACTTTTCATCTTATAAACAATCCGTAATACTAAGGAGTACAAAACTCATTCAAAATTTGTATGAAACCGATTAGGAATTGCCAATTTTTTATTTAACCTAAGCCCACAGGTCCTCAACCTTCCAAAAATTAAAACAAATTCAGAATTATTTAATTACGTAAAATATATTATACAAGTTTTAAGCAACCAATGGGGCTAGTAGTCCAAAATTTCATAGTTCCTCATAATTTGTATGAATTAAAAAATCAAAAAATAACAAAAATCGTTAAGTTTAAAAAAGTTTAAGTCTAAAAATTGGTTTATTTTTAGCTGATTCACTATCAATTTTAAGATTTCTAGGCAATCAGCTACGATTCTACTAAAACTAGTTTTTAGTTAACAAAATCAGTTATTCCAAATATTTTAATCAAACCTACCGACTCTTGAGGATAGCTGTGTACAATACTTTCATATCGTCAGTATTAAAGATCAAATAAACAACAACAAGAATATTAAAAAAAAAAAATGATTTTTTTTTTGTACTCGGATATTAGACAACAATTCATGAAAATATTTCTAATGCAGGAGTATACCGTAAAAGGGTAGTAAAATTAGTTTACAAGAAAACTACATAGTGGTGATTTCACAGATACCAATGAAACTTGTATATGTTGTATATAGTTTTTAGGTGTGCGTGCAATCGCACGTTTTTTTTACTACATTTTTATTTAAAAAACATATCTAAAATTTAAGAAATAAATAAATAAAAATAAAAAATTTTGTCAAACCAATTATAGCGCCACCAACTGGAAATTTTTTTCAAAGACTTTGTTTCACATAACTTATATATTGCCAGAAAATATGTCAAAACGGGTCAGAAAAACAACAATTAAAAACTTTTTCTTTAATATCTCAACTCCAGCACCACCTATAGGTTGAATTTTTTGTTAAGTTTTTTTCATTCCACATAAATAATTTGTATTCTGAGTCAAATCAGAATATGGATACAACGATAAATAACATATTCTTAAATATCTCGACCTCAGAGTCACCTACCGGACAGCGATCAGTACTTGACAGAATACTGATCGCTGAATAAAACTATCGGAAAGCTGCAATAAAACTATCGGAAACTCCAATATTTTATAGTCTTCAGCAAATTACAATTAAGTACCAAATTTTCGATATATTTTAAATGGTCTTGTGTGTTAAATTGATTGTAAAAATACATTTTTTTTTTTTGGAGTTTGACAAATATTTTTACAAAAATATGAACAAATTACAAGAACAAAGAAATGTGGTTACTTTATCTTAGCACAAAACTTAATTATAAAATTGTTTTACGGTCAACCTGAGTTCATTTCTTAAACTTTGTAAAGAAATAAAAACAAATTGTAGTGCTTTTTATACGCTTTTTTAAACAAAAAATAACGCCTTTTGCTCCTTTTACCATTTTTGTTGCACTTTTTGCTCTCCGAAAGTTGGCAACACTGCTACCGGATCCAAAATATATAATAGCTTATCGAAGCTCTAAACTAACATAATGTTTGAATATGGCATTTATAAGTCCAGTGGTATAGACGGTAATAGAACACATACATATGCTCTAACCATTTTATATACGAGTATGTATTAAAATATGTAAAATGATAAGTATATGTACAACTACACTCTACACTAGTAAAATCAGCAAAAAATTTTGCTGAAGCAGCAACATTTTAGATAGAAGGGTGATTGTAAAAGAATTTGCTTATGTCAGCAATCTTTTGCTGAAAATCAGCGAGCTTAATTTTAGCAACAAAATTAGTAGATTCAGCAAAAGTTTTGCTAACAATTAGGTGATTACAAATTAAAAAAAACCTTGCTAAAAGTTAATAAAAGTTTTCCCGAATATTAGTAGACTGAAAAAACTCAAACAAATTATGGCATATTTTACAGGAAGAAAATGCCTTAGATAATTCTAGAAACGAAACGAAAAAATAGCAAAATATGACATATACAACCCTTTTTTTTTTGCAATAAGAAAAAGGAAACATAAAAAGTACCTAAGATGTGTGTCCTTGTCTTTCGCTTTAGTCTGTCTACCTGAACGTGTATTTGTTTGCAATTTCAAATTACCAATTTGACTACACAACATTAATAATTATTATAAACATTTAGTTTACAAATACGCATTTAATCTTTATTAAATTGAAATAATTTTAGCTGATTACATAATTTTTAGCACAAAATTTGCTGAAAAATAGTATACTTGATTAACTAACATTTCTACTAACTTATTTTTATGAGTATACTCTTTTTACACATTTCGTTAGACTGCTGACGACTGCACCCAATCTTTACAAAAATGTTTTTATTTAAGTCAGTGGTATGAATTATGCATCTTTTTTACAACACACGTCAATGAAATAACACCCAAATCATTCTCGTTTCGTGCATAGAACTTAATTTATTTATGCATCACACGACTTGTAAATGTCGTATGAAACCGAAACAACAAAACTTTTGAAACTTTTTGAAACGGCAATGATTAAGGTGTCAGTTCCTTGTCGCGTGCCGTAAAAAAGATACATAATATTTAGGTTCTAAAAATTGTACCTTGGTGACAGCTGGTGACAATCCACTGAAAATTGTATTTTTTAATTATTTTTTCTAATTATTCGAAAATTAAAAAAAAAAAAATTACAGCAAGATTTTAATAAAAAAAAAATATATATTTATAACTCAATTTTAATGTACACAAAGAAAATTTTCTTGGACGAGTTTTAATTAAATTTTTTACTAAACTAAGGAAGTTTTCTTCAAAAGTGTGAATGGCTGATTTCTTAAACTTTATGAAAAAGATATTTTTAATGAAAATTTTTCATCAGGCGAGTGAAATTTTAGGCAAAACTGCACTTAATGGGGCGTTCCTCAAAAAAATATGACCCCCTCTGGAATTAAAAAAGAAAATTATTTTCTATCTTTTTGAGACATGAAGGTCCCCAGGGGTCCCGGCCCAAAAAACCGGTATGCTTAGAAACATATAATTGTGGGAACTCAAATGAAAGAAAATTTCCTCAAAATTTCAAAAATGATATTATTTTTATGATCCATGTTACATAGCGCCGTCTAGAGCTATTGTAAGTATATTTTAAGTACAAAAATGGGGAGGAAGCTTCTTTTTGTGATTTTTTTTTTGTTATTTTTGTACACTTTAAATGAAAATATGACTTTTTAGTTGCTATCGTTGGCATTACCCAGGGATAACCGCGTGGAGGTGATAGTACAAAATATCATTGGATTAAGTGTTTTCTCCTGCAGTCCGGCTTGGGTGAGGAAAGCTTTTCGGCATGACCGGCCTTCGTCCGGGCTTATGGGTTTTCTCCTCTGAGATATGCAGGTTAGTAAAGTTTATCTGAGTGACAGGTCTACGGACGAGCTTAGTGTCTTTCTCCTATGTGATATGCAGTTTAGCGGCTTCGCCAAGTAACGTTTTTCCATTGAGCGATTTTATCAAAAAAATTTATTTTGTTGTAATTTCGAAGTATTTGTAAATTTCCTTTCATTAGAGTAGCCACACTTGTATGTTACTACGAGTACCGGTTTTTGGGCACCGGCCCCGGGCACCCTAACCGAAAACAGAAAAAAAAATATCTTTTTCAATTCCGGAGGGACCAGCTACTTTTTTTTGAAGAACGTGCCATAAAGTATAGTTTGTGGGCGTTGTGGTGTAATGGTTAGCGCGTTGGACTTTACACAGAAGATCCCGGGTTCGATCCCCGGTGCCGGCAACATCAAATTAATATGTATGAGTTTTTTCTATCCCTCATACGTATCGCAATGTCCACCTTCGGTGTTCCCATAGCAATTAACCCCACCGAAGTAAAATAATGAATCAGGGCTATGAACCAAAAAGCTTCAATAAGTTCGCCAACTCTCCATCAGGTGGCGAGCAACAACTGTTCTAAGACTTATCATCTCGCGCAATTACAGTGTTGCCATGTCTGAAGCCCTTCATCTTTCCCCACCTTTCATCTCTATACTATCCCTTTCCAAAGAAAGCAACACACTAAATATAGGAAGTATTTCCTGAGTGTTGCCTCTCTTTTAAAAAAAAAAAAAAAAAAAAAAAAAAAGATTAAATGGACGAGTTTCAGTGACACTTCATAGATATAATAAAAAAAAAATCATTTATACTCGTATCATACAGATTATCCTCTCAATTTTAAAAAGTTAGTATCATAAAGTTACACAAATTTCTTAATAAAATTCAGTAAAGTTTGGTTGAATGTTTTTCAGCGGATCTATGACGTAATAAGTCAATTGATTTTCAACCCTCTAACAGGCCTAATATTTTTTGCAATGAAATTCGGCACGAAAAAATAAACAATTAGTTATTTTACCAAATTATTTTCGTTGCCTATTTTAGGCGAAAAAGTCCATAAAGATTTAGAGCGAATCATAAAAACAAATGCACAAACATGAGAAGGTTATTATTTATCTTAACAAATTATACAATCCAAAAATAACATATTTTAAGCCATGTCGATTTTCGTTGTTTGGATATTGCTAAGAGTACATGTATTCCATAAAAATATTAAATGTATTCTTTTTGTTATAATCCATAAAAATCAGTCCATTTATTTTCAAGTTAAGAAAATGTCTTTTAGAGTTACACTATTAACCCTTTACTGCATGTTATTATATATATCGCTCATTTACATCAATAACGTCATAACTCAAAAATTTCGATTTTGTTGAAAACGAGTTTAAGTTTTCAATTTACTCCCACCTTGATGGAAAAATAACGACATCATTTCTCTCAAGAGGTGAGTATACAATATATCAATACGACTTTTTTAGACAATGTGATACGTGACAAATTTTTCAAATTTATTATTTGACCCTTTCAGGAATGTGTTGATAGATCTATTTCGGGAATTTTCTAGGTTCCCATTATCAGAACACGTTTTGAAAGAGGTAACAATCCCATGCCAAACATCAAACATTCATATAAACTGGTTTACTCACTACATGAGAACTAATATATATATGAGCTCGAAGTAAAAGATTGTCACCATTGATCAAAAAATAAATTGAAAACTTGTTTGTTATGTGCAAGGTCCACCTATGGTGGATATTCAATACACGTTTTTTTAAAATTTAAATAATTACAATTTATAGGCAGTAATAATTAAAAAGTTAATAAACAAGCTAATTAGATATGAAGTAGTTTGGTTTTCTATAAAGGGTGATTTTTATATAGGTATATAACTTTGAAATGGAATAAAACAAAGATGATTTTTTTAAATTGACATGAAATTTACTTTATTCGAAAGATAATCTTCTGGCATTAAATTTTAAATATTACTTCTGGCATATGACCGCCACGGCTGGCTCGGACGTAGTCCAGTTTTCGATGACTTTTTCCAACATGTATGGCCGTATATTGGCAATAACGCGGCGAATGTTGTCCTCCAAATGGTCAATCGTTTCTTGCTTATCGGAGTAGACTAGCGACTTCACATATCCCCACAGAAAAAAGTCCAGCGGCGTTAAATCTCACCATCTTGGAAGCCAATTCACGGGTCCGAAACGTGAAGATATGCGGTTACCAAACGTTTCCTTCAATAAATTAATTGTGAGACGAGCTACGTGACATGTTGCGCCGTTTTGTTGAAACCACAGCTCCTGCACATCATGGTTGTTCAATTGATGAACGAAAAATTCAGTAATCATGGCTCTATAGCGGTCACCATTGACTATAACGTTCTGACCAGCATCGATTTTAAAGAAGTACGGACCAATGCTTTCACCACAAAACAGTCAGTGTTTCTGGATTTAACGGTGTCTCCACATACACTTGAGGATTATCATTTCTCCAAATAAGGCAGTTTTGTTTATTGACGTATCCATTTAACCAAAAGTGAGCTTCATCCATAAACAAATTTCGAACAGAACCATGATTTTCAAAATAAATTTTGCACAATTTGGAAGAGGTGTTCAGGCTTTAGTCTATTCATGTTGAAATTCCAAACCAAACTAAACATAAATCACTTGACAGCTGACAAAATGGCCGCCAGCTAAAAAAGTGTTGCCAACTTAAAGTTCTATACATGTAAAAAACACCCTTTATATTCGCTATAATTTTGATTATAGGGTGATCCGAAATTTTGAATCTTTTTGTTGATTTGCTAACAAAATCGTAAAAAGTGAAAATATCGCGAAACGCCGAAATAGGTGTTCACTTATTTTTCATTTACTATCAAAATATGGGTACTTCCATGCCAAATCAACCAAAACCAAAGGGAGTACCATACCTCCTCCGAATCTTATGAATTTTTCGTAAGAAAACAGTATATCAAAGAACTAAGATAAATACAAAGTTTGAGGCAGTGATGCATTTGGATCCAGAAATATGACGTATTCAATATCGGACAAAACTATAAAAAGTTACAAAGTTTGTACTTACTTAATTGTAATTTTCCTGAAAGTTGGTAGAGGTACGGAACTTATGAAGGTCGACTATAAACGGTTTTTAAATTACAATTGATTTAATTCCGATTAAAAAAAAATGATATGAAGCTTTATGTAGTCATATCAATTTCTATTTGACGCTATATGTAACCCTAATAAATTTCATCCGAAATATGGGTTTAGAACTGTTTGTATGGGTTTAGAACTAATCTGATGCAATTATATTCATGTCCAGTACAATTTTATTCGATTTATGGCCCGATACAATGGTATTAGATTGCAGCAGTTTTGTATCTAATTGCATCAGTTTATATCTAAACTGATACAAATTATACAAAAACCAGATATTACTGTATTGTATATAATTTTATGTAAACTGATACATCTAAATATAATTAGATACGAGTTTAAGTCTGGCAAAATTGCACTAAATGCTACATTTTTGAATATGCTTGTATCAAAATATACACATCTCCATACAAATACATGATCATCTTATCATATCCGTTAAGTCCATAAAAAAATATTAAGACTCTTTTTTGCGGTTTTAAAAAATGTTACAGCATAAATCTGTTTACGTTTTAATGTACATAAGGGTGCTCAAACGATGAGTATTATCCAGTTGATTATTGGAAAAATAAAAATAAATCAAGAATACTTATAGTTCGCTACTCGTATTTCCTAGATTTTTGTGCAAAATTGGACTTAAGTTAGAAAATGCTGAGCATATTTTTGAAAATATATTAATAATCTTTCAATTTAAAACAAGTAATACATAAAATTACTTGTTTGAGACTAAATGATACTGTGGTGGACCAAAATTAATCTTTGGAATTTTGTTTTTTATGCTCAATAATACCTATCATTTGAGTACATGGCGAAATTCGCAAATTTTAAAAATAAATTTCCGTATAAAACCATCAACAAATATCAAATTATCGATCTCTACCCCCTTCAATTTTTACCAAACTTGGTACGGAAGGTAAGTGGCATGTAAATATACCATCGTACAAGGTTTGGGTTGTTAGCTCTAACGGTTGTGGAAATATCGCGTTTTATAATATGAAAAAAAAATCTAAAATTTTCCGGAAATACAAAGAAGAGATAAATCCGATACACAAAAGTCATAAATAAGCGCACAAGTGTTTAATAATGTAAATATATTATAATTTTTTTAATTTTATTCGACCTTTATTAATTAACTTTTAAAATAAAATATTTAGCCTCGAGGTCTATGTTGCTTTAGTATAAATATTCTTTATTTATTCACTTAATCAATATTTCACTTTTCATGATGTAATATCGCTTTTCATTAATGATGATGCTTTTCAATGAAAAGCGAAATATCGATTAAATGAATAAACAAAGAATATTTATACTAAACCAACATAGATCTAGACCCTAATTATTTGATTTTGTTAATTAATGTAAATTTATTGTAAATTTTAATTTGTTATTCATTTAAAAATTCAAATAGTCTTTAATCAAGTCCGTTCAAATAAGAATTTAACAAAAAATGTGATATAATTACGATGATGTGTTAGTGAAATTCATCTTCCTTATTATAATAAATAGGAATGGCGAACAAGAAAACCCCTAATGCGTAATAAAAGGCATATGAAAGCCATACATATTTGTTTTAGAATTGTACACTCAGGGAACTTCTGCTAACATTAACATTTTTTACAGTAGTTTTTTGTTATTTAAAAAAATTAAAAAAAATAAATGTTTGTTTATTTTTCACTACCATGTGGTTCATTTTTATTACAACTGTTCGTCATTTTTTGAAAATTAAAACAGAAATGGCAATGTTAGTTGAATTTAATGAAATGTAAGTCGTCCTTTCTTTAAATGAAATTTCACTTGTTTTTGACTACAATTGCTGTAGTCTTAACCTACATAATATCCTAATTGTATGTATTTATATGTATATATTTATTATATATATATTTATTATATAAGTGAGCTGTCTATTTGTTACGTACGAAATTGAAATTGTCATATGGAGATGTAAAAGTTCCAGGACACAAGACAAGTCACAACCAGACATCCAATATCGGTTAAAGTTTTCTAAACGACTTCGAAAGGGTTTTTCATGTTTGTTAGTAAGTTTCTGCAAGCTGAAGGTATGTTATAGCAGTAGTAGTAGGTAATAATTTCAACGGCTATATTCAATTTTTCATCCAGAGTTGATCCATCATTTCAAAATAGTAAAGAATTCGCAGTTTTTGGGATTCTAAAAGGACATATACTCGATACATATCTGTTAATTTGTAAAAAAAAATTAACTTGCTGCTACTCACAGAGAAGAATTTTCACATTTGCCAACTGTAAGTCGATTACTACGACAGAAATCGGTTGGTACAATTGATTATTAGGTTTGCCAACAAAATTCGTTTGACACAACTAAATTTTTTTTTGCAACACCCAAAATGTTCAGAATTCATATGGTTGAATTAACAGAATTTATTAGTTGTAGCAAACAAAATACACTTTTTAATTCGGTTGGAACTTAATTTTTCTGTGTGTAATGGGGTCAATTTATTTAATCCACAATTCCGCCATTCAAACTCAATGTAATTTCAAATTTTTGTTGAAAGTATGGAGTCAGCAGATTGCAACTCGTAAGCAATCACAAAATTTCTATTCTATTCTTTATTCGATGCAGGAGACAATTTATTTAACAGTAAATGTCAAAATATGGATTGTTTATGAAATAGGCTCTTTACAGCTCTGTTCAAGGATTTGGTCCATATAACTAATTTCTAGTAAAAAGTTTGGAAATGTATATATGTATTTAAAGGGGTACTATAATAAAAAAAAATTTAAAAGTATGCATAAAAAATGTTTTTGATTTTTATGTTACAAATCTCAAAAAATCCCAAATTGTTTTATTAAAAACCCACAACTGCGAAGTTCCTTAAATATTAAAAACAACTGTTTTTTTTTATTCATAACCCATTTTGTCCACTAAAACTTAACAGAGAATAATATATGTGAGTTTGGACCTGAGCGGACCATACTTCCTAGTACAAAACTCACCAAAGTTTATGTGTTTTTTCGAATACCACGAAAATTTTAGCATCCTCAGACATGCTACGTTCTAGCGGTGATGGCACATTTCAAATACTTTTCATTAGATACCAAATTTATATATAGTTTCTTTGAAAAAATATTAAAAAAACGCAAATAATAATAATAAAGGTATGTCAAAAACAGCAAAATTTTAAGTAGAATTGAGCTGGTTCAACCCATCCGATTAAAAAAAATTATATGATGCAACAAAGAAATATGTATATCAAATTTAATATAGCCTTATATCTAATAAAAATACAATTTGATCCGAAAAATGGTGGATCGTATTGAATATAAATGGATTGTGAAAATGTAAATTATTTAAGTTCGAGGCCATACTTTATATTTCTTTATTAGGATATTGTCCTAACAAAAAATCTATAGAGTTTTTGTTTTCAAATTTATTAATTGACCACTTTCAGGAATGTGTTGATAGATCTATTTCGGGAATTTTCTAGGTTCCCATCATCAGAACACGTTTTGAAAGAAGTCACAATCCCATGCAAAACATCAAACATTCATATAAACTAGTTTTCTCACTAAATGAGAACTAATATATGAGCTCGAAGTTAAAGATTATAACCATTGATCAAAAATAAATTGAAAACTTGTTCGTTATGTGCAAGCTCTAACTTTGGTAATTTTTATTTTTAATAAAAATTATAAGTTTGTTCGCTTACGCAAAAATTTGTACAAATTTGTAAAAGTTTTTACTGGAAGCTGTTCGTTTACACAAATACTCAGTAAAAAATAGTAAGAAGAGAGAGTAAAGTGACAGGTTAATACCAAAAAGCTTACAACTTTTTGTAATTTGTAAGAAGAAAAAAACATATGATTGAAAAAATATCCTTGTATTTTTAGTAAACAAAAACAAATATTAAATTAAATTAAATTTGTGTATGGATTTAAAGTGAAAAATATTAAATAATTAACTATGGAAGAAATTAAAAAACATTCTAAATTATTTCTGGTCGACAATTTCTATTAACTTTTATTTTTTCCAGAACGACCAGTTGATTTTTTTTAATATTTGGTATTTAAAATCAGCTGTTTAATATATTTTACCAGTTCTTACAAATTTTCCGTTCGTTTACTTTTCTCTAAATTTGTCTTACTCTCTGTAATTTTGTTACTGAGTAATTTTTACTGAACTTTACTGAACAAGTTATCGAACACATTTTATATCAAATTTATAAATGAATTATTTTACAGTGGGTATGATATAACTTGATACGATTCAGTCGAGTGAAAATAAATTTGTTAAATTGAATACTAGGAGCTAGATATTATGGTCCTTTCATTTATTTTAATTTATGTGCTTAACAATAAAAAAAATTATATGTGAAACCAAAATTTTTGCAGTTTAATACTTTAAATTTTGATGTTCATTTACGATAATTTCAATAGATATTTTCAGTGAAAAATGTGGATTTGATGTTAAAATTTTAAGTAGGATGTTATGGATTTCCAAGCAAAATCGTCACTTTTCCTTATATAATGCCCGTCTAATAACATATGGTATAACTTATTGTAAGATACAATTACAATAAGTTATACATAATACATTGTACAATTGTATCTTACATGATGTCATACTTAACTATATGAAATTTTAAGAAACTGGATCACATTATCTAAGATTGTATACTATTATTTTTACTTGGGCATATATAACTTTCATTAAGAACCGGAGTTTCATGCATTAAAGGACGAAAATAATATAATTTTTTAAAAGCTTCCTACGTATTCAACGGTGCTAATATTCACTTTAGCATTTTTAAGTTTTGAACTTATGATGGAAATAAAAAGCACACTTCGCGGTCATAAAATATAAAAAAAACTAGATTTCCTGTAGAGAGTGTCACTTACTTCGTAACGACACCTTTTACAGTTATAAAATTTTAAGAGATAATGCAAATGGTGGAGAGTTTTTGATTTTCATAAAAAAACTAAATATTGCTACTAATAAATCTGACCCATCAATTAATAAAATTACGTCTACATATTTCAAAAATCTAACACTCACATAACAAGTTCGGTTGTCTGACGAGAATTTCATCTAACCGAATTGATTCGTTTGCTGCAACCTCGTAAATTTGGTTGTCACAACTGAATTCGGTTGTTGTAACCGAATTGTTGCAACCAAATTCAGCTGTAGCAATCGAATTCGGTTGTTACAATCGAATTTTCGAGGTTGCAGCAACCGATGAAATTTCAGAATTTTTATAAAGAAGAAATACACAAAATATTAAAATTTTATAGAATTTTGAGACAGAAAAAGAGCAAAATTTAAATTTTTAACAATTTTAAACAACAATTTTTTATTCTTTATATTAAAATTTTAAACTTTAGGTTTAAATAGCTCTCATAGAAATAAACCTGTAAATTAAGAAGAAAAACTACTAAAAATTAGTTAAAAATTACGATTAAGAAAAAGTTGCTAAAATTGTTTTTTTCTAAATATTATTGGAACTAGTTGAAAATCCTGTCCATGCCAGGCAGAAGCCCTCCCTGACAGAATTTACCTTTATAATATTAATGAATCGATTTCATTAAAATGGACTCATTGATTTAATGAATAATTTAATTAACTGAATGAAAGTTTAGTAATTTTTGATAATTTTTTTATGATTTTTTCACAATTTCATAAAAAAAATTCATTAAATCAATGAACATTTTTTGAATTGTTTTCAATAAATATTTTAACTTGTACAGTACTTTTCGTTTACAGTCACATCGCTTGTAGTCCATTTAGCGATATAGTCCATTTTTACACTTTTACTGTCATCTAAAATCATACAAAATATTTAGGATATAGTCCATTCACGATATAATCACATTTGGCTTACATGCCACTAAGCTCTGGCTACTAAAAGTAAATTTATATGCAAATAATTTAAGTTATAGTCACAATACAGAAAATTTCTAATATAATTGTGAATCTTGAATTTTTTTCGGTTTAAAATTATTTAAAAATTTAAGATGCTAAAACGAAAATTGGAACAAGGAAACTGAGCTGAATCGTGTCAAACATCGTTTTTATATTCCAAATTTTCCACCTGTTATAATAATAAATAAATTGCATATAGTCACATTTTATGATGACTATATCACAATTTATTTATAGGCAACAAAATGGCATATAAAAAAACTAGCGATATAGTCACATTAGCGATATAGTCCACAACTTGTGTGCAACTAAGAGATGTGACTATAAGCGAAAAGTACTGTAATAGAAAAAAAATTGTTCAGTGCAATTGTGTGATTTTTTTCATATAGTACATTTCGAGGTCAAAAAAATCGCTGAAGTTAAACGCCTTATATTACAAATGGAATACATTTTTGTTAAATTATTTTGTTAATTATTTCCTGTATAAAGCATGGATGTGAAATAAATTCAAAATTTTGAAAAAAATTTCTAAAGTCTATTTTTTTTAAACAGTAATGAAAATACAAGTTTGATATAATTTTTATTAAAAATAAAAATTATGTTTTTTCGACCTTTAATTGTGCAATGAAAATGAAAATTATTCAAGTTCGAGGCCATTATATTAGGATATTGTCCTAACAATTAATCTATAGAGTTTTTTGTTTTCAAATTTATTATTTGACCCTTTCAGGAATGTGTTGATAGATCTATTTCGGGAATTTTCTAGGTTCCCATCATCAGAACACGTTTTGAAAGCGGTAACAATCCCATGCCAAACATCAAACATTCATATAAACTAGTTGACTCACTACATGAGAAATGAAACATGTTTCATTGAATCAATGAAACATATCTTTGGGGACTGTTTTTATGAAAAAATTCATTGCATTAATGATGGAATTCATTAATACTACGCACAAATTTCTATCAGTCCAGGGTCTAAAATTAAATATATTTTTAATCCACTAATTTTCTTTTTGAAAGTTGTTAAATTCAGCAAAACAGGCACTTAGCTTGAATACATTTTGACGAAATAAGTAGTCTCTTCTTTAAACTTTAAAGAATTTTCAAAAATCATCCATCTTGTTTTCTAAATAAGAATCTATCCCTGCTATGTAACGTGACGGAATATTGAGAATACTTAAGCATTTTTCCAACGTTTTTGTTATAAGAATATGATTTTTGCTTTTTAATCGTTTATTTTATATGAACTGTAAGAAGGGAAAATCTTAAATACATAAAAAACGCCATACATGGGATTAATGCATTGCTTTCCGTTAGTAGGAATTTCTTGCAAATTTATATTTTTCTAGTTTGTGCAACACTGATATGGCTAAGTCTTGATCCGAATCATCAAATTTAGAACAAAATGCCATCGATTTCTATTTGCATATTTTAGCAAAAATGCATAATTTTGGCGTTATTTGACTTCTAATTAATGTTTTTTATTTTGCATAAATTGTCAAGTTTGAGATCATAATTAAAATATTACTATTACAAATAGAAAACACTAATTGTTAATAAATGTAAGAAAAGATGAAAACAAATTTGTGGGGATCAGCGCTTGAGGGAGTGCCGCACTTTTGACCTAAGCAACTAGGTCATCTTCAGCCTCATTTTGATTCACTACCAACAAGAAACTCAAGGTTTAATGTGGTATATATATAAACCAACCACAGAAAATCCGTAATGTGAAGTGATTACTCGAACAACACGAGTTATTTTCCTCTTTTCTTGCAAGTTTAGCCAACATCTTTAAATCTTAAAGCTTTTTATTTGGCATTCATTAACAATTAGTGTTTTCTATTTGTAATAGGAATATTTTTTATTTTTTAATTCAATTTTATATTTTTTCCCCTTTTTATTTGCTAAAAAAAAAACAGAAAATATTGACATTTTTATATTGATTTAAGAAAAATATTTTTTATTTTGAAATCTTATCGACTCGAAGAAATGCAGTCGATTCTGTTAATATTGGAAAAACCGGCCTTATTTTATTTTCTTTTGGTTTTCTATGTTTTAAGTCCCATGAATTTTGAAAAAAAAAATAAAAGCGTGAAATCAGTCGCATTTAAATTATAGTATTAATTGCACTTGTCTAAAAAATTTAAAAACTCAAACCAGTTGTCTATGTTTTTAGCGCTTTTAGAGTTTATTTTCGTTTTTTAAGTGTACGAATGTGCAGGCTTGGCTCTTCGTTAAGGAATTGCAGTTGGTTTAAGCTAAATATTATGCATTTTAATGCTTATTCAATTTAAACGAAGTGGTTTCTGAGCTTTTTCCGATATTCGTAATCCATTGACTTTTATTCGGTTTTCCCGAAGAGCTTTTTCCCCAATGTTTTAAATATTTCACAAACGGGGCCACTGTACGTCAAAGATTTAGCTTTTTTGAGTACTTCAACCCCCTGTTAAAATAAATTTTATTTTCGTAAATTTCTGTCATGTTTTCTTACAAAATCTTATTAATTTTTCAATCCACCTTTTAACCCTTATCACAGAGTTTATTAAATCCGAGGGTCCGCTTTGGAATACCTCCCTCGTTTGTTCAAAATAAAGCTTTCCATTTCAATATTTTAAAAAGATAATCTACTACTTAAAAAAAAACATTTGTAATGCTCTAAATCTGCATTGCCATGCACCTCCTACCAAGACCGACTAACAAATTGTGTCGTGTATGACGTGATTAGTATTAAATGAATACAAAATATAATCTTCACATGATCAGAAAATTTCAAATAGTTGGAGAAAATCTCCAGCAGCAAGAATGAATTATCATAATTCTTAAAATACGCTAATCCGTTGAGCTTCCGTTTTAATGCAGAAATTCTTATTGTAGACATCGAAAAACACCAAAATATCAATATCAGAAATTTTAAAGTAATGCCCTACGACTATAAGTTTTGGAGATTTTACAAATTTTGACAAAAAAAAAATATTTTTCCCTTTATTAGAAACATAAAAGAAACCAAAATATGATATTTTGAAGTCAGGCTCAAAAAGCCGAAAGCTTTCTAGATCATCAGATCTTATAGTGTGTTATTAAAAAAATATATTTGACACCTAATTTTGCTAACATGCCAACAATCTTGAGGTTGTAATATTTAGCCCATGCTTTTGCCAAATCTTACCATTCTGAAATATTTGTTTAGCTCCAGCACCTATTGATAGACAACAGTGGAACACTTGTCATCGTGGATCACTTCTGAATAGGATGATACACCATAAGGACGCCTTATTTCACTACTTCCACCAAAAAAGGTCAAAATTAGACTTTTTAAAAAACATGAAATATTGTACAGCTCAAAAATTAAAAAATGTTAGTTTTAAGAACAAAAAATTAAAATAAAAAATGACAATGTAAGCAAATATGTGTAGAAAGTGCAAAAAAATTTGGCTCTGGTACACTGATAGAATTTTCCTTCATGAATGTCTTTCATTAAGTTGGATTCATTGATTGAATGAATAATTTTTATTAAATTAATGACAAATTCATTATGTAAATGAAATTTTTATAAAAAGATTTTGGTTGAGCTTTAAAATATGCAATAATTTTTATATACATACATATTTTCTTGTACACCAAGCATTTAGTTCCATCATATTTCAACAGGAGGCGCTTCAACTATTGGAAAAAGTTATTTTATACAAAAGTCTAAATAAGCAGATCATTTTGTTTTGGTTATTTAGGTCAATCGGTAACACGGTACGGTTTACATGTTTTTGCATTTCGCTTTCAGGGAAATGTCAAAAAAGAAAAGTATAATAAATATAAAAATCTAAATAAATAAATATTAAACAGGGAAAAAATAATTTTTTCCATTATAATTAATTCAATATTAATATTTCATTAATTCTCATTGAACTTTCTTTGGGGTATTTTTAATGAAAAAATTCATTGGATTTCATTAATACATTGCAGAAAATTCTACCAGTGTATGTGTACAAAATATCCACTTTGAAGGTCATTAGAAGCTTTTAAAGCAAACAGACACAGACAGCAACAATGTTGCTGGCTTTGCAGACTTTTTTTCAGTGTATAACTATGCCAACTTTCAGCTTTTTTAATAAATATTTATAGTCTAAAAACAGCCAACAAAACCTGTTATATCCACAAAATTTTTGCTATATTTACCTTAAATTTAGTACAATAAAAATAACAGTATTTTTTTACTGAAATCAAAAAAAAAAAAAATGTTGCTAAAAACTTGTAGATTACTGATTTCAGAAGGACAGATTTTTAGTCGCATTAAAAAAAAAATAATAATACAATAACTTAAAAAATATCACATTATTTTATGATTTTTTTTTTTGTCTACCCACATTTAGTAATTTTTTTTTCTGATTTAAGTATATCGTCCATTCCATGATAGATCAGTCAAAATTTGACCGGGAGTCATTAAAATTCCTTTATGTTTTGCACACGTATGCTCTATGATGTCTATTAGTCACTACCGTTTTCAGTTTGCGCAAATTTTGTAAACTCGTGGTTTTATTGCCGTAGTTTTAAATGTAGTGAGTTTTAAATAGTCATATTTCCTAAAGTAGATGGGCGGCTCAAAAGTCACGGTTTTTTTCTAAAATGCATTTTAAATGCAAATGCTGTTTTTTTAATGTACTTAATATTAAATTTTTGAACAAAAAACGTTATGTTTGTATTGCATATCGTAAAGTATAAATAGCTTTCAGGCGCTTTTTAAATTGTTGAAATGTCAATGTACTTCAGAAGATAATGCTACTCAAAGTTCAGTTTCTTGATATAACTAAAAATTATAAAAAAAAAAAAAATTTTAAATACTAAAAAATTGTCTTTTATATGGAAAATGTAGGAATCTATTTTTTAATAAATCATTAAAAATAGTTAGAATTCCGGTCCCAAAAAAGTCAAAGTTGTTATTTATTAAAAAAATTATAAACTTTTTAAAAATTACAATGTATCAAAAATCGAAGGGGAAGAAAAGAGAAAGTGCAATCAAAAATTGCACTTGCATAATGAATGCATTTTCACAAAAAAGTGGTTGTTTTTTAATTACTAATCGTAAAGTGGCCAACTTCAACTTTAATATGCATTTTAAATCTTTGAAACAGTGCAGTTACCTTGGAAAATATAACTCTTTAAAGTTCACCACTTTTAACATTTTTTTGATTTTTTTTTTAATTTAAAAAACGGGAATAAAATCGCGAGTTTACACAATCATAAGCAACTGAAAGTAGTTCTGAGAGTTATAGACATCCTTATAGTATATGTATTCCAAATTTTAACAAAATCAAATGGCTGGAGGCCACAAAAAATACCTTCTTTAACGGTCTCCAATGGACGGTATTAATTTTAATCAACTAAAATTTAGCACAAACACTACAAAATATTTATGGATTAACAGATTTATTTTAGCGATTCCTATCATTCTAATGTTTACAAAAAAAAAAGATTAGCTAATTTCAGCAGTTTTTCTACAACATTATTTTTAACTAACTTTTGGTAGTTTTAACAAAAATTGTTACTATTTTTTTTTTTATCAGTATAGGGGTCACATTTGAATATTGGCATAACTATGTTCAAATGAGTTCACAAAAAAAAAATATAAATTTTTCCAGAAGTTTCAAAAGATGTTTTCTAATGATCAATATTGAACGTATAGCGCAAATTATACACGGTGGTCCAACTTCGACTGATTGATTTGAAAAGCTTATAACTTTTTTATTTTTACAGTTTTTAATTTTGTGTGCAGGTAATAAACAATTTAATCAAATGTTATAATGTCATCATACTCAATGCAATAACGTGTACTAACACTATGCGACAGTCAAAATCGGGAAGGGTTCAAACTACCGGGGAAAGTTATATCTGTAAAAAAGAAGTTATACGTGTCCCGGCGTTTCGCTGGGTCACGTCTAGGAATCGAGATATATCGATTTGAAGTTAGTAACTATCATATAGGGGAAATTGTCACCTTTGGTGGTCTTTTTTTTTTGACATAACTCGAGAACCACTAGTCCGACAAATTTAAAAAAATTAGAAATTACAATTCCTTTAATCTGTTCATACAACGTTTCGCTACATAAACAACAGTTTCGCAGTTATAAATAAATGTATGAAGAAAAAAACTATTTTTTGCCAAAAAAAATTGAATTTTTTTATTTTTAATTTATAAAAAATCCAAAACGGTAAAAAAAGTGTCAAGTCCTATTACTTTCACGTAAAGTCACATAACCTTTAAACAAAATGAGACATAGATCATGAAAATCGATGGACGAGTTTCGGTTTTATTCACAATTAAGTGAAGGTATGAATTTCAAAAATTTGCTCGAGATATGCCCAAAATTCATACCTTCACTTAATTGTGAATAAAACCGAAACGCGTCCATCGATTTTCATGATCTATGTCTCATTTTGTTTAAAGGTTATGTGACTTTACGTGAAAGTAATAGGACTTGACACTTTTTTTACCGTCTCACAGTGTAATTGTTGAATTTTATTATGTTTCCGGACGATCAATTGTTACAACACACAAAGCACATTTTTATTTAATTGATTAATGTTAATAAACAGAACTGCCGAATTTGGGGTACCCAAAATCCTAGAGCAGTGCATCAGCGACAATTACACCCTCTCAGATATACGGTTTGGTGTGGAATTATGGCTGGTGGAGTTATCGGTAAATATTTTTTCCAAAATGAAGCTGGGGGACCAGAATCCGTCTCCGGGGAGGTATATCGGACAATATTGGAAAAAAAATTACGTCCGATAGTTCTCAATAATTCTGACATATGCTTAGAGAATGATTAAGCTACAGCCCATACCGCTAGAGACACAATGGTGATTATGCGATAACTTTTTGATAACCGAATAGTTTAAAAAATGCTGATTTTGTGTGGCCACCTCGTTCTTTAGATTTGACGGCCCCTGATTTGTTTGTGAGGTTTCTTGAAAGCATGGGTTTACGTCAACAAACCACAAAATATTCAGCTACTTAATTAAGCAGAATATTCATACAGAAATTGCAGAATTGGAACCAGAAACGTTGCGCAACGTAATGCAAAACGTCTTGTAAAGAGCCATTAAATATCAACAGGAAAATGGACGCCATTTAATGGATTTCATTTTTCATACTTAGTTAAAAAAAAATATATATATAAATTATATACTGCCGAATTTGGGGTACCCAAAATCTTAGAACAGTGCATCAGCGACAATTACACCCTCTCAGATATACGCTTTGGTGTGGAATTATGGCTGGTGGAGGTAAATATTTTTTCGAAAATGAAGCTGGGCAACCTGAATCCGTCTCCGGGGAGATATATCGAACAATATTGGAAAATTTTTACGTCCGGTAGTTCTCAATAATTTTGACATATGCTTCCAGAAAGATGAAGCTACAACCCATACTGCGAGAGACACAATGGTGATTCTGCGATAACTTTTTGATAACCGAATAGTTCAAAAAATGATGATTTTGCGTGGGCTTACGTCAACAAACCACAAAATATTCAGCTACTTAAACAGAATATTCGCAGAGAAATTGAAGGATTGTAACCATAAATGTTGCGCAACGTAATGCAAAACGTCTTAAAAAGAGCCATTATATGTCAACATAAAAATGGACTCCATTTAATGGATTTCATTTTTCATACTTAGTAAAAAAATATATACTGCCGAATTTGGGGTTCCCAAAATTCTAGAGCAGAGCACCCTCTCAGATATACGCTTTCGTGTGAAATTATGGCTGGTAGAGTTATCGGTAAATATTTTTTCGAAAATGAAGCTGGGGGACCTGAATCCGTCTCCGGGGAGGTATATCGGACAATATTGGAAAATGTTTTACGTCCAATAATTCTCAATAATTCTGATATATGCTTAGAGAAAGATTAAGCTACAGCCCATACCGCGAGAGACACAATGATGATTATGCGATAACTTTTTGATAACCGAATAGTTTAAAAATTGCTGATTTTGCGTGGCCACCTCGTTCTTTAGATTTGACGGCCCCGGATTTTTTTGTGGGGTTTCTTGAAAGCATGGTTTACGTCAACAAACCACAAAATATTCAGCTACTTAATTAAGCAGAATATTCATACAGAAATTGCAGAATTGGAACCAGACACGTTGCGCAACGTAATGCAAAACGTCTTGAAAAGAGCCAATAAATGTCAACAGAAAAATGGACTCCATTTAATGGATTTCATTTTTCATACTTAGTAAAATAAAAATATATAAATTATATATACGTTCATTCAAAAAAAAAATAAATAAAATAAAAAACCGTAAAAATGAAAAAGGTATAAGCATTTGAAATCAGTCAGTCGAAGTTGACCCATTTTGTATATAAGATGAGTTGTGATTTATTTTGTTCACTTCAATAATTAAATTCAAGTTGCCTTTACGGTATATTTTTAAAGTCGTTAATACGCATTTAATTCCTTGAGATCATAAAAAAAATTCTCTAAAGAAAACACCTCCACCTAAAGCAAAATAAATCAAAGTATTATTATATTAAGTTTCGATGAATTTGGCAATACCCTCCAGTGGAAAAACTTTAAGTAAAAAAAAAAATTGAGTGAAGAAAATGTGTATGGAAACATACAAATTTTACGAAATAAAAAAAAAAAATGTCTTATGCACAATTATCAAACTGACATCGGTGATGATAAGGAACACGGATATAGAATATCATAAGCTGACACCTAATAACTGATAATTATTTATCTAATCAAAATAATTTCTGTATGATGGTGAAAACATTTAGCATGATTTCAAAAATTTACACTTACGATGAGTCAACCTATTACCATCGATATATTTAATATTATATTTAAAATTTCGATATGTTACAAACGAAATATAAAACTAAAATACGCCCTCTTCATTATGGCCATGGCTATAATCTACTGTACATGAGATAGTTTTTACGTGAAATACTCTTTAACCAAAAAATATACAAACAGAAAATACATCAACGTCATTCATATTTCCAATTACCATAAGAAAAAAATTAACAACGTATTTATTTGTATACATATCATTCGAATGTGTGTTTCTTTTTTAATGGAGGTAAATAGTTGAGTATGTTTGTAGTACATTCGTCTCGGCAATATTCATTTGAATATTACTTTTTTTTTTTTTTTTAATTTTCCTCCCAGCCACTTGAGAACAAAATAATAACACCCTGAGATATTTTCACCGCCAGCCCACCTACACGTAAGAATAAAAAAAAAAACAGATTTGCAACGTTAATTATGCTTCAAGTCAAAGACAAACAAATAAAACCGAAAAAAATAAAATTGAAAAAATATGAAAAAAATAAACTTAAATTTAAATGATAGATATGAATTTATGAAAAAAAAAACTATAATAACAAAAATTGTTTGTTATTTCAACTAAAAATAAACTGTACAAAAATTTTTTTTTTTGTTTGTTCAAAATTTTGAAAAAAAAACTATTTTAAGTTTATTTTGTACATCTAATGGAAAAATTTAGTTCCAAATTTTCAAAAATATTTTCGAAATCAATTGGAGCTAGTAGTACACTTAGAAAACTATGTAGGTAAAGACCACTTCATATGTAGTTAAAAATAAATGAAATTTCACTTGAAGAATGAACGACTTACATTTCAGTAAATTCAACTAATATTGTCATTTGTTTATTAATGTTCAAAAAATGAGCCACATTTGTAGTAAAAATGAACAACACATGCAGTAAAATATAATCAAACATTTAGTTGTTTTATTTTTTAAATAAAAAAAAACTACCGTATAAAATTAATGTAAAATCATAATACAGTAATTTGATGTGGTTTGTTTTTTTTTTTTTAATGAACTACAATTGTAGTCAAAACTGAAATTTCTTCTACAAATGACTGTTTTCTCACTTAAAAATAAAGATACTGTATTACAACTCAAACAACTAGAAATATTTACAGCAGAAGTTCCCAGAGTGTAGTTGTTTCTGTTTGCGTCACCAAACTTCTTCTGAAAACCAATGTAGAAGGGAATGAAGACTCAATTTTTTTGCAAATAATATTGAATCGATTTATTTTTAATTAAGTTTGACACATATTCGTTTATCAATTTAAAAATTGAATGTGCGCCCCCGTAAGCCAATTTGGTAGCGTGCTGGCTTATTTGTTCGGGGGTCGTGGGTTCGATTCCCACCAGAGGCACTGGTCTGTTTTCGCTACAACGCGCCGAAGGCCATGGTAGCTAGTGCTCGGTTAGGGTAATAGTATATAATTTGTAATTATATGATTACACTGTGCACCAGTGAAAAAAACACAAGAACTTGACTATATAGGTTCGATTCTACTACTAAAAGGTAGTAAAACCCTATACTCGGTTTGTCCAGATTGGTGACCAATTCCTTTTTATGGGCCTCTAAAGTTTCTGAAAAGCAGTGGGACCCTCAAAATATGGTATCATTAGTTTTTGCCCTAAATCTTAATAAGACTTGGTGCTACGGCTTAACTATATTTGGCAATAATGTGGCTAACAGTCCACTGAATAAATTCTTTAAACATTTTATGCCAAAAAAAATTTTTTTCCTGGAGTTTTTTTGAAAAAACATAGGAAAAAAATATGTTTTTTTCACTTTTTCCAGTATTACTTACAGGGACTTTTAAATTTTTCCCTGTAAGTAATACTGGAAAAAGTAAAAAAAACATATTTTTTTCCTTTGTTTTTTCAAAAAAACTCTAGGAAAAAAATATTTTTTTGGCATAAAATGTTGAAAGAATTTCTTCAGTGGACTGTTAGCCACATTATTGCCAAATATAGTTATGCCGCAGCACCAAGTCTTATTAAGATTTAGGGCAAAAACTAATGATACCATATTTTGAGGGTCCCACTGCTTTTCAGAAACTTTAGAGGCCTATAAAAAGGAATTGGTCACCAATCTGGACAAACCGAGTATAGGGTTTTACTACCTTTTAGTAGTAGAATCGAACCTATATAGCCAAGATCTTGTGTTTTTCAAAAAGTCTTTTTTTGTTGCATAGTGTTATTAATTAATAAAATAAAAAAAAAAATAAAAATTGTATAGTTTTAGTCTAAAACTATTGCCCGGATTCGGTTAGACGGACAAATAGTCTTGTTTACATATGGAAAGAAGTCGAAACTAATATTCAATAAACCGTTTTTTTTTTTTTACTTTTTATAGGTTGTGTCTATGATTTACGTTACACAGTGGGTTATATCACTAAATTGGAAATTTTTGTAAATTTTAAAGAAATTTTTCTGATTTTGTAAAGGGTTACGGGAACTCTGATGGATGGATTTTTATCAGAAAACTAGCATATGAAACACAAACATTTTTATTATTTCTTGTGTCATATTGGATCAAATTATTACAAATTATTTAGTGTTGATGACCTTAAATGTAAAAAGTTAAAATTTTCCAAATTGAAATTTCTTTAACTTCAGAGTACGTGTGTGAAATTCAGAATTTTTCAATTTAAGGTCATCAAAGTGACCGTTAAACAAACAATTTTTATATCAAATGAAATCTAAAAAAATTTGTCAAACACTTATATAAAATATAAAAAAAATAAAATTCCGAAAATTTGTTCTTTTAAAACCAGAGAAAAGTAATTTGTCGTTTTGGGCTATTTTACAATTTTTTGGATTTTTAATTTTCTAGAGCTCGTGTAAATTTGTGTTAAGATTTTCTGGCTTTAAAAAATATTGACTTTGTTGTTTTTTAAGTGTTTTTTTCAACCTGCTACACTTTTGGTTTCCTCCTGTTCTTTTTAATTACGATGTTATTGCTGAATTTAAAATTATTATATTTCCTGGCGTATATTTTTTCACAACGAACATTTAAACTTCTATAAATCTAAAATTCCTTGAAGTTTTCACGGATTTTTACACAAAATATCTTCTGTTTCAGCGCAACCAGAAATATGTTGTTTAGCGCATTAAAAAATTAACTTCGCATTAAAAAATTAATGAGATATTTATCTTTTTTAGAACAATTGACGAATTCTGGCATTGATTTGTTATGGCATATTTTTGCATATTTAGCTTTTTTTCGATAAAACAAATTCTTATTTATGATAAAAAATTGTATTTTTGACCATATTTTAGTACTTTTTAGAACAAAAGCATATTTTTATAGCATATTTTAGCGATTTTTAATTTTTATTTAGTTTTTAGTTATCGAACAATTTTATGTTCCAATAAAAAATATTATTTTGGGAAATCAGTGTTGACATATTTCGGAAGTTTAAGCCATTTTTGCAAAGTTAAATTTCTTGTTTTAAGACTGTACCGATTTAGCTTTATTCAATCTTTTATCTCCTTTTTTGTTAGCAATTACAATAAATTTCTCAAAGTTATTCCCACTATACTGAAAAATAGGCTATAAAATACGAATTCATAAAGAAAATGTGTGCTTTAAGAGCAGTTTCTGTTTTAGTGATTTTTTTTGAGAGAAAGGGCATATATCAGCCTCGTCACGTGATACAATTCTGAAAGGTTTTTTCATGCAAAAGTGAGTTGTTTAAAAAAAAATCTTTGATTTTTGTATACTTTCAGTTGTGATAACTATCATTCGATTAAAACAGCAGAAATTCTGGCAAGACAATTGAATTTTGATTCCATTAACAAAAATTCGGTGATAACTACCAAAATATTCCATAGCTACAACCGAAACATTCGAATGGCTACAAATGCGGTTTCTACTGCCGAGTATGTTTTCTGACATGGCAGCAAAAAATTTTAAAAATCCCATTTTTGGAATTTCTATTTTATTTTTGGGAGATGTGGGGTTGTTTACAGCGAATCATAAATTCTGACATTAATTTCATATTGTTGACTTTAAGTCTATTTAAATCAACAAAATTATTGGATTATGTCTATTTAAAAATATTTGATAGAATAGTGAAAATTTATATTTTAACAAATATCGTAATTTTCACTTTCTTAATAGGATTACCAATGTTTTTGTTTTACCAAGAGTGCTATATGAGATTGTATTTAAAATGTCGTTAATTTCCTTTCCAACATAGATTACATAGATCTCAAACTCTTCTTCTTCTTTGAACAACAAATACAATTTTTCATACACATTCAACTATTTTTTGTATAGGTACACGACGTATGTCCAACACAATCTCATGAGTCACGTGCGTGCACTGACAGCTATTGTCAAAGAGTTTGAGATCTATGTAATCTATGCTTTCCACTAATACCAAACAGTGAAATAGTACAATCCAAATCACAGTTGTAGAACATATTATAGTGTGTTATCACAGGTTCTAATTTCTGTTCTGCAATGGATTCTTTTTATATGGAGTTTGTCCTATTTGTAATAGGTTATTTACCACCAAACTAGAACAGATAACTTTAGAACCAGTTCTAGAACCACCCAGTAAAATAGTAAAATCCATATAACTGGTTGCAGAACTGCTTATACTGTATTATAACAGGTTCTAATTTCGGTTCTGCAACTGGTTCTTTTTATATGGAGTTTGTCCTATTTGCAATAGGTTCTTTACTTCCAAACAAGAACAGGTTGCTTTAGCACCGGTTCTAGAACCAGTTATAGAACTGGTTCTGGGACAGTAACACCTTACATTCCGACTCTCTGGAACATGTTCTAGAACCAGTTACATGTAACCGGTGGTAAAAGAAGTTGTTCTAGAGCAGGTTCAGAGGTAATATGGGCAGTTGTAGAACTGGTTCTGGTACAGTGAAGCCTTACATTTTGACTACCAGGAACCTGTTCTAGAACCGGTTCCATGTAACCGGCGGTAAAAGAAGCTGCCCTAGAACAGGTTCAATGGTAATCTGTTCTACAAAATATTGCTGGGTAGTTTATTATTTCTAAACAGGAAATCTTCAAATGTTACAATTTTAGCAGTTTTTATGCTCAAAGTAGTTATTAACGAATTTGTGCTAGCTTTTCCTGCTATTTTTACAGATTTATTTCTATGAGTAGAAACACTATAAAAATTTAATTATAAGAATCTCTTTTGCATTTTGTTTGTCTGTAATAAATTAAAAAAAAAAAAAAAATCATCGGTTGATCAAACATTTGGTATGATTAACAAATGTTCATTAAATTTCATAAAATTGTGTAGACAATTTTACTCACTCCTTTATTTTCGACAACATTTTCGTTTGCTAGTCAACAACATCCATCATGTTTATTAGTATTACCCAATTTTCACATGATCATAAAATAATGTTGGAAATGTTTCTTAATTTTTCAAAAATTTTGTATAATTATTCATCAATTCTACAATGAGTTATTTAAAAGCAGACACAATGACTATAAATTTATAGCATTTTGTGGTATGAATTTTAGAATATAATTTTTTTTTTAGAAAATTTTTTATTTATTTTCAACCAAAATTTTGTATGTTCACATGCTATACTAATGATTGATTTTGAATTGTATTTTTGGTGAAAAGTGAGTAAGAAAAATACAATTGTTTGTGATTTTTTTGCATATAGAATTTCGTTTTATGTCGTTTAAGTAAAAAATGTTGGAAAATGACATTTGTCTCATTTGGTTATTTGTTGAGCAAGAAGTTTCTTGTTGTGGAAATATGTTGACAAGTGTGAGAATATTTTTTTTATTTTGTTGGTACATCAACATTTGGCGTATTTGAGTAATTTCTAAATTTAGTAAAAAAAACTACTATTTTATTTCAGCTCTTGGTTTATATTAGGGTTTGATACACTTATAAAGGGTGTCCCAAGAAGAGCGCAATTTTTAAATTTTAAATAAAACACAGATATTTAAAAAAAAATCGTGAAACTTTATTATATCGTAAAGTAGACAGAATGAGGTTATGTATGGAACAATATATCGAGCAGATGGCCGCCGCGGCTTTGCTGGCATGCACGCGATCTTTTAATGAAATTTTCAATGACCGTTTTGCATGAATGCTGCGGTATTTCATAAATGCAGCGTCCAATTTCCTCTTTTAAGGCTTGAGTCGTCGTCGGCTTATTCGCGTAAACCATAGACTTCAAAAAACCCCAAAGAAAAAAATCTAATGGTGTTAAATCGCACGATCTAGGCGGCCAATTCTGATCTCCAAAACGCGAAATAACACGACCGGGAAATGACTGATGCAGCAATTGAATTGTTTCTCTGGCTGTACGACATGTGGCGCCGTCTTGTTGGAACCACATGCCCTCCACATTCATTTCTTCAATTCTAGGCAAGAAAAAACTGGTTATCATTTCACGATACCGAACACCATTGACTGTTTGCGCTTGACCTGCCTCATTTTCATAAAAACAAGTTCCAATGATTCCTCCAGCCCAAAAACCACACCACACAGTGACACGTTGAGGATGCATTTGCTTCTCGTGAATCACTCGAGGATTTTCCTCACCCCAAATGCGACAATTCTGCCTATTGACGAAGCCATCAAGATGAAAATGGGCCTCGTCACTGAAGATGATTTTATCGGCAAAATCAGCATTTTCATGTTGTCTCTCCAATACCCAATTAACGAACTCCCTTCGCTGTCTATGGTCAGCTGGCTTCAGTTCTGTAAATATCTGCGTTTTATTTAAAATTTAAAAATTGCGTTCTTCTTGGGACACCCTTTAGAAACAAACCAGTAAAAATAGCAGAAAGCTACTTAAAGTTAGTTGAAAAATACGTCGCAGCAAAAACTGCTAAAACTAGCATATTTTTTTACTACACAGCCAACAATTTTCTGAGTGCTCATAAATAATTACTCTTAATTGTGTCTAACCCCAGTGTAAAATTGGAGTCCAAAAAGACACAAAAAAGAGTCCTACGACCTTTTGAAATCATAGGGTGAAGCCTTTTTCTGAGCGCTTTGTTATGAATCTAAAAAGACTTTTCATTTTAAGCCTTTCGAGGGAAAATTTCCCTCTCTTTACTAAATATTTATGGAATAATTTAGGACTTTTTAAGAGTCTTTTATGCGCCTTTCAGATTAACTTTCCTCTCATATTTGAATAATTTTCGTATATATTGAAATACTAAAATGAGCGCTCTGAAATGTATTGAAAACAATTATTAAATTATGATAACTTTTGCAAATGTAATCTTTTTGCTTGAATTTTGAATTATTATTATTTAGATGTGCCAACATATTATGTCAAAAATATGACTCTGGGGTTAACTCGGAAAGCTGTGCAAATATAGTTGTTCTGTCAAAATATTTCCCATTCAATTTAATTGTCCACTAAGCGTTCATATTCGCTAAAACTGGTAAAAACTAAAGTCCTGCAAATGTTGAACTATACAACATAGCAACATCTGCCACATTATGCAATTGTCAATTCAATTTATTGAAAATGACATAAGAAGATATTGTCAAATTAATTGAAATCATCACATCAACATAGAAAATGAACATTTCAACACATGCAACACATGCGACATATGCAGCATATGTTGTTAATGATGCATTCTAATCATTTGTATTTCTCATTATACGCAATATAACTGCAAATAAAATAAGAAGACTTACTATGATTGTTATTAATTACTTTCTTGGAATTTCTTGTGAAGCTTTCACAAAACAAATATTAAAATAAAAGTTCTTAAAGAGATGAAGGAAATCGATCATACATTTTATAAATAATTCATACACCAATTTTTTTATTAAACAACTAGCTGAAGTGCCCGGTGTTTCCCGGGTCAACTGTGATTTTTGAATGCAGAAAAAATGTTAAGCTATGAAATAGACGATTTTATTTTGTTGTGTTTTGCAGAATCAGTTAGGATTTTAACGTTAAACTTGCAATTAAAGATTCCATTTGAAATTTATGAAATAAGGTTACAAAATTAAAAATTATTTTATCTTTAAAAATGTTGAATACATAATGATGCTTTCAGTAGCAATTTACGACTATAAATCAATGTGCTTTATCAATAAAGATGTCTCATATTGATTTTAGTTTATGATTTCGAAAAAGTTTATTTTGTTTTTGTTAATTAAATTGTTATTGCCACAACCGGTAAGGGAAAATAAAATTTAAAACAAATGAAATCATAAAGACATTGCGAAAAAATCATAAAGACATTGCGAAAAAATCAGGTTTTTCCTAAAATATTTTCATTGGATTTAAACTTTCAAATTAAAAAAATAAGCTTTATTAAAAATAGTGGAATTTTTTTATTTTGACGTTTTTGATCAAAAGTCGGTATTGAAAAACAATTTAAATTTTAAATTTTTTGTCAAAAGTAGGAGTAGAAGTGGGCGGGTTCGATGAAAACTATACTACGATCTAAGTTAAGATCCGAGGACTATTCATGCCAAGTTTCAGGAAAATCCGCTGAAAATTGCGAATTTGTATAGAGAACAAACAAACAGAAAATGAGTTTTATATATATAGATAGAAAATAAATAACAGCGGTCATTTACTATTGACTTTAGAACAGGTAAAAACCATAGGGCCATTCTTCGGGAAATGCACACACCAATCGGAATCAAGTCTTCCAATTTGCACAATATTTCGACCAAGCATTCTCCAAGACCTTATTAACATTTTAATTTCTAGTTTTTCCTAGTTTCTTACTGAATTAAATCACTAATTTCTACGTAATGTGTACACTTGATTCCTCCTTCAGTTCTGTAATACACACCAAGTGAACGCACTTTAGCCTGTCTATTAGTCCAGTGATAGGATTGGATTTCATCCTGTCAAATTTAAAATTGTTTAAAACATAAATTCGTTTGCTTTAATGTAAAAGAGTGCCTTGATAATTTTGCCAAACGTAAAATGAAATTATTGTTAAAGAGTACCGCAATTTTGTTTCCGCTTTTAACATTTGCTTCTTAGTCATTATATGATGTTAAATTTTTAAATAGGTTGAAAGTTGACAAAGTGATGGTACTTTTACTATATACAGTAGTGGTCAAAACATTTGGAACTGAGATCGCATTTGTTGTTTCCATTGATTTATTTTCTTCAAATCCCACTTAGTTACTAAAATTTATTTTTTACATATTCTTCATACATTGTTTTATGTTAAACAAATAAAAAATAATAATTTCGTTAAATTAAAACAACAAAAAAATTAATAATAATAGATGTATTCAAAATGCAGGCGTTCAAAACATTTGCAACTCTCATTATTCTTACTCTTAACGAAACAATTTATACTAACAAATCTAGGAAATAACGGTAATCGCATTCATTTTTAATATGATATTCAGGCCGTTCCATTTTTTAACAAATTTATTATAATTATTGTTCTTTAATAGTTGTAATAAGATGTTGGGTTGGAAGCATAAACATCGTAAGAATAATTTTTGTAACAAATGGCAGGAAATAAATACAATTCTGATTTTAAATCAAAAGTTTTAAATGATTTTCAAAATGGACTATTCCAAAAAGAAATTTCTATAAAGTACTCCGTTCCAAAATCAACGATTTGCAACTCATAAAGGTGGAAGACCCCGTATTACAACTGTAAGAGAAGATCGGAAAATCAAGAATTTTTTTACAAAATATCCCAAAGCAGTTCCCAGAGAAGCTAAAACTGAACTTTTAATAGATGCCAGTCTTCCCACCATTAAAAGAAGAGCCCGAGAATATGGTCTTAGAAGTTATAGAAGTAGAAAAAAAACCGTTTGTGCCGGAAAAAACCGAAAAGCTCGGCTTGACTTTGCACGCACCCATTTGAACTGAACTGAACATCAATGGAAAAATGTATTATGGTCAGATGAGTCTAAATTCAACCTCCGGGGATCGGATGAAAGAGCCAATGTTCGAAGACCACGAGGCGAAAAGTGATATCCCAGATACACAACCGCCACAGTGAAGCACGAAGGTGGAATCATTACGGTGTGTTGGTGTTTTTCAGGAAATGGGATTTACCCAATTCACCGCATTACTAGCACAATGATGGCCACAATCTATAGAGATCTTTTGAGTTCAGTAATGCTTCCGTATGCTGAATGGGAAATGCCACTCTCATGGACTTTCCAGCACGACAACGACCCAAAACACACGGCGGAGGTTGTAAAAGTTTGGCCGGTTCAATCTCCCGATCTCAACCCGATTGAGAACATGTGGATGATTGAATATCGGCAATAAAGTATTCTGAAATGGTGATGAACTTTTCGTCGAGTTGGAGAAGCAGTGGAATGAAATTTCTGACGATAATATTAAAAAGCTCATTGCCTCAATGCCTAAGAGGTGTTCAGAAGTTATAAAAAATAATGGCTACGCTACAAAATATTGGGCGTTAAAACCATTGTTTTGTATTTCCTGTTAATTACTTTAAGAGTTACAAATGTTTTGAACACTGCACTATCGACTTATTTTGTTAAAATTACTTTTTTTTTTGAGAATGTATGAATATTTTTTTAGTATTTGTAAAATAACATGCTATAACTTGAATTTAAAAAAAAAAAAAAAAACATACCATAAATCTTTTTGATCAAAAAAATTATAATTACCTAAACCATGATTTCAGTTGCAAATGTTTTGAACACCACTGTATATAACTTTTCCAACTTCTAAATATTCTATTTAAAACAACAATATTCCTAAAGTTAATATTTTCCTGAGTAAAATGAGTATTCATTTGCTAAAATCGGTTGTGAATTGACAAAGTTAAGGTACTTTTTCTATACTATACACAAATTATACAAAATGTTGTGTCTTCCTCGTTCATGGTTTGCATCATAAAGGGTGGTTAAATTGTAAGGGCCGATGTTGAATGTGAACCACACCTAAACGCCAAGTTTTTTTCCGAATTTTATTTGACATTTCTCTATTTCAGACTTACTCAATTTGAACCATGGAGAGATACACAATCCAACAACGTGTTAAAGTTATCCAGACTTATTATGAAAATGGGCGTTCAAATCAAAATGCATATCGTACACTTCGTGATTTTTTTGGTCAATTTGATCGTCCAAATGTGCGTACAATCGCAAAAATCGTGGAAAAATTCGAGCAAACCGGGTCTGTAGAAGATGTGAGAACACCAGTGCATGCTCGTACAGCTCGTACTGCAGAAAATATTGCTGCTGTTCGCGATAGTGTGGCTGAAGAGCCGTCCACCTCAACTCGTCGTCGTGCCCAACAATTGCACCTCTCACGCTCGTCGTTGATGAACATTATGCATAAAGACTTGCATTTACACGCTTACAAGGTGCCATTGGCTCAAGAACTAAAGCCTCTTGACCATTCCAAACGTCGTGAATGGGCAGAATGGTGGCAAGAAATGGCAACAGTGGATTATCAATTTTCGAAGAAAATCATCTTCAGTGATGAGGCACATTTTCACCTCAGTGGATTCGTCAATAAACAGAATTGCCGCATTTGGGCGAATGAGAATCCAAGAGTGATTGTCGAAAAACCAATGCACCCACAAAGAGTGACTGTTTGGTGCGGTTTATGGGCTGGCGGCATCATCGGGCCGTATTTTTTCCAAAATGAGGCCGGTCAGGCAGTTACTGTGAATGGTGTTCGCTATCGTGAGATGATAACGAACTTTTTATGGCCCGAATTGGAAGATATGGATGTGGACGATGTGTGGTTTCAGCAGGACGGTGCCACTTGCCACACAGCTAACGAAACAATGGCTCTTTTGCGCAACAAATTCAATGGCCGTGTTATCTCACGTAATGGCGATGTCAATTGGCCGCCAAGATCATGTGATTTGACACCGTTGGACTTTTTTCTTTGGGGTTATTTGAAAGAAAAGGTGTACGTCGATAAGCCAGCAACAATTCAAGAGCTAAAGGATGAGATAATTCGGCACATTAACGGCATAGAACCTCCATTATGCCTCAGCGTCATCGAAAATTTGGACCATCGGATGGAGGTGTGCCGCCGTGGTCGCGGCGCCCATTTGGCCGATATTTTGTTCCATACATAATTGAGTAATACCAATATATCATAATAAAATAAAATTACAATAATTTCCTAAATAGTTTGTGTTTTATTCAAAATCAACATCGGCCCTTGAAATTTAACCACCCTTTACATGAGACTTATTAATTGAATGGACTAATTAATTGATGATTTCATTACAATTTCATTGATATCAATTGTAATGAAATTATTTTCATTAGCGTTTTTTTAATTTATGGTAATGAATTTCATTGATTTGATTTCATTGATTAAAGGTAATGATTTTAAATTTCATTACCATTAGTAATGAATTAATTAAAGGAAGCAAATTGCAATTGACTGAATGCGAATATGCTAGCTTTGGGAAGGATTCCGATAGATTAATTTTTTATGAAAAAAACACAGGGTGTCTCAATTATTTGTTTACCCAAAATGGAACGATATGGAATTAAACGAGGAACGATTGGAATCGGAACACTGTACACATTTGAGTTGTCGGAAGTGTGTGCTTCTGATAAGGTTTGCAAAATTGTTCTCCGTTTTGCGAAATCTTGCTTAGTTTTCGAGATACAAGCCATTTTACAAAATGGCGATATTTTAAAATGTCCAGTATCTCCAAAACTATAGGAGTATTAAAATATAAATAGGCTAGGTCCGCGAGAGATCCTGAGTGATCAATTTTTTAAAAACCAGCCACACGGTGATTTCATTATTTTACTTATTTACGTGATAATATAAACATAAACATGTTCTCGGATAGTACAAAGTTAGTTCCTCGTTTCCCGTATTCAGTGTTAAAATTTACACTCCATTTTTTTTTTTTTAAAAATGCTCAATTGTAATTAGTTTTTCATTCATTAGTGTGATTTCATTAGCATTAGTAGGACAAATGCCAATGCCAAAAAAAAATTTCATTACAATTTAATGGTAATGAAATTTTTATGGCATTAGCATTAGTTTATTGTTGTTTTAAAAGAAGATTGTAAAAAAAACTAAAAATTTTAATTATTCTATACAGTGGTGTGAATTGAAATAGGGACACTAGCATGCAACAAATTTAAAGTAAAAATTAACACATAAATCAACAATTTTTCATTTAACGTTATAGTTTTAACTTAGTTGTTGTAATTTAGAAAAACAACATTAAAAAATTATATACAATCTCTTTTTTTAATGTTGTTTTTCTAAATTACAACAACAAGCATTAAACTAGAAAGTAAAATGAAAAGTTGTTGTTGTACAATAATCTAAAAATAGTATTGTTAGTTTTACCCTAAAATTGATGTGTTAATTTTTACTTCAAACCTGTTACATGCAAGTGTCCCTATTTTAATTTACACCACTGTATATATACAAAAAGTACCATAACTTTTTCAATTTTCAACCGATTTTAACAAATAAAGGCTCGATTTACTCAGAAAACACCTAACTTTATCAAAAATCTAGCACACTTTATAGAAGCTGCATTAAAATATAGAAAAAAAATTTGCTTATGGAATATAATATTTAACTATTAAAATTATATCAATAGTTTAAATTCAAAGGAATTAAAAGAAAATCATATATTTATTGTTAAAACACGTTTTGAAATTTAAATGTAGTGTTATAGGCTGACGACTGTATGTCAGAGCCTTTTAAAACCTTTATTTTTAAATTTTTTTATTAATAAATTTTTCTAATCTAATCTAATCTACTGTTGATTTCAAATAAGCTTCAAAAAAAAGTGAAAAAGTTGTAAAAAAAACTAAAAAATTTAATAATTATATACAGTGGTGTGAATTGAAATAGGGGCACTAGCATGCAACAAATTTAAAGTGAAAATTAACAAATAAATCAACAATTTTTCAATTTACGTTATAGTTTAAACTTAGTTGTCGTAATTTAGAAAAATAACATTAAAAATGATATACAATCTCTTATTTGTTTAATGTTGTTTTTCTAAATTACAAGTGTTGTTGTACAATAATCTAAAAATAATATTGATAGTTTTGCAATAAAATTTATGCGTTCATTTTTACTTCAACCTGTTGCATGCAAGTGTCCCTATTTTAATTTACACCACTGTATACATAGAAAAAGTACCATAACTTTGTCAATTTTTAACCGATTTTAACAAATGAATGCTCGATTTACTCAGAAAAAATGTTGTTGATTTTAAATAAGCTTCGAAAAAAGTGAAAAAGTTGTAAGAAAAAACTAAAAATTGTAAATAGAAAAGTACCATAAGTTTGCCAATTTTTAACCGATTTTAACAAGTGAAGGTTTGATTTACTCAGAAAACACTTACATTAAGAATATTGTTGCTTTAAAAGAAGATTCGTAAAAAAATCTCGTAGAAGTTGAAAAAGTTTAAAAAAAATATAAAATTTCAGTTGTTATTAAAAAATCTCTATATATTAATAATATATAAAAAGTATATATAAGTTTAATATAACTTAATATAACTTAGAAATAAAAATGATGTTGTTTCAATGAAAATAAAAATACGTTTGTAATGTAAGAAAAAGCGCAGGTTCGATTCTTACAGCCGCCAGGTTGTTGAAATAATTGTTATATAGTCTAGTCTGATTTGAAAATTAATGCCGTTTATAATTTTTGAGAAAACGTTTATTCTTCTTCTTAACCTCAACCTTTTTAAAAGGAAATTATTCAAGTTCGAGACCATACTCTAGGATATTGTCCTAACAAATAATCTATAGAGCTTTTGTTTTAAAATTTTTTAATTGACCACTGTATTTAAAGTATATAGTATATTTAAAAATCGGTTGAAAAGTGATTGAGTAACAGATGTTTAAATGTGCCGATCGCAAAAAATACTCTTTTACCGTCATCAGGAAAATTTGAGGATATATTTAAACTTCTCAAACTGGTTTTGTTACACAATCAGCTAGACTTAAAACCTACACTAGGTCACTGGAAAAGTGATTGCAATTTACAATTACCCTAACCGAGCACTAGCTACTATGGCTTCTGGCTTTTTGTAGCGAAAACAGTTCAATGCCTCTGATGAGAATCGAACCCACCACTCCAGCACTGATACGCTAGCACGCTACCAACTGACCTACCGGGGAGCATAAGAAGCTATTTAAAATTATTTCGGTAACGTTATTTTAAGGACAACTCTATTTCAATTATTACGGTAACGTTATTTTAGCGATAACGCTATATTAGTTATTTCGGTAATTGTATTTTAAGGATATCTGTATTTCAAATATTTCACTAACTGTATTTAAGGGATAACGACAGTCAGTTGAAAGGGGTTTGAATCGATATCAGTAATTTAGCGGTATTGCCTGCCATCCCGGTTTTTTCGTCTACTAATATTTAGTACTAATAACACTAATTAAAAAATTAATAAATTTTGTGCTAAAACTAGTAAAATTTATTTAAAAATTACGTTGCAAAAAAACTGCTATTATTAGCAGATTTTTTTTTTTTTACTAATTACACTAGTTTACAGTGATTTTGACCCACGACATATGGGATACAACTTTAACTTAGCGAAATTTACAATAGAATTTACTTTTTTTCTAAATTTCGTTAAAATTGAAGCAAAGTTGTCGATATATCGATAAATAGATTCTAAGGCGATAATCGGATTGAAAAATATTGTATAAAGAATTCATAAAGCGTTTAATTAGCTTTAATTTAAAAATAAAAACATTCAAATCCTCCGTTTTGGTCCGGAGATATTTTTATTTAAGTAAAACCACTTATTTTAAAAATCGAAAATTTGAAAAGTTGGCGATATCTTAAAAACTGTTCTACTTTTGGACTTTTCGATTTCATTTTCGGATTCAGTGCGCTATTTTACATGGAAAATAAATGCCAAGTATCGTGGGTCGCAAAATTTTTTAAAATTTGTAACCCAGTGTTATTAGTAAGGTAAGAATAGCAAAAATAAATCTGTTAAATCTACAAATATGTATTTAGTTATATTTGAGCTAAAGTTTTGCTAATTGAAAGTAACAAATTAGTCTGCTAAAGCTGTTAGCAGAGTTAAATGTCGCGTAGTTTTCTATTTGGAAATAAATTGTAAGTGACAAGAAAATTTTATTTTCCAATTTGATTAAACAGAAATACAATTCAAAGAAAACATTTATACAATAATAAAACATTACAGTGTGAACGAATAATTATTGTACGGAAACAAACAAAATCTCAACAAAAATCTGTCAAAAATTTTCGAAAATTTACATATTCCTCTGTTTTAACGACAAAATATTGTGAGTGAACTATTTTTACCTTACGAATAACTACAGACACATATGCTAAAATTTTCTAAACGGTATGCTGGCTTTAAAATAATTAATTTTTCTTTATAATTACAATTTTTTCTGTAACTTTTACAGATTTTTTTATTTTATTTATTTTATCATGTAAATTGGAAATGCAGATAAATTTTGAATATATCTAAAACTCAATTAAAATCCTTAATGGGTTAATAATATAGATTCCTCAGAATATAAATTGATGTATTTATTTAATTAGCATGATAATTTAATTTAGCATTATGCATTAAATAATACAATTAATCATTTCCTTATTTTTTTCCACAACCAGATTTACTCTATGTATAAAATTGCTTGCAAACTAAATAAATTAGAAAAAGTATTTAAAATAAACAAAAAACCAAAAATATTTACAAAGAAAAATAGCTATATTTAAAGAAAAACTAAGCAAATAAACCAAAAAGAAAATTATTTAAAAGCATTTTCGTTAATAATTTTGATGAAAAACTCAACAGCAACAAAATGAATGTGAATGAAAATGTGTAATGGCATTAGTAAATAGTAGACAGATATAGAAATTTAATTGAAAAAAAAAAATATTTAAAATATTAATAATTTTATAATAAAAAATAATTTAAAAACATCGGGCATTCGACGAAAGGTCGACAAAAAACCAAATTTTTTGACATTGGGTCTTCCGATTTCAATTGTATTTTGCACGCAGAAACTCAATGTAGTGACTTAAAAATTAGCGTTTTTACTTTTTTCGAAATACGAAAAAAAAAACGCCCAGCCAGAAATTGCCAATGTTCTGAAAAATCAAGCACTGGCAGAGCACTATTTGCCAATGATCCAACAAATAAAGTGCTGGCAAAGCACTGATTTACAACGCTCTGCCAACGTTAGTAAAAAGTGCTTTGCCAGTGCTTAATTATCAAAATTTACAACAGTAAAAATAATTAAAGCACTTGCACAGCTCTGGCTTAGAACGCTCTGCCAACGTTCGTAAAAAGTGCTTTGCCAGTACTTGATTTACAAAATTTACAACCGTAAAAATAAAAAAGCACTGGCACAGTACTGACTTAGAACGCTTTTCCAACATTGGCAAAAAGTGCATTGCCAGTACTTATTTACAAAATTCACAACCGTTAACTTAATAAAAACAGTGTCACATCCCTTGTTCAAAACAAGAGCGGAAAAATTCAAAACTAAATTGCAATTTATGATTTGAAGTTAAGAATATTAAGGTCTCATATTATAGTCAGCACAAAGTATAGTTTTTGTACTAAAATTTTACTTAAGAAATTTATTTTCAAATTTCTTTCTTTAGTAAAATTGTAGTAAAAAATCGTGTTAAGTTAGCACAAAAATAAATTGATAAACAAAATATTCAGTTATTTTATAATTAACTAAGCCAATAAGAAATAATACAACTCTTTACTGAAGTGAATTACTAAGAACTTTATTGGTCGTTTTTGGTTTTGATACTGGCAAAGCGCTTATTGCCAGTGCTTGCCAACGTTTTAAAAAAGAAACGGCCAAGCCCTGCCCGGTGTTATCATTTTGGGGTTGGCAAAGCACTTATTATATTATTAAAAAAGCACTTTACTGGTTGTTCTACCAATGCTTTACCAACGTTTTAAAATTGTGGTTTTGGTACTGGCAAAGCGCTCATTGCCAGTGCTTTGCCAACGTTTTAAAATGATAACACCGGCCAAGTCCTGCCCGGTGTTATCATTTTGGGGTTGGCAAAGCACTTAAATCTTCAGATATCCAACGCTCTGTCAACGCTCATATCACCGTTCAAAGCACTGGGCCAATGCTTTGCCGTTCGCATTTTTCTGGCTGGGCGGGTTTATTCACGATTTTCTTGTTTTTAAAAATTAAAAATATGCAAAATGTGGATAAGTTTCACCATCGTAGTTTCCTTGACATATATATTAGGTTATTTAATAAAGGCCGCCACACAGAGAAACTTGTTTTTACAAATCCAATGTCGAATCCGTTGAAATCTTATTTTTAAGACAATAAGTAATATAATTTGACCAGTCATAGCTTTGTCATTTAAACAGCTAATTGATTGTTTTTTATCTTAAATAAAAGAGTAGAGCATTGGCCTTCTGGTTATTTAACGTTTAGACACTAATATATACGTAAAATTTTTAATAAAATAGACTTTTAAAAAAATAATCATTAAAAAACAATAAATCTTATTGTGGGTTGGCATTGTGGGACATAAAAAGTTATGACAGGTCAAATAAATGTTACTTGATGTCTTAAAAATATAAGATTTCAACGGATTCGACATCTGATTTGAAAAACAAGTTCTTCTGGGTGCGCCTTCGGCCGTTCTTAGGGGTTTTTTTCCTCCGTGCGACACGAAAGACATTATATCTTATGACATTTAAAAAAAAAAAAATTATGATTTCGGGAAATAACTTCTTTTTTTCACCGTCATAGCGCCCAAAAAAAACAAGTTTTTTCAAAATAAAATGCCATAGCACCCAAAAAAAAGTTTTGGATTTTCTGTCATTGATTTGGTCGTCATAACATATTAACATATTTGGGGAATATAACGGTACGCCCTTACTTCATTTGTGTTGCATGGACTATTTTTAGGAGTTATTTAATTTTTATTCTTTGGAAATTTTTTCATGATGAAATAACAACCAAAACCTAGGATTTGTTTCATTTTTGTTTTGGAAATTATTTCATTTTTTTTAGAATTTATTTCACTTTTTCGAGACGGGACTTATTTCATTTTTTTAGAATTTATTTCATTGGGAGCTTTTGCACTGGGACTTTTTGCACCTGGGACTTATTGCATAGAGCCAGTATACAATATAGAGCAATGTGTCAGTTACCGTGTTAATTTATATATTATATATGTGAAGTAGGGCTACAACTTTTTTACGTTTCAAAACGATATAGGCAATACTATACTGATAAAAAATATTTGTCTTTTGGTAATTTTGGAGAAAGGCGTTCGGCACCGAGACCAGTGCTTAAAATCATAGCTGTTAAGTAATGATTACTAATCATAATAATTAGTAATTAGATTATTTTTTTTTGAAAGGTGAAGTAATGATTATATTGCGATTATTTTTAGATTCGTACGATTACTAATTGATTACGATTACAGATAATCCAAAAATAATCAAGATTAATAAAAATTACGAGAAAATAATCAAAAATAATAAAAAGTAATCAAAAAATAATTCGACTACTTTCAAAGATTACTTTTGATTGTTTCAAATTATTGTCGCAAATACATTTTTCTATATGAAATTCTACCATTATTTAATGTCAGAAAATAATAGTTAAAATTCGTCAACATTATTAAAAATCGTCAATATTAGTATAAATCGTCGAAATTTGAAAAAATCGTCAAAGTTATTAAAAATCGTCAAAATTTGAAAAATCGTAAAAATTAGTAAAAATCGTCAAAATTTGAAAAAAATCGTCAAAATTAGTAGAAACTGTCAAAATTTGACAAAATCGTCAAAATTTGAAAAATAATCGTTAAAATTTAAAATAATCGTAAAAAATTTAAAAAAAATCGTTAAAATTTAAAATAATAAAAACTACTCAAATAATAAAAATGTAACGAAAAAGAATACGTTTTGTACTAGTGAAAATGAGTTTAATGTTAAGTTTTTTAGACATTCGATAAATGCTACAACTTATGGAAGAAATGCAAGTGGCCAAAGTCTTCGGAAATAATTGAAGAACACCTGGGATCATCGTTGCTTTTACCCGTTGTTACTCGTTGGAACTCATTGCATGACGCAGTTCAAAAGCTACTTTGCTACAAAGAAAAGTTAAATAACCTGTGCGATAAGTTGACTTTTGCCACATTTTTCTGTAAGAGACATGCAGTACCTGGAAATGTACAATTTGGTAATGGAACCAATTGCAAAGGCTCTGGACTTTCTTCAAGGAGAAATCAACATTAATTATGGTATTTTTGTATTGCAATTGCAGCCACAGTACTAACCCAATGCATCAAAATGAAATGGCTCAAGGTGTTGCAGAGATTAAGTCCAGAATTGTCGGAATTAACTGCCGAGAATATAACCAGCAGAGTTTTAGAAACACTTTACACTGATAGGATTTTCCTTCATTCTATTAATGAATGTCTTTCATTAACTTGGATTCATTGGTTGAATGAAACATTTTCATTAAATTAATGAAAAATTCATTGACTGAATGAAATTTTCATTAACTGTATTTGTTTGATTCTTAAAATATGCAATCATTTTTACATAAATATTTTTTGTACAGCAAACAATAAGTTCCATAAAATTTCCACTGGAGGCGGTTCAACTATTGAAAAAAAATATTTTCCTACAAAAGTCTAAATAAGCACATCCTTTTGGTTTTGTAATTTAGGTCAATTGGTAAGGCGGTGCTGTTTGTATGGTGATGGTTGCGGGTTCAAGTCGTGTTCAGGAAGATAAAAAAAACGGAAAAATAAATATAAGATAATAAAAAGAAAAAATTAACACAAAATAAATATGAAACAAGAAAAAAAATATTTTTTTCAATTATTATTTGATTAATGAAAAATATTTCATTGAGCCAATGAAACTTTCTTTGGGGACTTTTTAAGGAAAAATTCATTGTATTAATGAAGGATTTCATTAATACAATGAACAAAATTCTATCAGTGTGCAGTTTTTTACACCAAAAATTGTAAAACATTTAATTTTGAAACGAAAATTAATAATGTATCGACTATTCACGATTTTTTTGATTTCACTGATGATGGTGAGCGTATGCGTACATTTATTTTGTTTTTTACTTTAAAGATTTTACTTTGCTGAAGATGAAATTGAAATCCTTTTCCACAAGAACAAAGTTGACCAACGATCCGCAATAAAACATCAGTTCTTCAGCTATTTAAATTATAGTGCAAGTGCTGACGAGATTTGGCAAAAATATGATTTACTAAGGATGCATTTATTTTTTTTAACACGCCCTTAACGTCTTCAGCTCCAGTTGAACGACTGTTTTCTTTCGCCGGGATCGTCAACAGTCCAATTCGGCAATCATTGTCTGATCTTTCTTTTGAAAAATTAGTTGTAATGAAGGCCAATTGTAAATATATGTAAATTATAAAACTATTTTGTTTGTAAATTTTATGTATTTATTGTATTTTGTAAATTTAATGTATTTTTGTTGATTTAGGAAGTACTAAAATTGTCATTGATTGTTTTGTTATTGAAGTGAATATACCTATATTTTTTATAAAAAAAAAACTATCTTATTTCGTTTTATTTGTTCAGAATTTTTTTACGTTGTAAATTCAGAATTTTCAAAATAAAATGTTTGTATAAAATGATGTAAATTAAAAATTTTTAAAAAATAATCTAAAATAATCAAAAATAATCCTTGAAAGTAGTCGAATTATTTTTTGATTACTTTTGATTATTTTTGATTATTTTCTCGTAATCCTAATTAATCTTGATTATTTTAGGATTATTTGTAATCATAGTTAATTAACAATCAGGAATTGTTCAAAGAGAATTATGTAATCAATACGATTCTTTTTAAAATGTAATCTAATTGATTACTAATCGTAATCCAAATTTAACAGCTCTGCTTAAAATATTACAATTTTAGCAATTTTTAAAGATATTTTCAAAATATCCTTGAACAATTACAGAATTATACTAAAAAAATGCTCGAAAATATAAAAAAAAAATTATACCAAAAAGTCCGATTTCCATAAATGAAACGAGATGTTTAAGTATCTAAATAGTCAACAAAATAAAATCGCAACAATCGCAAAACCATTAATTTGTGTTACATTTTTTTTGCAAGATTCGAATTGTACTTAACTTATCATAATTGTTTGGGGTTACAGCTCGGATTGGCCGTTCACTCTGTTCTTCAATTCGGATCTATATTCAACTTAATCAAATAAATTAAAAGTTAATGTAATTTATAAAATTTTTACTCTATATTTTTCATAGGCATAAACTGCTATGCCATATTATTTTTCATATTCTTATTCTAAAATTGTATATCTCTAACGTCTTCTTAAAGTCGAACTTTATAAAAACAAAAGAAAAAAAATTAAAACCGCTCAATTATATGTTTTTTTAGAACATTTTTTAATTTTAAATTAATTTCCCGTGCGTCCCAGTAGGCTAGTTGGTAGCGTGCTGGCTTATCAGTGCGGGGCCATGGGTTCGATTCCCATCAGAGGCATTGGTTTGTTTTCGCTACAACACTCCGAAAGCTATAGTAGCTATTGTTCGGTTAGGGTAATAAGATATAATTTGTAATTATATAATTATTAATTAATAAAAAAAAAATTCATTTCCCAACTTTTTTTTTTTAATTTTGATAAAATACATTTCGGAACTCCGGATTTTGTATTTATTTTGTGTTTTCTTATGAATTTTTAATGAAAAATTAATTAAAGGAAATTTTTAAACTATTCAAGATATTCGAGTTACTCGAGTAATTTTAAAATCTTACTCGCTTAATGGAGTAAGTTAAAAACCTCAAAGTCGAGTTACTCGTTTACTCGAACAAAACCAAACCCTAATATATCAAAGGAAATAAATATATTTCGAATATTTCTTATCTAATTACACTGTGCAACAAATTTTGGGTCATCGAATCTTTTCCGAATGAGACCAACGGCAAATGAAAATAGACTATCAGTAGACCAAAACTCCCAAAGGGTTTCAAAAAGTTAGCTTGCATTGTTAATGTATAGCCTTTTGAATTTAGGCTTTTGTGAGGCAAATTTTGGGGTATTTTTTTATATGCAATCTGATGGAGTAAATCAATATATAAATTAAACAATTGGAATTAAATATTTTAAGCCCAAATTATTTAAATTTATTAAGTTTTATACTTTTTGTGGTTTTAGTTTCACTTTTAGCCCATTTTTTTATACATTTTCTGTGCATTTCACATACTTTGGTACAATTTGAATATTTCGATTTATTTAGTTAAGCTTTTTTTCATTAAAAAAAATAAAAGAATAAAAAACAGCGTAGAGATTTTATGGAGAACAACTGGCTTTTTATATTTTCAATTCGAATTAAAAGTGCACCGTCTATCGTCAACAAGATGGAGCAACTTTTTGAAAACAATGTTTTAAGAAAAAAGCAATTAATTTGCAAAAACAAAATGTATGCAAAAGTAGAGCAAAACTCGGGTTCGATAAGCTGTAATTTTGGAACTAGTAGAAATTTTAATCTGAATTTGTAAACAATATTTACATTGACTAGTACTACACTCATAAAAAAGGTTAGTACAAACGTGAATACCGTAACTGTTATGAACAAATGAAAAATTAAGAGTTAAGTTTATGTAAGTGCTCCAAGTGCTCAAATAACATTACAACACTCAGAAAACGTTCCAGTCACCAAACCTCCGAACCCTTACGTGACATCAGGGATAACCATATAACTAATTTTAGTGACGCTTTTTTGTTTTTTGTTTGAGCCTGATCCTATTTTGATTACCCAAAACCAGCTAGACTCTATTTTTACAAAACTTGGACTTTCACAACGCAAATCCGAATAATTGGCTAGATTTTTAAATTTAAATCATCTCTTGGCCCCTGCACTGTGGAAAATCATAGTACAAGACCACCTCATAATTCGTTTTTACAAATGTTTTAATTAAATCAGTGCACCACTCAAAAAAGGTGTCCCCAGTTTTTGGCCAACAGCTAATTCAGACTTGATGATATTGCTTAACTATATTTGGCAATAATGTAGTGAAGAGTCTACTGAACAAATTTTATAAACATTTTATGTGCAAAAAATCATTTTTTCCTGCACTTTTTTGAAAAAATATTGGAGAAAGTTATTTTTTTTTTTACTTTTTCAGCATAACTTACAGGGACTCCTAAATTGTAGCCATTGTAAATCTGAACAACTTTGGTGAAAATATCAGTACAATCTGAATGTGTCTAGGTATCCGAAATAGCTTACAAAGACCACTTTGTACCTTATAAATAGTCGTTTTTGACTAGACTACACTTTTATTGCATTTTTTACTTTCTTTGTTATTGTTGCATTTCTTTTCTTGCTGCAATAAAAGTGTAGTCTCGTCAAAAACGACTATTTATAAGTTACAATGTGGTCTTTATCTCAGAGATTACAGAATTAACTTTGAAATAAGGTATTCATTTTTAAAATCTAACTACGCGTTCAAAAATTACGACTATTTGAACAGTATGCAATTTCATATATATATTTTTTTTTAATAACAACTTTAAGCAGCTATAAAACTCGAAAGTCAACGAATTTTTAAAAAATTAAGAAATTGTTTTGTCATACTAATTAAGAGATTACATACACCAAGTTTCCTGCAAATCTGAAGGGGTGAAGTTGAAAAAGTCATATATTCGTACTTAGGCCCACTGGAATGACTCTAACTATATGATTAGATTAAAAATAGCACAAGTTTACAAATTCCGGTCAACTTTTGGATTAGAGCAGATGAGAACAAATCTTGACGTTATTTGAGGTGCTGAATTCAAATCCGGGTTTCGTTTTTCAAAATTGGTTCTAGTTTGTGAGTTCGCGCATGTTGGCAGCACTGCGCTATCATAATGACAGTCAGCTGTTGGCGTCGCTAGAAACATTATTTAAATTGTATTTTTAAAGTTTTTTTTTTTTAATTCAAAACATGTGAAAATGCAAAGAAAGAATTGTAAAGTTGATTCAAAGTGTTTTTGTTATGTTTGCGGATGTTATATGATCATAAAAAGTGGCAAAGTTATTACTAATGTGATCAGAAATGCATATTTTTTTTTATTTTGTTTTTTTTTTATTATTAAGGTTTGAAAATAAATTTTAATTCAACTTTAAAAAAATAAATGATTTATATACTATGCCAACAGGTTATTGGTCTCTTGATGGGGATGCAATCTGGTTTTACCAAATTTTGCTGTTTTTTGTGTCTGTGGGATAGACCAACATTATGTGAAAAAAGATTGGCCAAGCCGTACTAATTATGAACCAGGAAAACAAAACGTCTCTTCTATACCACTTGTGAACCCACAGAACATTTTCTTGCCACCTCTCCACATAAAGCTTAGCCTTATCAAAAACTTTGTCAAAGCGCTCGACCGTGAAGGACCGGCTTTTGAGTACTTGACCAAGTTATTTCCCAAATTGTCGTACGCCAAAATCAAAGAGGGAATATTTATTGGACCTAATATTCGAAAATTAATGGCCGACAGAAACTTTACAAAATGTTTAACGCCTAATGAAGCAGCAGCAAATGGGTATCATTTCAAGATGTTGTTCACAACTTTCTCGGTAACCGCAAATCCCAGGATTTCAAGCAGATAATCAACAGTTTGTTGCAAAATTATTACAAGATTGGAGCTCGAAATACATTTTCTCATTCTCTCAAAATACATTTTCTGCATTCCCATCTCGAATAGTTAAACCTCGGGAAAATTACATATTTTGCAAATATGCATTCTTTTTTTTTAAGTCGAGAGGGGACAAATATAAAAAAAAATTATTTTAAAAATCAATTGCCTAAAAAATGCACATCTCTTTGACGTGGAAAAAATATTGTGTATAGCAATAAATGGTAAAAATCCGATACATTTTAAAGAATCTACGAAACTAACACACTTTATTCATATTTTTAATTTTTCAAAAAAAAAAAGAAAGTCTCAAATAAAACCGTGTTTTCCAATTTTGAGAAATTAAAAACGCCTTTCTTTGGCCGACCTATAGTGAAATAGCCGATATATATATAAATTTGATTGTAATAATGAGTGAAGGGGTAAATGATAGATTGTAAAATAAACAACCAACAAACATTTCCTATTAAATTAATCGTTGGCTAAGTAACCGAATAATCACATGCAAAGTCAATACAACCTTGTAGATTTGTAATTGTTGCCATGGTTCCTTTTTGAGTTTTCAAATTTATTTGTTGTTTAATCGATATTTAAAAGTTTATTTTCTTTTATAAATACAAATATTTTTATAGAGGAAAAAAGTTTTGCAAAATTTATATCTATCCGTTATATTAGATTTTTTGTATTCATTTTTATATAATTAACACTTAATCATAAATTGGAGAGTATTTTTTCAAAAAGACAAACATTTTTGAAATATTTTCAAAGATATGGAAGAATTACAAGATGCCAGCATACACCATACGGCAGCCAAGTTAATCAGTACAATTAAGACATTAAAAAATTATGAACCATTATACGAAAATGTTCAGGTATGTACATTAAAATTAATAACGAATGAGCTATAAAGTTTATGTCTAAATAAAACACATTTTTTTTTCATCTTAGAAATTGGTATGTAGCCCCAGTGTTGATCGCAATGATATGTGCAATACTTTAGAAGAGGCCATTAAAAATGCCGGTATTGAGACGGATATACGTAATATTATTTTCCATTTAGTACGCAGTAAATTAAAACCAGATGAAAAGGGATCACAAACAAATTTGGTAAATTTTTAAATTTTAATTAACTATAAATACATACATTCAAAAAAGTTTTACAGTAGAATCTACTGAAGATGACGGTTAAAACAACTGTAATTTCAGTTAAAAAAGCGACAAAGCTAGTTACTGTTAAAGTAACTAAAAATGTAGTTGTTTTTAACTGTAGCAAAACAATTAACAAATGTAGTAAACACAACTAACAATGTTGTAAAAATTAGTAAAAACTACTGTTTTTAACAGTTATTTTTCGGTATTTTAAATATCGGTTGCCTATATTCAATAGGATATGCATATTATAGTATCTGCAATTTTTAGCAAAATGGGTTTTTAATGTGAAGTCATCGTTGACATTATACCCATCTACGATATTAGTTTGGAAGCAATATATCTATTTGTGCTATGTTTTTGTTATTTTAGTTCTTTTTTTCATATCTACAAACAAATTTATTTTTTAAATTCAAAAGGATCTATCTACATTCAAAATCAAGTATTTAGATGTAGAAGGTATGAATAAAAGTTGGGCATACATATCGTCACCCAAAATCCAAAAGGATGTCGTAACTACACTTTTTAGTTTTTTAAAGGAGAGACAAAAAGCATTATTAATAAAAAAAGTAGAGTTCAAATTTTAGAATTATGCTTAAGAAACAAAGACGAATTTGATTCTGAGAAAAAAAAAATTCGTGGAAAATAGTAGTTTTTAAGTAATGTACACACAGAGAAATAAAGTGCCAACCGAATTGAGAAGTGTATATTAATGCTAACAACTTATAAATTCAGTTAGTACAATGATATTTACTTTAGATTTCTGAATATTTTGGGTGTTGTAACTAAAATTCAGTAGAATTAACCGAACTTTGTTGTGAAAACTATTGCTAAGTTGTGCCAACCGATTGAAATTCGTAATAACCGAATTTAAGACGTTGTAACCGAATTTTAGTTGCCAAATAGCTAAATTGTTCTCTGTGTGTAGTTACGGACTTTTGTACTTGATTTTTCTGAAACCAAAAAGTCGTAACTCCAATACAAAAATGTATGCAAAAAATAAAACAAAAGTTTAAGATCAAAAAATTATACTTTTCTTCAGAAAAAAAAGTTTTTAGTTAACTTATGTGTTTGGATTTATTTATTGTAAGTATTTTTAAATATATTTTTTTTTTTTTAACAGAGAAGCAATACTCAGGAAATTCTTCCTATTAATTAATGTGTTGCTTTCTTTGGAAAGGGGATAGTGGAGAGATGAAAGGTGGTGAAAGATGAAGGGCTTCAAACATGGCAACACTGTAATTGCGAGAGATGATAAGTCTTAGAACATTTGTTGCTCGTCACCTGAAGTAGAGTTGGCGAATTTATTGAAGCTTTTTGTTTCATAGCCCTGATTCATTATTTTAATTCGGTGGGGTTAAGTGCTATGGGAACACCGAAGGTGGGCGCAGCGATACATATAAGTGATAGAAAACTCATACATATTATTTTTCTAAATTGATGTTGTCGTCACCGGGAATCGAACCCGGGACCATCTGTGTAACAGTCCAACGCGCTAACCATTACACCACAATGCAGAAAAAAATAACTACATAATTTCTCTCCAGAGGTGAGCAAACCAGATATCAATACGACTTTTTTACACAATATGATACGTGATATAACCAATAATTCTGCGTCATTAACTCAAAAATCATGTTTTTTGAGTTGTGACGTTCTTGCAGTAAATGAGCGATATGTATCTTATGAAAGGGTGGGAACATTTGCATAGTTTTAGCCATTTGGAAAACCAGAGGCTTAGTGTAGTTTATAAAACTAAATAACGGACCTACAACATAAGTATAGTATACGTTAACCCTTTCACTACCGACTTTTTGTTTTGGATATATTTCTATTTTGGTTTGCGGTTTTTAAATTGGAAAGAAAAAGGTTTACATATATGACCCAGCCGCATCCTACCCACCAGATCATGTTTACCACTTAAACATTCGAATAACCCAAAGTGTAGTGTACAAGGGTAGTGAACGGGTTAATGTATAATGTCAAGTTTAAGCTCGTGCAAAAAATGATCCTACGGTTTTAAAATTAACATCACTAAAATATCTTACAGATGACAGGGTTCAATTCAAACTTAGTTTTGATGCTGAATATAACGATCAGGGACCGGAATTTCATGCAACTTCATGTTTTTATCCTTAAGTCTGAGAATAGGGTTAACAAAATATCTTTGCGAATCAAAGAATTTGAGTTAAAATGGCATCGATTTGTTAGTGCATATTTTTGCATATTTAGCTATAAATGCATATTTTTGGATATTTTGCCTTAAATGTATATTTTTATTGCTTATTTGTGATTATTTTGCTTAAAATGTATATTTTTATTGAATTTTTCTAAGTTTTTCGTAAAAATAACGCTATCAATTTTATTTCTTATTTGACAAACATTTTTAAAGTGATTTTAATCAAGCAATATTCGCCGTACTCTTCAAAAAACCTGAACTAGGTTTTGATAGTATCGGAACAAATTAACAAGCAGAGTGAAAAGGGATGCACTTCAAATTAATTATTTTTGCATGTTTTCAAGCAATTTTAATTAAATTCTAAAGTTAATTTGTATTGTTTAATATATTCTCTGCATACGTTTTGCACAATTAACACAAATTTTCAAATATTTACAAAAATAAATTTTAAGTGTATATTTTTAAAATTGTTAGTGCAGGTTTTCAGATTTGTCATGCATAATTTAGGCGCCTAAAACACATTTTTTAAGTGCATGAAGTTCCTGTCCCTGATAATGATATACTGGGCCCGAATTATGGCATTCGTGATCGAGTGAAATCGTTTGAAAGCTGTTTTTTTATTGAGTACCTACAAAAATTGTAATAATGAAAGCACTAATTTTTAATTTTATTCCCATCAAGGACCGAACTACAACAGCCCTGATAGAAAAAAAATTCGTTATTTTTAGAAATAGAAAATTAATTTCGATAGAAAAATTACGATGACGAATGCCGTAATTCAACCCCTGGTTATACAAATCCCAAGCCAATACCGTCATCTAAATGGAGACATTTACAAAATTAAGATGCTGTTATACCACCACAGGCGCGGTTTCAATACAAAAATGTAAAAAAGATTCAAAAATTAATTCAAAATACTCTTAAGTTCCCCCCCCCCAAAACCTTTTCCTGGATCCGCGCCTGTACCACCAGAGTACCACTTTTGTATAATAAGGTTGTTCACAAGGGTGTACTAAATTTTCTATAATCGTATCGAAAATGGAGATCGTAAAATTTTGTTTTAAAATATACGGCAATACATGATAATACACACGGAGACAAATTCAGCTATTTGTCAACTGAACTTCGATTACTACGATTCAAATTCGGTTTCGGTTGGTTGGTACAACTAAACATTAGTTTTCACAACAAAGTTCGGGTAACTGAATTTTAGTTACAACACCCAAAATATTTCGAAATCGAACGTAAATATCGTTGTTCTACCGGAATTAATAAGATGTAACCACTAAAATACACTTTTCAATTCGGTTGGCGCTTTATTTCTCTGTGTGTACGATACAACATTTGTACCTATAGTAAGTACACCTTGTGAAACAGCTTAATATAAATTAAATGAATTAACATTAAAATTTCACTTTTATATTCATTACTTTTCTCCATATCGCTGTCGCTGTCATCCATATTTTGATATGTTAATTTTTATTTTTAATTGCCATTTGTGTAATGAACTCGAATAAAACATCCCAGCAAAAAATTTTCAAAAAGGTAAGCGGGTTTGTAATCAAGCATATTGGGCAGAACGCATTCCTTACTAGATTACCTACTTGATTCTTTAGAATTGATTATTTTTTTTACCGAAGAACTATTTACTTTATATTTGTAATGGCCAGTTTTTAACTTCGTATTTAAATATGCAATTAGTTAATTGCCATTTAAATTTAAGTTGTATTTAAATACAGTTTCAGTTTTTCAGCCTTAAATGATAATTGTTATTTATTTGCGACAAAAGTATGGTAGCATCATGAAATGTCAAAAAATTAATGATCATTATTCATAAAACAGCTGTTTAAAGAATAGAAAAAAGCAGAAAATATAAAATATAGAAATAAAAAAAAATAAAATATATACATATATACATATATATAAATATATATATAAATAGAAATAAAATATAAATTATAATTAAATTAATAAAATGAAAATGAAAATGAAGAGAATTGAAAATTTCATCCGAAGTTGAATTTTTATTGGCTGCTGTAATTTAATTTATTTTTTATTGTTTGTTTTGCCACGCGGAAAAAACAAACTGTCAAAATCATATGTTATATTTGTACAATTTAAATAGACTTTAAATGCCCAAGATTGGTCACTTAAATGTGATTTAAATTTTAAGTTAAAAACTGACATTTGTATTTAAATAGAACTTAAAGTCCAAATGTCATTTAAATACGAAGTGAAAAACTGGGCATAAGAACTACATACATTTTTTAATTAAGAAATAGTTCCATTGTAAAACTACGAAGTACTTACACAAAAAAAAAAAATAGTTCCCTAGAAAAAATAAGAAAATATTAAGTATAAATTAGCGCGTCCCTAATTTATACCTAACCACAGTTTACCAAAATTTAGGCGACATGCAATTTCGGTTTTTAGTATTATTTTCCAGCAAATAAAAATTTGTTTCAACAAAAATATATAAGATAAATTCTTTAAAATTGTATAACTTCTTTTTTTAAAATGAGGAACTACTTCCAATAACGTCCTTTTATTAAAAAAAGTATTTGATTACTTCTTGAGTACAAAAAGTTATACATATAAGTTAATAACATTGTTATTTTCTTTTAAATAAATATTTACTTTGTTATTCAGTTCATGCTTTCTGGTTTAAATTTAAAGAATTGATTACAATACTACTTGCTTTTTTGACTCTATCGTTGGAATGAGTTTGGTATTGCAGTTACTAAATTTGGCAATGAGATATGTAAGCAAGTGTGGGCATCACCTTCTTTTTGGAATGTGCAATTTTTTCCTGGGATATAACATATTTTTTTATTATGCAAAAACATATATCTACATGCAAAAATTAAAAGTGTAAAAACAATTATAAAAAGCGTATAAGTTACCTAGGTTTATTGTATAGAATATAACTTAAAAAGTTTTTCGACGTGGGCGTTGTGGTGTAATGGTTAGCGCGTTGGGCTGTTACACAGATGGTCCCGGGTTCGATTCCCGGTGACGACAACATCAATTTAGAAAAAAATAATATGTATGAGTTTTATATCACTTATATGTATCGCTGCGCCCACCTTCGGTGTTCCCATAGCACTTAACCCCACCGAAGTAAAATAATGAATCAGGGCTATGAAACCAAAATCTTCAATAAATTCGCCAACTCTACATCAGGTGGCGAGCAAACAACTGTTCTACGACTTATCTACTAGCGCAATTACAGTGTTGCCATGTTTGAAGCCCTTCATCTTTCACCACCTTTCATCTCTCCACTATCCCCTTTCCAAAGAAAGCAACACATTAATTGATAGGAAGAATTTCCTGAGTGTTGCTTCTCTTTAGAAAAAAAAAAATTTACCCTTAATATTTTTTTTTGTATATCACCAATATTTGTGTTGACCAAAAGTGGAGGAGGGCAGGGCAGGGCAGGAAATTTTGTTTTTAATATTGTTTGTTGTTATTCTTGTAAGCATGAGGATGTCATTCAATGTATGACGAAATATTGGAGATATATAAAATAATAAAGGATATTTTATAAATACAAACGTGACCTAGAGCTCAATTATTTAATAAAGTCATTCAAAATTCATAATTTATAAATAAATAAATATAATAAATTACTTAACTTACAACTGGTGGTTGCAGGGCAGATAGTTCCTGACAAGAAAAACCTAAAAGGAAAAATAAAATAAAAATTCATTTAACTCAATTGCAATTTTGTTTGAACACAACAAATTTTTAATTTTATGTTATTTTATACTAAAAAATATACACTTTATGAAGTGTGAAAAAACAACCCCTATTTTGCTTTCCTTTTCACCTTTTTGTTTTTGTTTAGCAGAATGTGAACATAGTTTTCTTTTGTATGTCAGCCAAGAAACCCATTTGATATTTTGTTTAACTGATACTTTGGCAGTTTTTATATTTTACTTTAGAAAGTTACAAAAAAAACTTAGGTAAGCTACAAAATTGCATTAATTGGGGAACGAACAAAGTGAAATATATTAAAGTACTTATCATCAACAAAGGGAACTTTGTAATTTTACAAAAGAAATGACATATGTATGTAATTGTTGTTTACATTGGACTTATATAATTTCTATCAACTTTATACAAAAAAAAATTACAAAGTTAACTTCGATATTCTTACACTAGTTTGTTTTTTGCGTGTACTAATACTAAATGAAATGTTATCAAATTTTTTAGGCAGAAGTACGTATCTGCATTTGTGAAGTAAATAATGGAAATAAAAAAGAAAATAGAATACATATAAAGTAGTTAAAATTTATAAAAGTTATTGCAGAAGAAATTTTACTTGCAAAAAATTTAGTTAGCGTTCGAATAAATTTTTTTGCTCTACTGAAAAATTGTATTAATGTAGATACGAGCTATTAAATATACATACCCCACGCTATATTTTTTAATAAAAACCAATTTTTTTTCAATTACAATAAAAAATTGTATTTCCTACATCCTGGTTAAAATTCAAAATCAAAAATGTTTTTGAATTAAGCCCTTCAATTACATACACATGATTATTGAAGAAATATTAACTTTTGATTTTCATTAATTAATGCTTGGATTGTTATGGTTATGGTGCGATATTTAATAAAAATCGGATTACCTAAGCCATGGCGACCTGCACATAAAGTCTCTGATATGTGGACAAAAAATAAAAATTAATTTCAAAAAATATATTTTGTGATAAATCATCTCTAATTTTAGACATAATTATGATCAAATGAAAGCAAGTTTTGACTGCAAAAACAAAAAATTCTAAGATAATTTTTAAAAAATTTCTAATTTTTCAAAAAAAGATTTTTTTTCATACAAAGAAATGCCGAAATTATCTGTCTTTTGGTACAATAAATACAGGGGTTGGCCAAGTTAGTATGAACACGACATAAGAACTTACAATGTATTGTCTAAAAATAGATTTTAAAAAATAAAATTACAAAAGTGTTCATTTATAATTAGTTTGTTCCTGCCGGTATTCGAACACTGGCCGCCAGATTGACAGCCGACAGCCCTACCCTACTAACAAGACATATAATAATAAATGACGTAAGTGATAACTGCTGGGTAACCGCAGTTTTGTTCTAAGGTTTGCTCTGGAAACAACTTGCCAACGTTGGGAAAACAAAATAAGTTGGTCTTGAAATAGCTTTTCCAGACACAAAAAAATAAATTTTGTGTGTAAAAAATGTGTAAAAAAAGTATTAAAAAATCACAAAAGAAATGTATGCCTGGAACAGGGATCGAACTCGAAACCTTCTGACTACAAACATTTTTAAACAAAACATCATAATTTTTTTTAAATAAGTGGTTAGACTTTTGAACTGTTGGTAATTTTTGACTGGTTAGCACTGGGAAAACACTTTTTGCCAACATTAGCATAGTGGTCTCAGCCAATTCTTTTGTTTGCAGACCACTGAAATTGTTGTAAAACAAATACTGTTAAAACGCTTTTTGGAAACACTGGTAAAGCGTCTTAAACAAGTGTACTGGCAGCAATACATTTAATTGCACGCTTAGCCAGTGGTATGCCAGTCCTTGATTTATTTATTTATTTATTTATTTATTGGTTATCTTAACTTATGTCTTAAGCTTAAGATAACAACATATTAAGCAATGGCAACACTGGCCTTCAGCTATTTAGTTTTAGTAATATATATAAGGAATATACGTAGTGAATTTAAAATATATATGTATAATCTAGTTTTTTTTTCATAACTTATCTAATGTATTATATTTGATTTTATTTGATATGAGTTTCTAAATATCTTTGTAAAGGTTGCAGGCCTTTAAATAATTAATTATAGAACGAATATTATTAATAGATGGGTTGGTGAGGTGTTCAATGGGGTTAGCTTTGAGGATTCGGTTGCGAGAGGATTCAAAAGTTATGCAGGAGCATAAAATGTGTTTGACTGATATCTGTTCCGAATTGCAAAATGGACACGTATTAGAAGTATGTTCGATAATGTGTCTATGAGTAAGACTAGTATGCCCTAATCTTAATCTGATGAATTTAATAAAATCCTGTTTGCTTAGGTTATTGTTGTCGTTAAGGTTCAGGTACGTTCTAATGTTTGTCTTTCTGCGATTGATTTCCCTGTACCAATTTGATGTCCTTGGCCATTGATCCATCTCCAGGAGTAGAGAGTCACTAATATGGCTTTGTATATCTTCTATATTCAGGTTATCCGTTTGAAAGAGTGGCGATTTAAGGGAAAGTTTAGCCACAGAATCTGCGAATTCGTTACCAGGGATTTGACAGTGCCCCGGAATCCATAATATTCGGACTTTTGGATAGTTTCCTATTAAAAAATTTCTAATATATGTGCAGTAATAGTTTCCGTTATATAAGTTTCCTATTGATTTAATAGAAGAGAGAGAATCGGTACAGATAATTGTCCTCGACATAGATTTTTTTAAATACTTAATGGCCTCAAATATGGCGATCAATTCCGCCGAGAAGACGGTTGAGAATGAAGGAATAATTGCGGCTCTTATTTATTTTTATTTTATTTATTTATTTATTATTATACCAGTGCAACAAGATATAATCTTTTTAACAGCAGCTGGAAAAATAGTGTTACAAATGAGTTTAGGAAGAACAACAAATGTAATTTAAATTTAAACTAACAAATTATAATCACAAAAAGTACAAAACATATAAAGATATGAAAAAAGAATAAGTATGATTTTAAGTTTTCAAAGTAGTTACAATTATATATTGTTACAATAATGGCCGTAGTTTCAAGCAATATATACCTACTGGTGCTTAGATACCTACCGTGTACACGAACAAAATCGGGTAGGTATCTAAGCACCGGTAGGTATCTATTGCTTGAAATTACGGGCATAAATATTACATAAAAAAATATTAAAAAAAATAAAATTAAAAAAAAATAAAAAAATATAAAAAAAATTAAAAAATTAAAATTAAACAAGAAAATAAAATAAAAAAAAAATTAATTAAGTTTAATTTAATATTTTTGTTAACCAAAAAGTTTAAAAATGTCTCGTTTAAAATGCATTGCATTGCTTGTTGTTTGAATCTTATGTGGCAAGTGGTTCCAAAGAGCAATACTGTTTATAAGGAAATGTCTTTTTGATAGCTGACTTCGATGACGAATTGTGATAATCTTTTTTCCTCTATTTGATGTAAAAAAGTTAAGTCTTCTATGTAAATAGTCAGGTTGTTCTGTATAAATTATTTTATGAAGGAATATTAGAGAACGGCATTTTAATAAGTTATCAAAAGATAAGTTATATATCTTTTTCGAGTAACGTGAAATTCTGGAGAAGCGTTTGAGTCCAAAAACATATCTGGCAATGTTGTTATATGTAACATTTAGTTTTTTTTTGCTAACAGAATCACAGTTTGAAAAAAGTTCGCATCCGTACATTAGAGTTGGCAACAAATACGTTTTAGCTAGCAGCATTCGGATCTCTAAAGGTGTGTAGTATTGTGTCATCCACAAATTTCTTAACATAGCAAATGTTTTACCGCATATAGCGTTAACATGATCAGACCAATCAAGATGTTTATTGAAGATAATTCCTAGGTTTCTGGCTGTTCCGACTATTTCAACTGGAGAATCACTAATATATATTGGTGGCAAAAAAGGTGGAACTAGGTTATTATTGCCAATAATCATAGCTTTGGATTTTTTGGAGTTCAAACATAGACCATTAGTCGATGCCCACTTAGTTATTCTTGTTAAATCTTGATTTAATTTATTAATGCAATTTGTGACCTCAGTGGGCTCACAACTGATGTAGAGTTGTACGTCGTCAGCATACATTTGGACACTACAGTGTTGAAGTTGAGATGGTAAGTCGTTAGAGTATATAGCATACAATAACGGACCAAGAATCGAACCCTGTGGTACACCTCTCGCAACTGGGTAGCTGCTTGACATTTCAGATCCATGGTAAACTGATTGCGATCTGCCATATAAGTACGATGCTATTAATTTCACAGCTGTTGGTGAGAAATTACACAAATATTTAAGTTTAAGGCAAAGAATTGAATGATCTACAGTGTCAAACGCCTTCGAATGATCCAGTAAGACAAGGAAAGTTATTTTCCTGTTATCCATTTCAGTTCTTATATCCTCAGATACATCAATCAAAGTAGTAATGCAGCTGTGTTTAGGTTTGAAACCGGATTGCCTATCAGTGAGTAATGAATTGCAGTAAAGGTAGCTGCTCATCTGTGCGTGCACCAGGCGTTCAAAAACTTTTGATAAATAAGGTAGAATTGCAATTGGACGATAATCTTTATCTGATTTCGGTATTGGTATAATTTTGGCGTGTTTCCACATAGTAGGGAATTCAGAGGTTGTTATGATTGTATTAAATATATGTGTCACATGTGATAAAATGTACGTGAGAATCAGTTTTATAAATTTAGGATGAATTCCATCATGTCCTATGGAGTTTGATTTAATGCTTAAAAAAGCTTCTAAAACATCTTCCTGAGTAAAGTGTGTAAATTCAAAATGAATGTTGTAGTTGTTGTTCTCATGATTGATATTGTTTGTATTGGAATTATTTGTATTTGTAAAAAGATCAGTGTAATGATTAATATCGGCATCAGGCATAGAAATGTTAACAAACGTATGGTTTAATTGATTAACATCGATGATGTTAATAACATTATTATTGTTACTCACAATTCCCATATTTTTAATATCTTTCCATTTCTTTTTCGAGCAAACAGCTGATTTAAATTTATCTTCATAGAATTTCAACTTTGCAATTTTGATTTTCGAATTTACTTTTCTTCTTAATAACTTAAAAATGTCATGAAGTTCATTAGTTTTAAATCTTTTCCACCTTTTATAAGCGTAATTCCTTTCCTCAACACAGAGTTCGAAGTTGTCAGACTGTATGCTACGTTGCTGATACCTTTGGAACCATCAGTGTATATCAATCTGTAGTTACTGTATTTATTCCTGATTTGTTGAAAGTACTTTCTATAAATACTCGGATGAGTAATGGATTTAGGAAACTCGTTAAGAGAGGTAATTAGACAATCGGATTGTAGTAGCCATGACGGGTATGAGGTAATATATATTGTATTATGGGGTTTAAGTGGAAGATGATTTTCCCTAGCAAAATCGTAGACGCGGCTTAGAATCGATTGGATTTTGTTTAAGTTAGGTTTCCTTGATAATTGAAGGGATATATCGTATAAAGGTGAGTCAGAACTGTTAAGAGCATTACGTAAGAGATTGAATGTGACCAGGTTCCTCCTTGTCTCAAGTGGTTCGATGCCAGCTTCATACAGCATGTTGAAGATCGGTGATGTTCTAAAAGCCCCGAAATTAATTCTAACTGCGGAATTAATGATCGATTTGATCTTCCGAAGTGATGATTTTGGAGCAAAACCATATAAATATAGGCCATAATCAACCTTAGATAGAAGTAGTGCCTTGATTACCGAAGTAATCGAGTATATATTGCAGTTAAGTTTCCTGCTTGATAAGCATTTGATTATATTCAATCTACGTGTTAAATCAGATATAATATGTTTTATATGATCATTCCAATTGTATCTCTTATTAAATATTACGCCTAAAATTTTCAAAGAAGACGTATTCTCAATGTTGAATGATCCCGAAGAAACATTTGGACTACAAGATATCTTTCTGCAAATGTGCAGGTGTTTACATTTAGCCAATGATAATTTCGCACCAGAGTAATCGCACCAGTTTTCTATGTAATCAACCAAGGGTTGTATGTCAATAGTATGGTTCTTTTCCCTACCCAACTTTTTGATAATATAAAAGTCATCTGCGTACGCACAAAATTTGTAACCTTTCAAAGATAAAAGGTATTCGCTTAGTCTGTTGTAAGATATGAGGAATAAAATAACAGAAAGAGGGGATCCCTGTGGGATCCCGTTATGTAAGGGGTATGGGTTGGAATAGTAATTATTGAGCTTAACTCTAATTTGTCTCTTCGTCAAGAAATTTTTAACATAACCTATTATCCTAGGTCCTAAGCCCCATTCAATAAGCTGTTGAATAATCGTGTGGATCCCCACTCTGTCGAAGGCCTTTGAAAAATCGAGTGAGATTATTGAAGAGTGGTTTTTGTGGGATAACGAATCAGTAATTAAATGATCAATGTACAGTAAGGCATCATTTACTGACTTACCTTTTCTGAACCCGAGTTGATGCGAACAGAGAAGTTTCCTTGAATTTACGTACCACCAAAGGCGATTGGCTACAATTTTATCCAATAATTTAGAGACGCATAAATTTAACGAAATAGGCCTATAAGAGTTAATCTCAGTTTTATTAGTATTCGGTTTCGGTATCGGTGAGATGGTACTGATTTTATAAAACTGGGGAATAAAATTTGTCATAATCCGGTTATAGACATCTATAAGTCTCCTTTTAGTTCCGGTGCTAATGTGCTTTATCATTGGGTAGGATATCCGGTCAATGCCGGGCGTATTTGATCTCATCATGTTCAATGCAAAGTTAAGTTCGACTAACGAAATATCGTTTTCTATTAACTTGGCCTTATCAGTTGGATTTGGTGTAATTTGGCTGTTTATAATTGAGTATTTCGTTGATCTAAATTTATTAGAAAATCTTTGGTCATGCGATTCACAGGACCAATATTTGGCGAATTCTTCCACTATAGATTTTCTGTCGGTCAAGATTTGGGACGGGTTATTAGGTGATTGAATAGCGTGTATTGTGTGCGGTAAACTAAGACCACAAAATGTTCTAATATTGGACCAAATTTTGGTAGTTGGGGTTTCAGGGTATATTTCCCCAGTAAATTTTGAAATTGATTTTCCCTTAGCGATTTTAAGTTCCCTTTTGAATTTGGCAGTTGCCCTCCTATAGTTTATAATGTTGTTATCATTAATGTTCCGTTTTAGAATGTGCCATAGTCTGTTCTTTTCCCTCTTCAATTCATTAAGATTATTGTTCCACCAAGGAACGTTCTTTCTGATAGCTAGGTTTACCTGAGGTATAGCCATATTAGCGCTCTGTAGAATAATTTTCTGAATATTCGACGCCTCCCTGTTAATGTTATCACTAATAGGGCGATCTACGTTAAATTTCGTTGTAAGGTCCCGAAATTTGTTCCAGTTGGCCCTGCAAGTAATGAATTTAGGTCTAGGTCTTGATGAAATTGGGCAACTTGAAGCAAATAGGTGTATAATAATGGGAAAATGATCACTTCCATGAAGGTCATTTTCGGTTTTCCATCCAGATTGCAATTTCAACCTAGGAGAGCCGAACGATAAATCAATGTGAGTGAAAGTGTGGTGCGTACTGAAGTGTGTTGGAGAGCCATCATTAAATATGACGAAATTTGAACGATTAATGTAATTGGCCACAGTATTACCCCTCTGGTTATTTGACGCTGAGCCCCACATGGAATGCCCACTATTAAAGTCCCCAGTTATTAGGGCTTCTTTATCTATTTGGTCAAACATATTACTTAAAGTTAAATAGCTAAATGTATCAGATGGGGATATGTATGTGTTTATTATAGAAAATTTACTCTTTGCCTGAATGCTGGCGCCAACGGCATCTAAATCATTAGGAAGAGTGAGGGGGGAGAATTGAAGAGAATTATGGATCAATAGAGCAACTCCACCATAAGAGTGACTGGCCGAATTTTTAAAGAGAATCTGGTAGTTTAATGGAATTGGTATACCGGCAAGAGAGTGGAAATGTGTCTCTTGAAGTGATATTATTTTTGGATTATGTTTTTTCAAAAGTAGCTGTAGTTCATTATAGTTGTTAGTATAACCTCTAATGTTCCATTGAATAATAGTAATACTCATAATATAAAGATAAGAATAAAATAAATTTGATTATAATATTGTTGTGTAAAAGAGAACTACAAAATAATTTAACACCAAGGAGAATATACATATAAATAAGGAGCAGCTTAACTACTCCCTAGTCACATGTATATTCTCCCTAGTATATACCATAAAAGACCTCGCCCCAGCGGACCCCCTAGGCCGCAGGCTATCCCCTTACCTTTTTTAATATTCAGTAGGGGAAAATCCTAAAAGCCTAGGGGGGCCGACTGGGACAAGCTCAAATGAATAGTTTAGAGTTGCATAATATCGTCGTCATCAATAATATCGATATTAGTGTTAATTCCTTTTTTGTTATTCTTATTTTTAGCCTTTAATTGAGATTTAAGACGATTAGATATGTTTCTAGGGAGTATTTGCGTATCCTTCCTAGGTCTTAATGTGCAAGATAATGATGTTGATTGAAGATTTTTGTCGATCGCGTTAGCAGTAGGTTGACCAGATTTTGTATTGTCATTTTTATTGGAATTTTTGTTAGTTTTGGAAGTGTCTGGGTTTTGAGTGTTGGAATTGATTGTTGTATTTGATGGACCGTTTAGTATGGGATCATCATAGCTTATGAGTTTAGCGCCGGTTGGTGCGACCTTATTGTTAGAAACAATTGATGAGAAAGATTCGTTTTTATTTAATTTTCTGTTGTTGTATATTTTTTCCGCAATTTTTAAACTTGTTTTTTCGAGAACTCTGATGGCCTGAATTTCTTTGTGTTTTAGAAAAATCGGACATTTTCTATCTTTGGCTGAATGTTTTATGTCTTCTATGTCGTTTTCTTTGCAGTTAATGCAACAGGCTTCATTAGCACATTGTTCTTCGCTGTCGGGATTAATATGATTTAGGTTACCGCAATTATAACACAGTTTCTGATGTTCACATGTTTTTTGTACGTGTCCATAGTGCAGACACTTGTTGCATCTTATTGGCGATGGTATATAAGGGCGAATGAATATCTTTTCATATCCCATGTAGACATATTCAGGAAGGTTAACAGAAGAAAATGTAAGTATTATAAGTCCAGTTTCTTTTAACGTGTCTTTATCTTTTTTTAATATTTTTTTTACTTCAACTACTTTTTGCAGCGACATATTATTCATAATTTCCTCCTCAGAAACACCGAAAAGGTCTGAAGAATAAATAACACCTTTAGAGAAGTTTAGAAATTTGTGTTCAGAAACATCGATTTTAATACTATCACTCATTGCTGTAAGTTTAATAAGTTTGTTGGCTTGTATGTTATTTTTAGTTTTTACTAATATTGTGCCATTTCGAAGTTTTTTACATTCCAAAACCTCACCACTGCAAGTCGAGTCAATAACTTTTTTTATTAGGAATGGAGAAACATTTGAGAGATTACTTTCACTATTTGTCCGTGTAATTACAAGGTATATAGGGCCATTGGAGTTAATTGATAATCTTTTCGAGAAATCGTAATCCAGACCTGTTACGTAACTAGGTTTCTTTTTTGAAACGTCGGGGGGATCAGGTTGATCCATCGTTGTAGTTTTATATTAAGTGTTAATTGTTTTTACTTTAAAGACACTTTATTTTGTTATTGTTTAACTTTTATGTTCTACACAGTGTTTAGTTTTTATGGTCTCTTTATTTTTTTTTTTTTGTTTAACCGTTAGTTGTGTTATTTTGTTGGTTTACTAGATGTTAAGTTTTAATACGTAAATCACTGCTAAAACGATGTTGTTTGTTTAAAGTAACACAATCGACTGTGCCAGTCCTTGATTTTGTGTACCACTGGTGGTTTCTGACTGGGTATATGCAAAAGTATGAACTTTTTTAGATTTTCATACATTTTCTGTAAATTTTTTATTATTTGGAGCTAGTTCGGTATAAATTGTTGGTGATAAAAATAAGTCGTTTTAGGGTGAAATTCACGCTCTGAGGGAACTAAAATGTTTGTAGAGTTGCCAGATTTTTTTATAGAGTTGCCACATTTTTGTGCTGCAACCCTTAACAAAAGTAAGTTGCATTTTGAGCTAACCGCATGATTTTCGCCTTAGAAAGTATTACTAATGATCATTTTAATACGATAGTCTTAAAAAAATTAATGATGTTTAGAAATAAATGATTTTCAGAAATGAAAACCAAATAAATTTTTAAAATTAAAATTTTTCAAAATATTTTAAGAAATTTCAAGAAATTAATAAATAACAAAAACAATTGAAGCTTTTTGTAATTTTTTAATTGTTTATGTTTTATGCACTTTTGTATAGATTTTTTTTTTTGTATAGATTTTCACTTTTGTATAGCTAAAATACTCAAGACAAAATATGATTTTAGCAATAACTTAGGAGAAAATGTGAAAAAAAGCAATTGTGATAATTTTTTCATTATCAAATAATTCTTTATAAAATGTAGTAAATAACATTTCAAAGCGAGAAAAGACTGTTAAATATGTTAAAAAAAACCGCATTTTTTTAATGTTTCATAAAACATTTCTGTATAACTCGAGTAATCCGTGTTACTTACACAAAAATTCATTTACAAAACGCGAGGAAAGCTTATTTCTGAAAATGTATTCTAATTTATTGAATATATGATGATTTGTTAACAAAAACTCGCACAAAAAACTTTCAGATTTATCCATTCAGGCAGGGAACTGTAAATTATACTACAAATTATTCTTAAAAGAAAATCCGCGGGATTAAAAGTAATCCTGAAAAAGAAGATAACTCTAGGGGCATAAAATTTATTGTCTCGAAATTAAGTATAAAGAAGTGAGATCGAAAAATCAGACACACATTTTCAATTACAACTGCTTATCCTAAATAAGGTTGTCAGATTACACTGTGATAGTTTTTGACCCGAAAAAAAAATGAACTTCGATGAATCCTTTTCGAACTATTAGGGGGGAGTCCCCTGAGCGCGAAAGTACATTTGCAAGCGTCAGATTGGCTCCAGTTTTTGAGAAATCTGTATATATCCATTTTTCATGGATATAGCTAAGTCTGCGCTATTTAAAAAAATTTTATTCGACTGTATTAGTTTTTTTTTTGCCTTCTTAGCTTTATTTTACGTAATGTTTTGACTTTTTTTTCAAAATTTTACGTAATTTAAACCATTAATGTCTATCAAAAGTAACGATTTTTGACCATTTTTAGCCATTTTTTCAGGTTTTTAGGTCGTCTTACCAATATATACCAACTTATAAGAAGGACAAAAAAGACACCAGATTTGAAAATTTGCTGCTAAAAAGGCTTAAAAGAAGACGAAAGAAGAAAATAACAGGGATTTTGATTTTGAAGCTTAACTTGAGGCCTATGTTAGGAAAATGTTGGTAAGACGACCTAAAAACCGGAAAAAATGGCTAAAAAATGGTCAAAAATCGTTACTTTTGATCGAAAAGGATTCATCGAAGTTAATTTTTTCGACTATCACAGTGTTATGTGTTCAAAATATTAAAGCGATCGGCTTGTTATTTCGCCTACAAATGGAATCTGAACCAAATATGAGTAAAATAGTTTTTTTTGTTGTCATCTTTAGTGATCTAATTGATACGAGCAGACCATTTCCAAAAAAAAATTAACAGTATTGGGTAATTGTTTGGTAGCATTCATCAATAATTTAAAAAGAGTAGTAATATATGTGATTGTTCCGAGTTCTGAGCAATTGCGCACATTTTTTGGGAACGAAATTTAAGGTTTTTTTTTGTAAAAATTTACTTTTTTTTTGCCCCCACTTTTTGTTCAAAGTCCATTTGTAAACAAACTAAATATCCGATTTCGCTAATATTTTGTGCAGATAATCTGACGACTTTTTAAAAGATATATGTGATAATCTGTGTTGTGAATTATCCGATTTCACTCCTTATAGCAGCAACAGCGTAAGTCCAGTAGCTAAAAAAATGTTGTATGGTGGAAGTTAACCATGTATCTCTAAACTGCATATACTTAACACGGATTTAAAGAAAAAGTGTATTTTCTCTCACTGAAAAATATTGAAAACGGTCAAAATTAAGTTCTTTAGTGCATTTTCCATAGCAAGAAAGTTGCAATTTTTTCTAATGGAACTGAAGATATGCTGTATTTAAATTGTGGATGCTTACAATTTTGTATAAAACAAAAAAAAATTTAAAAATAAGGATAATCGCTGCAAAAAGATAAATTTGGAATTCGGTCATAATGTGGAATTCGGTCATAATGTGGCTAAAAATATCGAAGCGTATTAACATTACCTGAATAACTAAAATATCGTTACACTTAAAATACCTTTACCGAAATAACGTTAAAACCGTTATCCTTCAAATAACGTTACCGAAATAACTAAAATACCGTTACCGAAATGTGTAAAATACCGTTAAGGTTTTAAAAACCGTTATCCCTAAGATACCGATACCGAAATAAGCGAAAATAGCGTTACCCTTACCGATACCCGCATCGAATCGGTTACCATCCATGAAAAAAAGCTTTTATGATATTGGTATCGATAACATAGGAAACGTTTCAGAAATAGAAATTTTTCCATGTAGAATTCGTTTAGAGGACTCTCCTAGAAAATAAAAATTGTCCATAAGTATCATGGAGTTATCAAGTTTTTCCACGAGAAAACTTAAAGGCATAAAACATTTATTTTAAAATAATTCCGATTATTAGCGAAATTTATGGTTTTCGCGCGTTTTGGACGTGAATTATAAAAATTTAATCAGTTCTGAGTACTATTGAAAAAAAACTGGAAATTTTTTTTCGCAGATTTTAATTGGTTTTCCACCTCCCGTATACAAATGTAAAATAAATTCTAAAAACAAGCTTCTTAAAAGCTCTGTAATTAATATTTTGGATAAGTAGCACTTGATTCCTTGATTTGTATAGAAAATTAATATGAAACATTAAAAAGCGCAGATTTAGATCACATGTAACAGTTTTTTCTCGCTCTAAAAAGTTATTTACTAAATTGTGCAAAGAATTAATTCACAATTATAAAATTATTAACATTGCCTTTTTCGCATTTTCTCCTAGTTTATTGCTAAATCATGTTTTTTTTTAAATATTCTAGTGCATAAAATATAAATAAAGAAAGAAAATCATAAAAACGCTAATTTGTTTATGTTGTTCATAATTTTTTTTAAATATTTTAAGATATTTTGAAAGCAATTAATCATAGACCGAATTTCACAAACAAAAAACCTAATTTTTCAATTTTTATCACGAAAAAAACAAGTATTCTGTTTAATATAAAGTAATTTTCTATTTTTTTTTTATTTTAATCTATAGTTTTTAAAATATTTTTCTTTCGAAAAAAAAAAAAAACAAAAAACAAATAAAATTAATTTTTTTTTCCAAAGTTTAAAATCATTTTCGAACAAAAAAGAAAAAAATAGAATACAAAGTGTTTGTACAAAAAAAAGAAGAGTTTTTTTTTTAAGAAATAAAAAAATTATATATAAAGAAAAACAGTGGCAAAACGGCCAACATTTTTGCTCCACATGAATTAATTAACCCAGATAATACTTATAGGCTAGGTGCGAGAAAGATCAAGAGGGATTAACTTTTTATGAAACAGCCACAGGATCTCTTAATTATTTGTTTACCCATATACGTAAGTGAAAATATAAATTTAAACACTTCGATTATAGAATGAAACATTGTTCCAAAATGGAACGATATGAAATGTAACGGGGAACGAATGGAATCGGAACACTTAACACGTTTGTATTATCGGTAAAAGGTGTATACGTCAAGTTTTCGCAAACATTTTGTCCGTTTTTCGATATACCGATTATTTTTCGAGATAGAAACTATTTTATAAAATTACGTTTTTTTTTAAATGGCCGGTATCTTCAAATTTAAAGGCGATATGGCAAAACGGACAAAATTTTTGCTCCCCGGAGTATTAACACTCCCGGGAAAGGTCCGAAGGGACTCATTTTTGGTGGTGTCACGTGGTGTCTTAATTATTAGTTTACCCATATACTAATATGAAAAAACAAATGTACACAAACCGATAATAGATTGAAACTTTGGTCCAAATGGAACGACTTGAAATGGAACGGGAAACGAGTGGAATCGCAACATTTAACACATTTGTATTATCGGTACGTGTTGCGTTTGTTAAGTTTTGTAAAACTGTTGTCCGGTTTGCGATATCTCGCTTAGTTTTTGAGATACTAGGTATTTTATGAAATTGCGTTTTTTTAAAGTGTCTCGCAACTCCAAAACTAAACGAGATAAGGAAACACGGACAAAATTTTTCCTCCTTAGGATCCCGAGGGATTATTTTTTTATAAAGCGGATACAGGGTGATTTATTTATTTTTTTTAATTATAATATAAATTAAGATACTCTGATAAAACAAAGCTCGTTCCCAGTTCAATACAATTTCGTTACCTTTAATCAATGTTCCAATTCAACTCGTTCCCTGTTCCAGTTAATATCTTTTAATTCCACTCATTGTCTCTTATATTAAATTTAGTTCCCAATATTAGGCACTACAATTTCACTCATTACCCGTATTATAATACATCATTTCGATCTCAAAAAATTTTACATTCCTGCCATTAATTGACATCTAAAAAAATAAGTATTTTTACTTCGCTGTCCAAACTTGTTGTTCGGGTTCATTTATCAAGATTGTTTTTTGTAAACAATTGCTGTTTTTTTTTTATTAATTGTTATTATTTTTGTATGCATTAATGTGATTTTATTATCATTAATAATGAGTTTTCTAATGCAAAGTATTTTATTGTCATTAAATGGTAATACAGACTTTTTCATTTGCATTAGTATCAACTAATGGTAAATTCCCATGTATGACATTTTCATAATTTTGCAATACCATTATTTTCCACTCTCATGAATTCTTCTAGACAAACTTTGATACGACCTATGTATATTAAATTATTATTAAACAAAACTACATGAAAATCTAAAAAGAAAAAATTTTAAATATTTTTATTTTTTTTCTTTTTTTGTTCTTTTTTTGAAAGAAAAAAATATAAACAAAAAAGTTTTTACTATTTTTATCATGAGAAATATTTTAATTTAAATATTTTTTCTTTTCTTTTCTCTATATAAATATACTTTTTTTATACTTTTACTATAATTATTTTTAATAAAAGCAAAACAATTAAAAATTTCTGGTCTTTGCGTATGGATCTGAATATTTGATACAATTAAATATAATTTTGATTTGAAGCGACATGTAGCGAAAATTCGCCTTGTGTCTATAATGAACCCCTTTGGCGTTAGACACATATTCAGAAACTATTCGAATGCTTTCTAAAAATTGTTTAATTTTTTCCTAAAATTTTAACATTGGTCATATATTTTTTGGGGTTTGGGCTTTTGCACCGTACCCTTTTTTTGTTATTTAATACAAGCCATAACTTTGAATAACCGAGTAATCGAATTAAAACCAAATTTGGCAGAAATGTTACATAAGAGGCCTTATTATTATTTAGATATATTAAATCTTTCCCCTACTACCTATAATTTACAATTCCCTTGCCAAAAGCACTTCAAACTACTATATAAGCGGATATTTCAAATAAAATCCACTTCAAACTCACTAGCACACTACAATTCCAATTGCTCATTTTTAAGTGTTTATAGCTTTGATGTATTCTTTAGAACTTAAATCTGATAGACAGTACGAAACTTGGCTTCCTTCATAAATGAACATAATTTGAACTTTAAAAGGTATTTTGAGACCTAATATAATTCTGCTTCAAAAATTATTAATTTTATATTTAACACTTTTCACACTTACTGTCAGAATGTTTTGTCCATGGTTTGCTTATATTTAACTAAGTTATTTATTCTGTATAGCAAATTACATTTTTTGAAAATCACCATTTTTCTTATTACTACCCAGTCAGAAGCTGCCAGTGATATAAAAAATCAAGCACTGGCATACCATTAACTAGCTAACCAAGGAACTGTAATTAAATAACTGGCAGAACACTTGTTTGAGACGCTTTTCCAGCGCTTTGCCATTATTTGTTGGACAAAAATTTCAGTGGTCTACAAGAAAAAACATTGGAAAAGAATTGGCTGAGAACACTATGCCAATGTTGGGACATAGTGTTTTCCCAGTCCTATCCTGTCAGAAATGTCCAACTTCTCAAAATTCTAACCACTGGCAGAGCATTTATTTTATACAAATGATGATGCTTTCTTTAAAAAAGTTTGTAGTCAGAAGGTTCCAGGTTCGGTTCCAGACATTCATTTTTTTTTTAGTTTTTGATATATTTTTATACAATACAAAATTAATTTTTTTGTTTCTGGAAAAACTAATTTAAAACCAACTTGTTTTTCCAACGTTGGCAAGTTGTTTCCAGAAAACCGTACGCCATAGTGGCAAGAATATAAAACTTTTACATATATCCAGAATAATGTTAATTTAAATAAATGCTATAATTCTGATCACAATGTTGAAATGAAACCAATAATATTTGGCAGATTTTCATATCAATCGCAGCAATTACTCGTATAGCTGTCATATATCCCTTTTTCTAAAAAAGCTGCAAATCCTTTGATAATCATTCAATTGCTAACATTCTTATTTTATTTTGTCGAAATTATAAAACATTTTTCTTTTCAAAAAATAGTTGTAAGGATCTTCCACAACTCTATATATATTGAATTTTGTAAATTTTGAATAAAAGCTATAACTTTCCTTACGAGTTTCTAAAATTTGTTATTGTTCTTAGCATGTAATCATTAATGTTTGTGACAATTTTCATTTCAATCGCAACAAGTAGTCGTACAGCTGTCACCAGCGCTGGCAAGGCACTTTAGAGAGCTGACAACAAGTGCTTTCCCAATTCCAAAATTATAACATCATTAGACAAACGGTACGCCATTTTAAAAAATGTCGGACAAGCACTGGGGAAACAAAATTTCTTACGTTGGCAAAATGTTGGTACAAAATGAAATAGGTGATCTAAAAATTTATTTTCTAAAATATAATAAAAGTTCATGTATATTTTGTTTGGTCCCACCGGCATTCGAACCCCGTCCCCCAGATTGGCAGTCAGCAGCTCTAACCACTGAGCTAACGAGGCATATAATACTTGACAGCTTAAAACGTAGGTAATTGATAACTGCTGGGTTGGCTGGTCAAATATGTGATCACTGGCATAAGGTTTGAATGAAACAACTTGCCCACGTTGGGAAAATAAAACAAAATCTTGGTCTTAAAAAAGCTTTCCCAGAAACAAAATTTAAACTTTATATGAAAAAAATATTAAAAAGTTTAAAAAAACATTGAAAAAATGTTTGCCTGTAATCCGGATCGAACTCGGAACCTTCCGAATACAAGCTGTTTTAAACAAAGCAATTCTTTACCAGTGGTTAGAATTTTGAGCCGTTGGTAATTTTTGACCGTATAGCACTGGGGAAACACTTTTTCCCAACGTTGGCATAGTGGTCTCAGCCAATTATTTGCCAATAACTTTTTCTGGAGACCACTGAAATTATTGTAAAACAGTACTGGCAAAACGCTTTTTGTAAACGCTGGTAAAGCATCTTAAACAAGTGTTCAGCTAGTAGTTTATTTAGAATCCCTCGTTGAGGCAGCGGTAAACCAGCGCTTGCTTTTTTGTACCGCATTTTCTGACTGGGCCATCGGATTGACATAAACTTGTGATGTTTTCAACTATTTAAAATGTTAAAATGTCAAATCAATTTAGTAATAGAACATTTATCAGAATATACTTTTTTATACAACGTTTAAAACCACAAAAACTAAGTTTATAAATAAATGCGCAAGAAATAAAAAAATTATATTCTTGTGATATTTCGCAAAAATTTGTATTTCGCTAAAAAAAAAAAAATTAATTATTAAAAAGTTCAAAAGTGTTTCATTATTTTGAGTTATCTAAACTAACTATATCTTCAGAGAAAAAATATTAAAGAAAATAGAGAGATTTAAAAATAGATACATATTTTTTAGGTATTTTTGGTTATAATATTTTTGATCTGAATTCTGAATATTAAGAGCACAATATAAGAATTTTATGGTTTTTCTAAAGTTCTGCCATTTTACTAAAAAAAAAAAAAATATAAGTTGTTATCTACAAAATTTCAATTACAAAATTGAGACATTGGAAAAGAGCTTCCAAAACTTTTTTATTTTAAGTTCTAGTAAAATATCGGTGGTAAACTTAGGGAACTTCTGCTTTAAAAATATGTAGTTGTTTGGGTGGTAGTACAGTTTCCTTATTTTTAATGTAAATGTCAGTCGTTTGTAGAACAAATTAAATTTTTTAATAACATTATTGTTCATTTAAAAAACAAATCAAATCAAATGACTGTTTTATGATTTTACAGTCGTTTTTTGTTATTTATTTGCTAAAATGCGTGGTTCATTTTTACTACAATTGTGGTTCATTTTTTGAACATTTAAAATACCAAGTTGAATTTACTGAAATGTAAGTCGTCCTTTCTTCAAGTAAAATTTCATTTGTTTTTAACTACATTTGCAGTGGTATTAACCTACGTAGTATACTACTACGAGTAATAGTCAATTATTTTCAAAAAAATAAAAAATAATAAAAATAATATGAAAATCAATTAATTTACATATTTTTTTTTTATATTTTATCTAATAAGGTACGCTTCCGGACTTATTAATAAAAATCATAATACCTTTCAGACAAAGTTTCCTTTTTTCTGAAAACATAGATAATTCTAATCATTTTGATAAAAATATCAGATCATTCTAATAAAAACTAAGAAAGTTACATATATTTTCTTTAATCGCATAAGTAGAGGTTACAAATATATGACAAAAATGAGACATTGAAAAAGAGCCTTCCGAAAATCAAAATGTTTTAAAATTCCTAGTAAAAATCGGTACTAAACTTTTTTTTTTTTGAATTATTTTATTTTATTAATTAATAATCATATAATAACAAATTATATACTATTTCCCTAACCGAGCACTAGCTACTATGGCCTTCGGAGCGTTGTAGCGAAAACAGACCAGTGCCTCTGGCGGGAATCGAACCAACGACCCCCGCACTGATAAGCCAGCACGCTACCAACTAGCCTACCTGGCCGCACTTTTTTTAATTATAAATAAGAGTTCATTCTTAAAAAAAAAATAAAAATTTGAAAATCGGTCGACATATTTTTTTTTCAAACTTATGTAATTTTTAAAGTTTTATCCGTAAATAAGGTATATTTCAAGACATATTAATAAAAACCATAATACTTTTCTGCTCAAGTTCCTTTTTCTCATAAAAATAAACAATTCTAAACACTTTTAAGATAAAATTTGGCCATGCTTATAATAATTAAAAAAGTTACACGTATTTTCGTAAGTCACAAAAGTAGAGATTACAAACATATGACTGAAGTCAGACATTAAAAAAGAGCGTACCGAAAAAAATATTTAAAAATTTGTAGTTAAAAATCTGTACTAAACTTTTTTTTGTATTATAAATAAGAGTCTATTATTCACAAAAAAAGAATAAATATATTTAAATCGGTTAACACACTCTTTTAAATATTTTATCAAACTTTGGTAATTTTTATCCGAATGGTTATAAGGTATATTTCAAAATTTATTAATAACAAAGAAAATTATTTTCTGTAAAAGTTTCCTTTTTTGTCTAAAAACATAATTCTGAACATTTGATTAAAAATCAGACCATTCTGATAAAACCAACGAAAGTTACAGACATTTTCGTTAGTCAAAAAGTAGAGATTACGAAAATATGACTGAAGTGAGATATTGAAAAGGGGTCTACCGAAAAAAAATATATTTAAAAATTGTAGTTAAAATCGGTACTAAACTTTATTCTGATTTTTGAAGCAGTACGGGAAGGTATAAAACATACATTTTTTTCTTTTGTTATGATTTCACAAAATCAGTTAAATCAATCCTTAAGATTTCGAGGCGACACAACAAAATTATTTTGGGCTCCAAATTCAAACCTTTATACCTGCAGTCAATGTAGATAGGCCTTTAAAATACCTTTCATTTGATAATAAAAAAAACTATTTAATTTTATATTGTATCGTAGTATATTTTTTTTTATCGGTTATTGAGGTGGTGGGGGGTATATCACCCAGATCCCACCCCTGGATTCGCCCCTGGCCAAAGTGACTTAGACCATATCGTAGACCTGAAAAATAGTAATATTTACTCACCTTTTTATATTTTTGTTTATATAGTATGTAATTATGCAGAATTTGTATATAAAGTTTAATATTTTAAAACGCACGAACCGATGACCGATTATTAAATAATTAATACATTAATATTACAAGTATTTTGCAAAATGACTTTATTATTAAATACGATTTCGGATTTTTTTGTTTTCAAAACCTGCTTAATATTTATTCTATTAAAATTACAAATCTTTCTCAATAGATCAATATTTCCATTAAGAGAAATATAGCCATCAATGATATTTATTACAAATGCACAATAATAAAAACAAAGAAGAAAACAAAAATTGACAAGACAACAACACTTTGATGCAACAATATTTTTTACAGAATCTTTAATACTGAATCAATTTTAAGCTTCACTCATACTCTTTTCTCTTTGATTGTTTTTGTTAAATGCAAAAATAGAGAAATAAGAACTCATCATATTTCTTATTGGTATTTGCCAAAAACAAAGAAAACAATAAAAGAAAAAGAAAACTATAATATCAAAAACACTTTTACTTTACAATTTACTTTAATTATATATTCTTATTATTTTTTTCTAGGAATTAATATATTTTAATTGCTTTTTTAATAACTTTATTTTAAATTTCACATTTTATTCACATTAATAACCAATTTTTTTTAAGAATTAAAACACTTTCATTTTTTTTTTATAATTCTTACGGACGAGCGACGCGATAAAGCGTCCGATTTAGTCGAGTACGATATAAAAACTAAATAAGAAGTCAATTAAGAGAAGTTACCAGACGAAAGTGAATAGTGTAACGGGAGGGAGGTGGATAAGATGAAAAGGAAAGACACAGCAAATATTCTGATCATGTAAGGACATGTCAGTGTTTGCACTATTTGTGTAATTTATTATAAAGTGAGACAATTTCAAATTATTTTAATACTTGTTAGATAGTCATATTTTTGTTCACAAAACTCATGAAATTTATATGCATTTCAATTTAATTGCATTAAGAAAATTTTTTTCTATAAAAAATTCTTTAAATCCGAAAGATGACAATAATGTCCAAACATGAACTTTTTGTAGCGAACTTATCTCAAATAACAAAACTATTAAAAATTATCACTTTTTATTTTCTCCTAACATCTTTTGAATAAAAATAATTTGGAGCTCCATCTTAAGGCGTTTCACCATTTATTTTTTATTTTTGCAACTATTAAAGCGGAATATGAACCCATATGATGCAGAAAATCTAAGAGATTTTTCAGATTTGTACTATTTAGTTAAGTTGTAGAATTAAACACCTCGACAAGCCACCAAGTAAAATATTTTATTACCACGTAATTGGTTATATAATGATATTAAATATCTTAACACATTATAATTTGACGTCAGCACTAATTATTTTTGTTTGACGAAGTCGTTTTTATAAGCAACCGAGTAAAAACGTTTACATATAATCATGCATTATTTTATATACAGATATATGTATGTTATTGCATGCCATTATATGTGAATATATATTTTTATGTATGTTTATATATAAAAATGTTTTCCACTAATTTGTTTAATACGATGCCACATTTAATTACATCTTATTACATATCGACGAATATATAATCATATATGACATATACAATTATATATGGTTAATTTAATTATGTGCGAATACATGTAATATTAGATATAACACAAATCAACATTTTATATTCAAAAAAATGTATTTCATTTTGTATTAAACGACATTTTGACCTATTGTTAGTTATATACCGTTACATACCAGAAAAATTATATCTTCTTTTGAATAAAACTATGTATTACCTCTTTTAAAGTATGATGGATGTTTATTAACCTGTCCCGAATTTAAATAATTATATGTATTATTGAGCTGTGAGGTCTGTGTTCCATGTCAGACCGTACGATTTTTGCTAAAAATAGACTTTGATGTCTCCGATGTCTATCAAAATTTTAGTACGTATTCTTCATTAAAAAATATTTTATACGTGCTTCCAGAAAAAAATTAAATATTTTTTTTCAAAAAGTTATGTGCATTTGAAAATCGTCAAAATTGTGAAAAATCTTCCGACATGACAACTTTTAAACTAATGTTTTTCTAAAACTAGTGAATGGATTTTAAAATATAATGTTTTATTTTAAAGGTATTTGAACCTTCTTTTTAAAAACTATTTCTTTTTTTTTAATTTATTTTTTTTTATTTTTAAAATTTGTTTTTTTTTACTAAATTTCTGTTTTCCGCCATCTTCAAACAAGTCGAAAAATCTTAAAATCTTTTCTTAAAGCTCAATATAACCTTAATATTCCCTGTAAATTTCAGAATGGAAGTCGAATGGATTCTATTTTTCCGATTTTTTCATTGTAGTCTGACATGGAATGACTCAGATCCATACATACTTCTAGTAGCTATTCGTATATTTTTATAGTTTTCATAGTATATTTTTAAAATTTTTAGACAAAGAAGAGCTTAAAAGTTTGTCAATGCTTATGTATTTAGTGTATTTGAAATACAATTTACTCTTGAAGATCCGGCAATGATATTTTCTAAAACTGATTGCTAAAATAGCGTTTATCAAATGCCTTCTACAAAAAAATATAAATACATTTTTTATTTGATATTTGAGAAAGAGAATTATTACACAATATTTTGTCGTTAAAAACAAAGGACTAAAACTACTAACCATATAGTTAAAAACCGACCTACTCACTTTTCTTTTAAGTCAAATGTATTTTTCATGTATTTATAACTTTAAAAAATTAACTCAAAATCCATAATAATAAATGGTAAAATAAGTTAAAAAAATATTTCTTAAAGTTTAAATTTATATTCATTAAAAAACAAAGTTTGCTGATAACTTTTTATATAAACTACACTCAGTTACTGTTAAAATATTGTGAGTGTACAATTTTAAATACAGCTTATAGTTTCCTACCAAATTTTCCAGATATATAGAACCAGGCTTCAATAAGAAATGTTTGTAATTTGTTTACCTTAAATCGCCCTCTAGTGAAAGTATTGGCAACCAAAGATGACAGTTTGAAAGCATATAAAACCTAGACGGCTGAAGATATTTTAAAAATTTTGATTTTGTCTGATTTTCTGAACAAATCTTTATTAAAAAATATATCGAATTTTTTTTTTTTTTAAGTTAACCGAATTTTAAATTTTTTTGGCTATTTTTAAAAACCCTGGCGATATAATTTTTATAAGTTTAGTAGTATTTTAATAAAAACCATCCATTATTTATGTTTTGGAATGAAAACGGAATAAATTTTGGAATATTTTAGATTTTGTGAATTTTGAAAATTTCAACGTTCGATCGGTCAGATTTTAGAAAATGAACTAATTTCTAGAAGAGAAATAAACTTTCATATTTTTCATCAACAAAACAATCAAGAATATAAAAGACTACCCGAGTAAAAAAAAATAATATGATGTCATGTATAATGATATCTCATGTCATTTAACGGGAGTATATTATGACCCCGAAAAATTGTGGATCTAATAAAATCGGATATTATTTAAATATATTAAATTATAAAAAATTTTATCCGGATTTGGATCCGATATAATCATGTCTAATTTGATGTCTTATATTTAAATAGTTTTATAAATAATTTTTTAAAAGGCAATACTTAAAATAAGTATTTAAAAAATTAAACGAAATAGCAATAATAAAGATTTCTCATTCTCATTTCGTTTAAATTAGCCAACATGTTACAATATTTGCCTCCGCATTAATTATATATAGTAATATCATAACTCCGTTATGTACAAAATTAAAAATTAAACGTTATTACCTTTCTTACTACCAGTAATGACACCAGCTTACACTCTGTATTACTTTAGCACAAATAATAACGACTTATTAAAAACTAGTTAATTTATTATTTCAATACAAAAAATAGAGTGTTACCCAAAAGTACTTATTTTTATCATTATTTTTAATATAAAGTAATGATCTAAAATTTTTTTTTTGAAAATCTATTTTTAAGCTTTATTTTCTCCTTCTAGTAAGTACATATATAACTACTTAACTTTGATTTTTGTAAGCTGGAAAGTAATGACATTTTGTGCAAGCAAGTTATTTATGTTTTTATCTATCAAGTATAACATGTCGAGATAGCTCAGATGGTAGAGCGGTTGGCTGATAACATGGGGCCGGGTTCAAATCCCGTGTGGGAACAGTATATAAAAACAAATTGTCAATAAAAAAAATATTTTTTTATTAAATTTATTTATTTTTTAATTTTTTCTAAACTCATTATTTTGTCCATACTGACTTTATAGACTTTCGTGCACACATAGTCATTACTTTCCAGCTTACAAAAAATCCTAAATAAGTAGTTATATATGTACTTACTAGAGTTAAAAAAATAAGGAGTCTAAAAAATATTTAAAAAAATTTATTATTTATTTTTTCGAACAAAACTAAAAGTTATATCATTTTCAATTTATAACGAGCTTTCAACCTCCGTATATTTACAAAAATAAAGCAAATCAAACATATTAGCTAGGTTGATACTAGTATTTCGATCTGGCTAAAGATCTCATCAGAACCCGAAGTTTTAGAAAAGCTAGAGCCTATATAATAGGCAGAACTTTAACAAAAAACCTATTAATAATCAATGTTGCTCCATTCTTGTCTTCTTAGTAATCAACCACATGGTTAGGTCTTTTCCTAACAAGCATCATGACGTTACTAAATTTTGAAGACCAAAAATGTTCTATTTATATAAAAAAATTTTAGTGTGTACTCTGGCTCAAGTAATATTTTTTACAGTTATATTAGTTTTTTGTTTTTATATACATCGAGATTATTTTTATGTTATTTTCAATTTATAACGAGCTTTCAACCTCCGTATATTTACAAAAATAAAGCAAATCAAACATATTAGCTAGGTTGATACTAGTATTTCGATCTGGCTAAAGATCTCATCAGAACCCGAAGTTTTAGAAAAGCTAGAGCCTATATAATAGGCAGAACTTTAACAAAAAACCTATTAATAATCAATGTTGCTCCATTCTTGTCTTCTTAGTAATCAACCACATGGTTAGGTCTTTTCCTAACAAGCATCATGACGTTACTAAATTTTGAAGACCAAAAATGTTCTATTTATATAAAAAAATTTTAGTGTGTACTCTGGCTCAAGTAATATTTTTTACAGTTATATTAGTTTTTTGTTTTTATATACATCGAGATTATTTTTATGTTATTTTCAATTTATAACGAGCTTTCAACCTCCGTATATTTACAAAATAAAGCAAATCAAACATATTAGCTAGGTTGATACTAGTATTTCGATCTGGCTAAAGATCTCATCAGAACCCGAAGTTTTAGAAAAGCTAGAGCCTATATAATAGGCAGAACTTTAACAAAAAACCTATTAATAATCAATGTTGCTCCATTCTTGTCTTCTTAGTAATCAACCACATGGTTAGGTCTTTTCCTAACAAGCATCATGACGTTACTAAATTTTGAAGACCAAAAATGTTCTATTTATATAAAAAAATTTTAGTGTGTACTCTGGCTCAAGTAATATTTTTTACAGTTATATTAGTTTTTTGTTTTTATATACATCGAGATTATTTTTATGTTATTTTCAATTTATAACAAGCTTTCAACCTCCGTATATTTACAAAAATAAAGCAAATCAAACATATTAGCTAGGTTGATACTAGTATTTCGATCTGGCTAAAGATTCTTATTCTTCTACTTTTTTTGTTAATAAAACTAAACATTTTTTTAATTACAAATTTCCATTAAGCTCATTTTTATTCGGACTAATAACATTTTTATGAACATGTAAAAATTTTAAAATTTGTTATAGACACAACAAATTTTAAAAGGTTTGCATTTTTGAGTTGTTGGTTAGTTCGGTTAAAGATCATGAATATTTTTCCATATTAACAGAAAAATTATAATTTTATTTGTGATAATTTACTTTAATTAACAGAAAAAACAATTAGAAAAAAGTTATTTGACACCTGCATGAATGGAGTTAACTTTCTAGCCCGCAACGGCCTTCATCAACATTCTTCGTGCCTTAAAGTGTTAAATTGTAAACATCATCTATTTAACTCAACTAGTTAGGTTAAAAACATGCCGTAACTTAGTTTCAGTATGCCGAAATTTACTGCGAACTTATTTTCTATAAAGCTATGTTTAGTTGTTAATTATTACCACAGTTGCCAGTTCAACTAATTAAGTTGAAATTTGACTGGCAGTTATTTTCAAATGTCATCATATTTTATCCTTTACATTGTAAGTGAAGGAAAATCAAACATTGAAGATTTTATTCGTTTTTCAACATATGTCGAGCATATATATTAAGCGATTTTTTGCACTGTACCTTGTGAGTGGTTAATAGTGAATTTTTATTGTTGTAAAAAACTAAAAGTAAATGAAAACTTTTATTTTTTCCCGAAAAAAAATAATGTCGAACAATAACTTTTATTAAAGATCTAAAAAATAAAAATGCAATTTTTTCATTTTTTGCATTTCATTTTGAATTGTCAGGTTTGAGATCAAAATTAAAATGTTACTATTATAAATAAAAAACACTAATTTTTAATAAATGTAAGAGAAAGATGAAAAAACCTTTTGAGATTCAGCGCTAGAGGGAGTGCCGCACTTTCGTCAGAAGCGACTATTATATTAATATTGATTTTATTATAACTTCTTTTCTAAGAACGGCAAAATAAAATTTCATACCTTAAATTAAACGTACACACAGAAAAAACATGTACTATCGTAAAAATCTATAGTTGATTCGATAGTTGTAACAAAGTTTCTATTAGAACGAATCAAAAATATTGGTGCACACACAGACATTTTTAATTATCCCTACTGAATCCAATCAAGTTTATTTAGATAAATACACCATTTCCTATTTAGAATACATATTTTTGTATTTTTATTAATTAAAAAAAATATACAAATGGAAATTTTATACAAAATATAGTACATATAAAAGCAAAGTTTTAAAGCAATCTTTTTCTAAAGCTCTATTTATTGCAATGAATTTAAATACTTTCTAGTTATAAATGCTAAAAAATTAAAGTATTTATCTACGAAAACTGTGCCTAAGGTGTTTCTCTTCAGTAGCCTACAAATGTTAAACATTTTTTTTTTTGCAGGAAACCCGTTCAGATTTGAAGACTTTTTCAGGGAAAACACATTACTGGCGGAAGATAAAAGTTTTTTGCGATTCATTTTAAGTTGCGATAAAGAAAAATTCTTTTAATTTGCCTATAAAAAGATACATTTAAATCTGAGTCTACTCCTACCAAAGGTCCAAAATTCGCTATCACATAAAAGTTATACCTCTGAAAGTAAATGGACAATTAAAGATGAACATTATAATTTTTCTCGGAATAGATCCTGAACAATTTTCCTTTTTAAAAATATGGATTTTTTAGCGAAGGCTTACCCAAAACTGAGTAGTGATTTGCTTATATGGAAATATAAAAAATATTTTAAAACAAAAGCCTTAGTAAATTCCTTAATTTAAGGAAACTTTTTAGTCGATTTTGTTTTTAAATACTAACTTTATCTTTTTAAACTCTACAGATATTGCGGCATTTCTCTAAGACAGTTTTTAAGGAACATTTGACCAGAATCCAAGCTGATTTTTTCAGAAAATTACTTTAGATTTGAAATTCTTCTGTAGTTTTAAGAAAATCATCACTTGAGATCAGGAAAGAAATAATATCAATCAGAAAATAGAGACAACTTTGATATATTTTCAGAATCCCCAAATTAAGTTCCAAACAAACTGCTGAAAATTTCAATAAAATATAATTTATGTATTATTTTTTTTTTTTTTTTTTTTATTTTTAAAAATCATTTTATAAAACATATTTAAAATAAATCTAAAGAGAGATGGTTAAAGCTACCTTACATCTATAACAATAATTTTCAGTATATGAACACGCAAATTATTTGTAATAAATTGAATCGGAGAAGGAAAATAATTATGTTATAAAAACCTTCAATAAATTAATAAAGTATGATAGAAGCGGTTTTGCCACTGAGAAAAAAAAAAAGAAAAATCAACAATAATGTGATAAATGAGAATTTGTTTTGGACCTAATATAAATTAGAAATGTAATCATCGTTTGATTGATTACATGAAGTTTGAAATTTGTTTATTATAGTTTGAATACGCATATTGATGTATTCTACATTACAAAGGCGATGTAAACTTTGTGTAGAATAGTGCCAAGGTAAATTCATAACCATTTTGAGAAGTTTATTCTGGCTGATTTGAATTTTCTTAACATGTGTTGCTGCACATGTTCCCCATTTATGTATTATGTTTTTCCATTTTGCATTCCAATATTTGTAAATTACAAATGAAACTCAAATACCTTTCTGGAGTATGTTGATTTTTCACGGATGTTATGAAGTATTCCCATTTAATCATTGATTTTTATCTTTATTTCAAGAACATTTTGTTTGTTTAATGAAATACAAATTTTTTGTTTTGACAATAAAAAAGCCAATGGTTTGGTTGCAATTATAATTTTTTTATTAAGTTGAAAAATATCACCAAATAGGTTTAAGGGGCCGAAATATATTTTTAAGACGGTTGTAAATGTTACGAATTATTGTGAAAGTCTTTATGTTTTGAATATAATTTGGGTAACACAAATTGTTTCGAAAGGTTACAATTTTTTTGTTACCATCATTGTGATTTTGTGATTAGAATATTTAATTTGCTTTAATTATGTATAGTACGTAAAAGGTGTTTTTTATACAGGTATAGAACTTTAAGTTGGCAACACTTTTTTAACTGGCTGCCATTTTGTCAGCTGTCAAGTGATTTATGTTTAGTTTGGTTTGGCATGTGAACATGAATAGACTGACTCCTGAACAACGCTTGCAAATTGTGCAAATTCAATAAACAAAACTGCCGTATTTGAAATGATAATAATCATCTAGTGTATGTTGAGACACCGTTACATCCAGAAAAACTGACTGTTTGATGTGCTTAATGGGCTGGTGGAATCAGTGGTCCGTACTTCTTTAAAAACGATGCTGGCCGGAACGTTACAGTCAATGGTGACCGCTATAGAGCCATGATTACTGACTTACAGGAGCTGTGGTTTTAACAAGACGGCGCAACATGTCACATAACTCGTCTCACAGTTGATTTATTGAAGGAAACGTTTGGTAACAGCATAGTTTCCGGTTTCGGACCCGTGAATTGGCCTCCAAGATCGTGTGATTTAACGCAGCTGGATATGTGAAGTCGCTAGTCTACGCCGATAAGCCCGAAACTATTGACCACTTGGAGGACAACATTCGCTGCGTTATTGCCAATATACGGTCACAAATGTTGGAAAAAGTCATCGAAAATTGAACCTCCAGATTAGACTACGTCCGAGCCAGCCATGGCGGTCATATGCCAGAAGTCAAATTTAAATTATAATGCCAGAAGATTATTTTTCGAATAAAGTAAATTTCATGTCAATTTTAAAAATCATCTTTGTTTTATTCCATTTCAAAGTTCTATACCTCTATAAAAAACACCCGTTACTTGCTATCGAATAAGAATCAAAAGGAAAGATTTGTAATGGGATTCTTTGAATTCCAACTAATCTTTTCCCAGTCTGTAATGAAATGTATGCGTCTCAAGATTTGATACAATTAAAAATAGCTTTGATTTGAAGCGACATGTAGCGCCTTGTGTATATAAAGAACCCATTTGGTTTTGGACACATATATTTTTCAAGGTTATAGTTGTTTTGTCATATTCAGAAACTTTTCGAATGCCTTCTTAAAAATTCACTAATTGTTTCCTAAAAATTGTTTCATTACCCAGGCAGAAAAATACAATCTGCACAGTGTTGTCAAAGCTTCGGAGACAGTCGGTTATGCGTTGGCAGAACGTGGGATTTTGACAGCATTGTCCTGTTAACCTTTTGATAACTGTGGCCAATCGTTGTTTTAAAAGAACTTGCCACCGTTGGCATAACGATGGTAATTCAAAAAAGTTGTACTTTAAAAATATATTAAACAAAATAAATTTTGAGAAATATGTATAATAAAACACATTTAAAAATCAGCAATACACTTCGGTCTTAGTCTTATACATCATATTTAAATGTGTAAAATATAATAAAATAAAAATGCTTCTAATTGGTTGTAATATTTTTAAAAACAATATTAGCAAACTATTTTGCGGGTGGTACTGGCAAACATATGCTTTGCAAACAAAATAGTGTTTTCGTAGTACAATATTAGTTGTACCTTTGGTAGTTTTTAACACGGTGGGTTTTACAAAAATAACAGTGCTTTTCCAGTACTATATTTTTGGTACGGTTGGCAATTTCTACCAAGGTAGTTATTAATTTTGGGGGTTTTAGGCATTTGCACCGCATTGCACCCATTTTATGTTATTTATTACATATCATAATTTTGATTAAGACCAAATTTGGCAGAAATATTACATAAGAGGCCTTATTAAATTTAAAGATATTAAATGTTTCCTGCACTACCTATACCTTTGCCAAAAATACTTCACACTATAAGCGGATATTTCAAATAAAATCCACTTCAAACTCACTAGCACACTACAATTCCGATTGCTCATTTATAAGTTTAAAGATTTGATGTATTCCTTAGAACTTAAATCTGATAGACAGTACGAAACTGGGCTTCAAAAATGAACATAATTCGAAGTTTAAAAGGTAGTTTGAGACCTAATAGAATTCTTCTTCAAAAATTATTAATTTTATATTTAACACTTTTCACACTTACTGTCAGAATGTTTTGGTTTGCTTAACTAAGTTATTTATTATAGAAAATGTTCTGTATTTGCATATAACATTTTTACATTCTGTATAGAAAATTAAATTGTTTGACACTCTGTTTCAAAGAGAAGGCTTTTAACGTAAAAATCACTACCCAGTCAGAAACTGCCAGTGGTAAAAAAATCAAGCACTGGCATACCACTACCTAGCTAAAAAAGGAATTCTAAATAAATTACTGGCATAATACTTGTTTGAGACGCTTTACCAGCGTTTTGCCAATATTTGACAATAATTTCAGTGGTCTATAAGAAAAAACATTCGCAAAGAATTGGCATAGTGTTGCCAATGTTGGAAAAAAAGGTGTTTTCCCAGTGCTATCCTATCAGATATTTCCAACTTCTCAAAAGTCTATCCGTTGGTAGAGAATTTATTAGTGTCCGACCGAATAGTTCGGCCAAAAACCTATATTTTGTCGGTTTTTTGATATCTAGAGGCAATGATGACAAAATTTGGTATTGGAAACATGTTTGTTGAGCCGATTTAATTCGATATTGTGTATAAAATTTAAGAGAAAAGCCGAAGTTTAGCTATAAAGTTAAAAGTTCGGCCTCCGAACTATTTTTAATTTGGCCGAACAGTGAATTCATTGCTTAACTACAAATTTTTTTTCAAATTTGACACTCAAAATAGCATCTAATCAGCCCAATAAACATTTTTCCATCTGCCAAATTTTGTCCATAATGCTTTAAAATACCGAATACAGATCAAATGCATTTTCTGGCCGAACTGTTCGGTCGGACACTAGAATTTATTTTATACAACTGAAGACGCTTTCTTTAAAAAAGTTTGTTGTCAAAAGCTTCCGAGTTCGGGTTCCAGGCATACATTTTTTGTGATTTTTTTTTATAGTTTTTAATATATTTTTTTTATATAAAATTGATTTTTTTTTTCTGGAAAAGCTAATTTAAAACCAAATTGTTTTTTGTTTTCCCAACGTTGCCAAGTTGTTTCTAGTAAAAAGTATGCCAGTGCTGGAATATTTGAGCAATCAACTGTTACCCAGCAGTTATCATTTATATACGTTTTAATCTATCAATGATATGTTTTTTAGCTCAGTGGGTAGAGCTGTCGGCTGGCAATCTGGCGTTCAGGGCTCGAATTCCGGCAGGACCAACAGAAGTATATATGAAATTTTTTTTAATTTTATTTTGAAAAATCTATTGATGACTGATGTCATCATTTTGGGATTGGGAAAGCACTTGGTGCCAGCACTTGTAGTACCTGTTTAAGTAACTTGCCAGCTGTGCACAGTGCTTTGTCCCCACATAAGTAGTGGACAAAAATGGGAGGAGTTGTCGTATTTGCATAAAAAATGTCAAAATTAGAAAAAAAAACATTGTATTTGAAAAAATCCGCTCTAGGATACCAGTGGCGTATCCAGCCGTCTATTTTGGGGGGGGGGGGGGGGTGATAATTTTTAAACATTTCTGTAATTTTAAATAAATTTTTCTGATTTTTTGAAGGGGTACGGGACCTCAGAAATGGATTTTTATCCGAAAAATTAGGATATGAAACATACAAATTGTTATTTTTTCCTGTTTCATATTTTCGCAAAACCGCAATGAAACCACTAACGAGGAGTTCCAGGATACTAAAAAAATTATTCGCGCATCAAATTATTACAAATTATTTACTTTTAATGACCTTAAATGTAAAAATTCAGAATTTTCGAAATTAAAACTTCTTTAACATCATTAAAAGTATGGGTGTGAAATTCGGAATTTTTCAATTTAGGGCCATCAATGTGACCATTAAATAAACAATTTTAATATCGAATAAAATCTGAAAGAAATTTGTCAAACACTTATTTAAAAAAAATTCAGAAAATTTGTTATTTTAAAACCAGAGAAAAAAAATTTGTTGGTTTTGGATATTTTCCAATATTTTTAGTTTTTGTGTAAATTTTGGCTAAGATTTTCTGTCTTTAAAATATATTGACTTTGTTGTTTTTTAAGTATTTTTTTAATTTTTTTTCCCCCACCAAAACATTTAAACTTCTATAAATCTATAATTCTTAGAAGTTTTTTTGCTGATTTTTGTTACACAAAAGATCATTTGTTTCAGAGCAACCAGAAATATGTTGTTTCATGTTTTCCTGTGCATCGTATAGAAAAATTAATGAATATCTTTTTTAAAACAATTGAGGAATTCTCGCATTGATTTGTTATAGCATATTTTTTTTCATATTTTGCTCTTGTTTTTGCAGATTTCGATAAAAAATATTATTTCTATAAAAAATATCTTATTTTTGCGCATATTTTAGTAATTTTTAGAATAAATGCATATTTTAGCATTTTTTTTTTAAATTTAGTTTTTAGTTATTGAATAGTTTTATGTTTCAATAAAAATTATTTTTTTGTTTTAAGACTGTACCGATTTAGCTATATTCAATCTTTTATTTCCTTTTTTGTTGCCAATTAAAATAAATTTCTCAAAGTTGTTCCAACTATACTGAAATATAAGTTTTAAACTTCGAATTCTTAAAGAAAGTGTGCGTTTTATAAGCAAATTTTCCTTCTTTATTGCATTTTTTATGAGCTAAAAATTGATTTTTAGAGAATTTTGCCGGTTTGAAAAAAGATACTTTTTATGTTTCGAAAATCTTGTGCTACACTCAGGGAACTTCTGCTTTAAAGATATGTAGTTGGTTGGGTTGTAATACAGTTTCTTTTTTTTTAATGTAAATGTCAGTCATTTGTAGATTAAATTCAATTTTTTACTAACCTTGTAGTTCAATTTAAAAAAACAAACTACATCAAATGACTGTTTTCAGATTTTACATTTGTTTTTTGTGATTAAAAAAATAAATGTGTGTTTATTTTTTTGTTAGTCATTTTTTGAACATTAAAAAACAAATGACAATATTAGTTGAATTTACTGAAATGTAAGTCGTCCTTTCTTTAAGTGAAATTTAATTTGTTTTTAACTACATTTGCAGTGATCTTTACCTACACTTTTACACTTTTATGAAAAATTTGAAAATGCTGATAATAATTAAGAAAGTTACACGTATTTTCGTTAGTCACAAAAGTAGATTTTACAATCATATGACTGAAGTAAGACATAAGATTAGACTAGAGTGGCACTATGCACCGCGACGAGAAGTTGGTATTTTGTGAGACATTAAGAAAGAGCCTACCGAAAATAAATATTTAAAAATTTGTAGTTAAAAGTCTGTACTAAGCTTTATTTTGTATTATAAATAAGAGACTATTATTCACAAAAAAGAATAAAAATATTTGAATCGGTTAACACACTCTTTTAAATGTTTTATCAAACTTTGGTAATTTTTATAATTTTATCCGAATGGTTATAAGGTATATTTCAAAATTTATTAATAACAAAGAAAATTATTTTCTGTAAAAGTTTCCTTTTTTTCTAAAAACATAATTCTGAACACTTTGATTAAACATCAGACCAATCTGATAAAACCAACGAAAGTTTCAGACATTTTCGTTAGTCATAGAAGTAGAGATTACGTAAATATGACTGAAGTGAGACATTGAAAAGGAGCCTACCGAAAAAAATATATTTAAAAATTGTAGTTAAAATCGGTACTAAACTTTATTCTGATTTTTGAAGCGGTACGGGAAGCTATAAAACATACATTTTTTTTTTACAGTTATATTAGTTTTTTTGTTTTTATATACATCGAGATTATTTTTATGTTATTTTCAATTTATAACGAGCTTTCAACCTCCGTAAATTTACAAAAATAAAGCAAATCAAACATATTAGCTAGGTTGATACTAGTATTTCGATATGGCTAAAGATCTCATCAGAACCCGAAGTTTTAAAAAAGTTAGAGCCTCCATAATAGGCAGAACTTTAACAAAAAACCTATTAATAATCAATTTTGCTCCATTCTTGCCTTCTTAGTAATCAAGCACGTGGTTAGGTCTTTTCCTAACAACCATCATGACGTTACTAACTTTGAAGACCAAAAATGTTCTATTTATATTTTTTTTTTTGTTATACTTAAGATTTCGAGGCTACCCAACAAAATTATTTGGGGCTCAAACTATTAGTTTGAACTTAAATGTAAAAATTCATATTTTTCCAAAATCAAACCTTTATACCTGCAGTCAATGTAGATAGGCCTTTAAAATGCCTTTCATTTGATAATAAAAAATACTACTTAATTTTGCCATATACTATATTGTATCGTACATATTATATTTTTTTATCGGTTATTCAGGTGGTGGGGGGGTATATCACCCAGATCCCCCCCTGGATTCGCCCCTGGCCAAAGTTATTTAGACCATATCGTAGGCCTGATAAATAGTAATATTTACTCACCTTTTTATATTTTTGTTTATATAGTATGTAATTATGCAGATTTTGTATATAAAGTTTAATATTTTAAAACGCACGAACCGATTACCGACTATTAAATAATTAATACATTAATATTACAAGTATTTTGCAAAATGACTTTATTAATAAATACGATTTCGGAATTTTTTTTTTTTTCAAAACCTGCTTAATATTTATTCTATTAAAATTACAAATCTTTCTCAATAGATCAATATTTCCATTAAGAGAAATATAGTCATTAATGATATTTATTACAAGTGCACAATAATAAAAACAAAGAAGAAAACAAAAATTGACAAGACAACAACACTTTGATGCAACAATATTTTTTACAGAATCTTTAATACTGAATCAATTTTAAGCTTCACTCATACTCTTTTCTCTTTGATTGTTTTTGTTAAATGCAAAAATAGAGAAATAAGAACTCATCATATTTCTTATTGGTATTTGCCAAAAACAAAGAAAAGAAAACTATAAAATTAAAAACACTTTTACTTTACAATTTACTTTAATAATATATTCTTATTATTTTTTCTAGGAATTAATATATTTTAATTGCTTTTTTAATAACTTTATTTTAAATTTCACATTTTATTCACATTAATAACCAATTTTTTAAGAATTTAAACACTTTCACTATTTTTTATAATTTTTACTGACGAGCGACGCGTTAAAGCTTCCGATTTAGTCGAGTACGAAATACAAACTAAATAAGAAGTCAATTAAGAGAAGTTACCAGACGAAAGTGAGTAGTCTAACGGGAGGTTAATAAGATGAAAAGGAAAGACACAGCAAATATTCTGATCATGTAAGGACATGTCAGTGTTTGCACTATTTGTGTAATTTATTATAAAGTGAGACAATTTAAAATTATTTTAATACTTTTTAGATAATCACATTTTTGTTCACAAAACTCATGAAATTTATAGGCATTTCAATTTAATTGCATAAAGAATATTTTTTTATACAAAAAATTCTTTAAGTCTGATATATGACACGAATGTCCAAGCTCAAAAAAACTCAAAAAAAACTGTGTTTCATTCAAAAAGTCACGGACTTATTGATCCGCCCCCGAACGTATATATTTTTCAGGTATTTTTGGTTATAATATTTTTAATCTGAATTCTGAATATTAAGAGAATTTTATGGTTTTTCTAAAGTTTTGTCATTTTACTAAAAATGAGTTATAAGTTGTTTTCTACAAAATTTTAATTACAAATTGAGACATTGAAAAAGAGCTTGCAAAACTTTGTTTTTTTTTAATTTCTAGTTAAAAATCGGTGCTAAACTTTTTTTATATTATAAATATTATATTATAAAATAATAATAAAAATATGTTAATATATTTTTTGTATATTTATCTAATAAGGTACGATTCAGGACTTTTAATTAAAATCATAATACCTTTTACATCAAGTTTCCTTTTTTCTGAAAACATAGATAATTCTAATCACTTTGATGAAAAGATCAGATCATTCTAATAAAAACTAAGAAAGTTACAGATATTGTCGTAAGTCACATAAGTAGAGGTTACAAATATATAACAAAAATAAGACATTGAAAAAGAGCTTTCCGAAAATAAAAATGTTTCAAAATTCCTATGTGAAGATAAATTCGAAAGTTATCGAAAGTTTAATTCGATAAGTGTGAAGTTAAATTCGAAAGAATAAACAAAAAACAGCAGAAAAAACGCAAAAGTGGCGCTAAGTGTGAAGTTAAATTCGAAAATAATTACAAATCAAAGGTAAAAACGAAAAATTGACGCTAAATGTTAAGTTACATACGAAAAAATAAAAATTGAAATATAAATGAAAATTCTTTTAAATTCTCACTTATTATTGAATGTTTAGTATTAAATTACTTTGGAGGATTTTGGCCACAGTGGCCATACTGGACGAGGTACACATATGAGTGATACCTCTAATTAAAGTCTTGACCATACTTTATTCAAATGTTATTGCACTTTTTCTGAATTGTTTTTAAAAAAAACTTTGAAAATTTTTCAAAATTATGCATATTACAGTAAATTGAGTATGAGATTTCTCTGGAGGATTTTTGGCACAGTGGCCATATTGGACGAGTTACACAAATGAGTGATACTTCTAATTAAAGTCCTGACCATACTTTACTCAAATATTATTGCAGTTTTCTGAATTGTTCAAAAAACTTTGAAAATTTTCAAACTTGCGAATATTACAGAAAGTTGAGTATGAGATTTCGCTGGAGGGTTTTGGCGATAGTGGCCATACTGGACGAGGTACACACATCAGTGATACCTCAAATAAAAGACCTGGCCATACTTTAATAAAATGTTATTGCAGGTTTTCTTTATTGTTTTTTTGAAAAATTTGAAAATTTTTCAAAGTTATGCTTATTACAGAAAGTTGAGTATGAGACAAGGTATACATATGAGTGATACCTCTAATTAAAGTCTTGACCATACTTTATTCATAAATTATTTCAGTTTTTCTGAAAATATTTAAAATAAATTCCTATGTAATGTGAATTATGTTAGCGTCACTTTTTCATTTTATCTTTGATTTTTATTTTTTCGAATTTAACTTCACAGTTAGCGTCACTTTTATGTTTTTCTGCTGTTTTTTGTTTATATTTTCGAATTTAACTTCACACACTTAGCGTCACAGTTATCGAATTTAACTTTCGATAACACACTCAAACATTTGTAGTTAAAAATCGGTACAATTTTTATAATTTTATCCAAACATAAAGTATATTTCAAAATTTATCAAAGCTTCCTTTTTTGTCGAAAAACATAGATAATTCTGAACACTTCGATGAAAAGTAAGACCATTCTGATAAAACCAAAAAAGTTAGACATTTTCCTTGGTCATAAAAGTACACTTAGGAAATTATGTTGGTAAAGACGACAGCAATTGTAGTCAAAAACAAATGAAATTTCATAAAAAAAAGACGACTTACATTTCATTAAATTCAACTAACATTGTCATTTGTTTTTTAATGTTCAAAAAATGACTAACAGTGTAGTAAAAATGAACCACATGGTAGTAAAAAATAAACCAACATTTTTTTTTTTATTTTTTTAAATAACAAAAAAACAACTGTAAAAAATGAATGTAAAATCATAAAACAGTCATTTCATGTGAGTTGTTTTTCTAAATGAACTACAATGTTAGTTAAAAATTTTATTTTTCTACAAATGACTGACATTTACATTTAAGATAATGAAACTGTATTACAACCCAAACAACTACATATTTTTAAAGCATAAGTTCCCTGAGTGTATAGATTACAAAAATATGACTTTCGGCACTTCCAAGACAAAAAAATGCTGTTAAAGTTTAAGTAAAAAATCCGTTATTTTTTTAAGTTCTTCTTCTTAAGCATAAAAAAATTTAAATTTTAAAATCAATTAACATACTTTTTTATATATTCCATTAAACTAATGATACACTCAGGGAACTTCGGATGTAAATATTTGTAGTTGTTTGAGTTGTAATACAGTGATCTTTGTTTTTAAATTTTTGACTACATATGTTTTAAAAAACAAACCACATCAAATTACTGTATTATGATTTTACATTCATTTTATACAGTAGTTTTTTTTTTTTTTTAGTGCATATGATGTTAATTTTTACTACAAATGTGGTTCATTGTTTGAACCTCAAAAAGCCAATGACAATGTTAGTTGAATTTGCTGAAATGTAAGTCGTCCATTGTTTAAGTGGAATTTCATTTGTTTTTAACTAAATTTGCAGTGGTCTTTACCTACATAGTATTCTAAGTGTATTTTTAAGCAGCCAACAAAAAAAAAGTAGTATTTCAAAGCTCCTCTAGATATATGCACTACAAAGTTGTTTTTAAAATTAATATTTTGTTTTTATTGAAAATATATTCAAATATAAAAAACGAAACAATCAAATACTTATGTTTAAAAATCAATTTTTGGTGATTTTTTTTAGTAAAACTTTTTCACTTTTTCTTATTACAAATTACGTAATACGTCTACAACCTTAGTGACGAAGACACATTTTTGTCCATGGGACAAAGCACTGTGCGGTGGTCTGTTTGTTTTTTTTAGTAACCCGAATAAAAAAGTTTATATAAAATTTTATATGATTTGGTTTAATTATATATAATTATATATGACGCTATATATAATTGCATATTAATTGAATTTTATAAAAATGTCTTCTATGTATGACGTTATATATAATTTTGTATAATTATATAAGCCCTTTATATTATATATAATTATAAAATTTATATATAATTATAATTACTTAGATCAATAGACCAATTTTTATGAATGGTTTTTATATTGGAAACTTGTTTGTTGAGCCGATTTATTTTGATTTTGAGTATAAAATTTAAGGAAAAAGTCGAAGTTAAACTGTTAAATTGAATGTGCTAAAATCTAAATAGAAAAAAATCAGAAAAAATGTGAAATTTGTAATTTTTAAAGATTTTTTTAATGTGAATGAAAATCTGCCCTTCTGAAATCAGACATCTACAATTTTTTGACAATATAGCAAACACTTTGTTTATATTACAGTTTTTGTATGCAGTTTTTAGTGTATAAATATTAAGTAAGAATATGTGCTAGTTTTAACAGAGTAAATTGCTATTTTTAGCTAACTAAAATTCAACTCCAATATAACTAAAATAAAATTAAAGTTTATTGTAAAGTTAACAGTTTTATTTTATTGCTATTCTTAATTTATTAATATTAAGCGAGAAAAATCTGCCAATTTTAACAGTTTCATCTGAAACGTAATTTTTAGTAGCTTTTTCTGCTATTTTTACAGGTTTATTTCTATGAGTGTAGAAATTAAGTCATTGATGCCAAAAAAAAAAAACAATTCTATTTTTCTTTTGAATGTTTGTAGATAGATATTATTGTTCTGATATTTTTCAAAAAGTTGCAATGGCGACAAACACTTTGCGGGTATCACTCTTTACTAATTCCTTCATGCAATCAGTCGATCATGCCAACTTTCCTCAACCCTCAAACCGGCCTAAGCATGAAATGTATACAACTTGTTCGGCAATAAAAATAAACAATATTTTCTTCTATCAACATTTTTTTCGTTTCCTATTTTAGGCGATATGAACCAACATAGGTTGGGAGCGAATCTCAAAAGCTAATCCACAAAAATTAATAAGTTTAGGCATAAATTATTCTTCTTATAAACATATAACTACAGTCCAAAATTAATAATTTTGGAGCTTTTACTAAGGAAGATATGGCGATTTTCGTTTATGAAAAACGCGAAATTGAGCGAAATGGCACCTTAACATATATTGATTAAACTTAATGGCTTTGATAATACTACATAATATAATTATTCTGCCAATAAAAAAAGTTCACTATTGTATTGGACAATTCACTAAGTTTTATTTTAGAAATGTTGAAAAGAACGGCATGAAATTCGGGTTTATTTGTTTAAATGTCTGCTCCTAAAAGCCGCTAAAGTCATGATCTTAAAATGTATACTGACAATGCACACCGCATTAACCGCTGTATCTAGGAGCGCTAAACCTGGTCATTAAAAAAAAATTTACAAGGAGGAACAAAAGAAGGAAGTATTCCCCTTAACGTCCTGCACAAACGATTAAGGCAAAAAGTCTGAAATTTAATATATTTTTTTAGTTAGGGTTAATTTATTAAATATATCTTTTGTGCTTTTTATAAAATCTTGGTATAAATGGGCTTAAAGCAATTCCATTAAGGCATAAATCTAAAACGTGAAATCACAAAAACATCCACTTAAAACGGATAAACTAATAACAATTATTGGTACAAATTCCTTTAAAACTACATCATTTTCTATCCTAATACTTTCCAATATTTAAAACTACCGGTAACGAAGTATCGAGCTTTTAAGCTCGTAAGCTTATAAAAAATTTGACAAAAAAGTTAAAAAAATTCCTTCATTACTGTATTTAATTAAAAATCTTATACAAAAAACCATAAATCAACTGTTAATTTAAAAAATTTTTAGAATTTAAATTTTGCCTAAAATCTAAGACAACCAAAAAATTTTTAATGCGCAAACCTATTTAATTTTGCCATAATTTAAAATTAAAAACTCTGTTATTTTAAAGTTGTTTTGCATCGTATTATATTTTTTATCGGTTAGCAAGGGGGAGGGGGTGGGCGCTGGTATATCACTCACATTCTCCCTGGAGCCGCACCCGGCCAAAGTAATTTAGACCTTATCGTAGACCTGATAAATAGTAATATTTACTCACCTTTCTTTATATTTTTTTCAAGTATGTAATTTTGTATATAAAATTTAATATTTTTAAACGCACGAACCGATTACCGATTAATAAATAATTAATACATTAATATTATATTTGCAAAATTACTTTATTATTAAATACGATTTCACAATTTTTTTTCGAAACCATTGCAAATCTTTCTCAATGGAGCAATATTTCCATTAAGAGAAATATAGACATCAATGATATTTATTACAAATGCAGAACAATAAAAAAAAAGAATAAAACAAAAATTGACAAAACAACAACACTTTGATGCAAAAATATTTTTTACAGAATCTTTATTACTGTATCAATTTTAAGCTTCACTCATACTCTTTTCTCTTTAATTGTTTTTGTTAAATGCAAAAATAGAGAAATAAGAACTCATCATATTTCTTATTGGTATTTGCCAAAAACAAAGAAAACAATAAAAGAAAAAGAAATCTTTCAACTTAAGAGCACTTTTACTTTACAATTTACTTTTAAAATTCTTATTATTTTTTATAGTAATTAATATATTTTTATTGCTTTTTTAATAACTTTATTTTAAATTTCACACTGCTAAACAATTATTTAAAGAATTAAAACACTGTCACTATTTTCTTTAACGATTACGGACGAGCGACGCGTTAAAGCTTCCGATTTAGTCGAGTACGAAATAAAAACTAAATAAGAAGTCATTTAAGAGGAGTTACCAGACGTAAGTGAATAGTGTGAATAAGAATGAATGAGATGTGAATAAGATGAAAAGGGAAGACGCAACAAATAATTTGATCATGTAAGGACATGTCAGTGTTTGCACTATTTGTATAATTTATGATAAAGTGAGACATTTACAAATTATTTTAATACTTTTTTATTTAATCATATTTTTGTTCACAAAACTCTTCAAATTTATATGCATTTCATTTTAATTGGATAAAGAAAACTTTTTTCCAAGTTTGATATAATTTTTATTAAAAATAAAAATTATGTTTTTTCGACCTTTAATTGTGCAATGAAAATGAAAAATTATTCAAGTTCGAGGCCATACTCTATATTTCTTTATTAGGATATTGTCCTAACAAATAATCTATAGAGTTTTTTGTTTTCAAATTTATTATTTGACCCTTTCAGGAATGTGTTGATAGATCTATTTCGGGAATTTTCGAAAACAAAAAACTCTATAGATTATTTGTTAGGACAATATCCTAATAAAGAAATATAGAGTATGGCCTCGAACTTGAATAATTTTTCATTTTCATCGAAAACTTTTTTATTTAAAAAATTCTTTAAATCCGAGAGATGACACGAATATCCAAGCACGAACTTTTTGTAGCGAACTTTTCTCAAATAACAAAACTATTAAAAATGATCACTTTTATTTGCAGCCCATTTTTCTACTAATATCTTTTGAATAGAAATAATTTGTAAGTCTTAAGCGGAATATGAATTCTTATTGCGTAGAAGATTTAAGTAATTTTTTCAGATTGCTACTTTTTAGTCAAGATGTTGAATCTACAAGCCTCCCAGCTAAACCTTTGATTACCACGTAAGTGGTTTTATAATGATATTAAATATCTTAGCACATTATAAATAATATCAGCACTGGTTATTTTTGTTTGACGAAGTCTTTTTTATAAGCACCCGAGTAAAAACGTTAACATATAAGCATGTATTATTTTATATAAATATATATGTTGTTGCATGCTATTATATGTGAATATATTTGTATGTTTATATACAAAAATCTGTTCCTCTGAATTTTTTAATACGTCGCCACATATACAGTGGGGAGCACTAGTGAGTGCATGTAAGTACTTTTTATATCCAAAAGATTCAGGCCGAAAAATATTCGACACTTGAATTAAAGTATACTTTTCTAAAGGTATAAGATACTCTGAATCCAATTCTGGTCTCAGAATCACTCTGCGACATAAGGCGTTCGAGCTATATTAACTTAAAAAGCATCGTTTTTGGTCAAAATGCTTCGACTTTTAATGTTCATGGAAATATTATTTTCATAATACTTGTAACAGCACGTGAACAAACCAGTCTTCCAATTTTTTTTCAGTTTTTCAGTTTTTGAATTTTTAATTTTTAAAATATTTTGTAAAACAGAAAATGTATTTAGTATTGGCAATTCAAGTGATAACGTAAAACTCAATTACAAAAACGTAGGGATTTATAATGTTTTTCAAACAGCATTACCAGCATTTATATTTCTAGCAAAGCTTATTTTTAAGCTTGTGTATTTAGTCTAAATAGTTCTATTCATTCATATAAAACGACAAAGGACTAGCTTATTTTTGGTTGCCCTACTTAAGAACTTTAGATTGGGTCGAAATGGTGAAACAAGTTCTAAAATTAGGGAAACAATACTATGGAATACATTTTGTAGCAAAAGAATTTGAGTTAATCTTCTGTTCCCGATCTTGATAATTTGTGCACTGATTTGGGAATTTTTTTAAAATCCCTTAAAAGCAGGGACCGTAACGGTTATAAGTAATATCAAAAAAGTTCCTTTATAACAGTTATTTTGTGGCTTAAAAAGAAAAAAAAAATATCCAAAACAGTTATTTTCCAACGTAAAAATAAAAGATCGGATGAAACTCGTAAGAAGAGAGTTTTATTTCGCCTTCTTTAAATAAAACTCTTTTGAGGAATTTTATTTTTTCCGTCTAAAATAAAACTTATTTAAGGAGTTTTATTTTTAAACTCATTTGAAGAGTTTTATTTTTTTCGTCAGAGAATAAAACTCATTTTATGTAAATTGACACTCAAAGCTTGCCGTTTGCCAGATCATTACAATTTGTAAGGCAGTGTAATCTAATCACTTGCATTGTAATTGAAAAAATCGTCGTTAAAATGAAAACATGTGGGCTTTTAATTTGTTATTGTTTGATTCTTATTATTAAGTGGTTGTTGTTATATTTCTAATATATGTAGATATGGAACAAGAAAGCGAAGGAAGTGATAATGAGCATGAAAAAAAGCTTTCTATGAAATCGACAATTTTTCTCCAAGGCCCTTATCGATTGCTAAACCACTTTCTGAGTTCTGGGAGGTTAAAAGAATACACAGAATATACACATTATAGCAAATAAAGTCAATAGAAAAAGAAGTAAATAAACAACATGAGTTTTATTTTAGACGGAAAAATAAAACTGCTTAAAATTCCTCAAAAGAGTTTTATTTCAGACGGAAAAATAAAACTCCTCAAAAGAGTTTTATTTAATGAAGGCGAAATAAAACTCTCATCTTAAGAGTTTCATCCGATCTTTTATTTTTCCGTTGAAAAATAACTCTTAACTGTGGAGTTGAGATTGTTTCCTTAAGATCACATTAGATTCTGCAAGAGCACTTCAATACGAATCGTTTGGTATATAATAGTATACGTCTCCGTTGACTCTAACATAGAGAGTTTTTGAGTTAAAATTTTCTGGATAACTGTTATTTTCGGTCTCTGCTTAAAAGAGTTCGTAACATGGTAACTAGGGTTGACATTTATTTGGGTTTTATTTTATTCGACTTAGCGACCAAACAATTTTTGATCGAACGATCAAACGAATAAATTTTATTACCTATTATTAAAAAGTCCATATCTTGGAAAGCGATTAATAAAAGTTTTAAAATTTCAGTTATTTCTTCAATAGAATTTTGATTTTATTTTGTCCATTATCAGTTTCTATACAAATTTTCGAAAAAGTTTTATTAAAAGAAGTATTTTTTTAAAATATTAATTTTATTTAATTAATCGTCAAAATTTATTGGAATTATTCGTTGTTCGAAAATCATGTTTTTTAAATTGTTCGTTCGATTAATCGAATAATTTATATTCGAGTGACAACCCTAATTTTAACTCGTATGGGACATAAAAAATTCAAGTTTTTTTAATTCTTCTGGATATAAAAAAATATTAATTAAAAATATTTTTATTTTTTTTTTTTGTTTTTTTTTTTTTATTAACTAATAATCATATAATTCATCAAATTATATACTTTTACCCTAACCGAGCACTAGATACTATGGCTTTCGGCGGGTTGTAGCGAAAACAGACCAGTTCCTCTGGTGGGAATCGAACCCACGACCCCCATACTGATAAGCCAGCACGCTACCAACTAGCCTACCGGGGCGCACGAATTAAAAATATACAATTGTGTTTATTAATGAAACTAGAATATGGAATTTAAGTGATCAAAATTTGGTTAAAAAATCGGTATCGTGTCAAACGGATTTTTTAAATCTATTCTTGGATACCTTTTTAGGTGCCTATTAGCTTTTTTTTAATTGGAAAAAGTATTTTTATGGCATGCTTTAGTCGAATTCCGCAATTTTCAAAAACAAGAAATGGTCATAACATCTAAATATTAAAATTAATAATTTGGCGCTTTAAACCTTAATTTTCAAGATTTATTGTCAGTCTTTTAGGCCTTTTCGACTGAATAAAGCGATTACTGAACACAAAGTTCATGTTTTCCCTGAGAAATAGCAGATTTTCAGGTTTCAAAGAAAGATAACTTTCCCCCTTGGTAACTCTTTAACGCCTGAATTTTGTTTAGAATGAAGTCCAGATAAGCCAAAAAACAGTAATTCCCAAACAGTTAAATTAAAAATTTATAATGGAAACAATAACATATAATACTGCGTTTCCACTTAAACTACATTCACGTTAAACCCCAAAATGCGTTTTTTCGGTTTTTTTCAAGTTTCCGACTGTCAAATCGCATTAGTGGAAAAAAATTAATGGAAAACATGTACAAAATATGTTTTGTTTCAAAACACGTCCAAAACACCTTGAGTAGAAACGTGGAGTAAAATTTCAATTTAATTGTTTATTAAATTTTAACTGAACATTCAGTTATCGGACCTTAGTGTTTTTTTGCTTGTCTGGATAAAATTTCATTGTAAACAAAATTCAGGCATTAAAGAGTTACAAAGGGGAAAACAAAGTTATCTTTTTTGAAACCTGAAAATTTGCTAATATTTCTCAAGGAAAATATGAACTTTGTGTTAGAAAAATGTTTAAAAATATATAAAATATTAAAATATTTAATTTTACATATATATTTTAAAATTTTTTGTCATCATCCATGTTTCTGAAATGAGAAATTTAGTCCCCCCAGACAACAATAGGTGATATAACCAACATGATGTTAGTCATAACAAATTTAGTTTTTTCCCCATGAACACTAAAGCAAGCACATAATCGCCATTGTTGGGAACGCCATAATCCCAGTAATAATCTGTGTTGCCCTATTATTAGCTAAGAGGTTTATATTCTATAGTATTTATGTCTGAGGCTTCGTTGAGGAAAGGTTTTCAGCGTATAGGCATTTCGCCGACATTAGGAGCGAGTGGCTTTTCTGTAGTTACACCCATAAAAAAAATCAGTTCAAATAGTTTAAAATTCAGCTAGGACAACAGAAAATAGTGCCGTCAGCAGAATTTTCAATGATTTTGAGAATCACAATCTACTAAATTTATAGTTGTATAAATTAAGAAATTAGCCAAATAAACAGAATGTCTGTCTGCTAAAAAGTTCTTTACGGATCTAACCAGAAGAATATAAGTAACAAAGGAGGTATCGCGACCCGAACCCGCTGATTTTAATGAACTTTTAATATGTTGTAAAGGAGCAAAAATTAAGAGACACATATTTTGTTTAGCTGTCCAATCTGACGTTTAAGGGTTAAAAAGTAAGGTTAAAAATTAATTTGTTTTTGTATGAAAAATTGTCTTTAATTTACGAAAACTGGATTTATTTGCACGCAGGGTTAAAGTTTTTTGAATTATTTTAATATAGGGGGAAAAGGCCTTTCTGGAAAAGTCGCATAAAAACCGAACGGTTTCGAATATCGGAAAAAGCCTATTATTGGTCGTTTTGCTCTATATCGCTTAGTTTCTGAGATATAGCGTATTTTATGATTATAAAATTAAAAATATGAGAAAACAACGCCATCTACAAGTGAGACTGATATCGGAGGCACAAAAAAATAATGGTTTGAAAACAATTGTGGTTTAAATTTACTAAACAAATTTGTAAATTTTGAGAATCACGAACAACGAAATTTTAGGTCGAAAAATTAGTTCAAATGCGGATGGAATTTGTTCTTGATGTAAATGAGTTAACTAATAACTTTAGCTAAATAACTGATTTAAACGATAACAGAAGAAAAAATTAGATCAACTGAATTGGAAACCGTTTAATAGACTTTTGAACCAACTTTTTTTCTGAGTGTAAAAGTAAGTAAACATTTATATAATTTTATAGTGCCCAGACATTATTCCTATCTTCGCTTTTGTTATTATGTCCGGAAGAATGTATAGTTCCTCCGCATGAGCCATATTCAAGTTTTAATAAATTAAAATCAAAATTTAAAATAATAATTTGGAAAAATTTTTGAACCCATATCCAAATTAAAATTTGAGAACTTAAACGACATAAAAATATTAAAAAATTTTATTTTTTTTTATTTTATTAATTAATAATCATATAATTACAAATTATATACTATTACCCTAACCGAGCACTAGCTACTATGGCCTTCGGCGCGTTATAGCGAAAACAGACCAGTGCCTCTGGTGGGAATCGAACCCACGACCCCCGCACAGATAAGCCAGCACGCTACCAACTAGCCTACCGGGGCGCACTATTAAAAAATTTTGCGACTACGTAATATTATTTACATATGAAAAATAAATATTAATCATTTGTCTACTTTGCTTATTTAACAGAACGATCCTTTGGGATATCTTAAGCGTGCTGGTGTACAATGGGATCGTCGTGTACGCAAAAGTCTTAATGCCATGTGTTCGGAACTAAAAATGGCTTCGCAGGGACAACCACGAATATCTGCAGATCGTGAGGAATTGTTAAATAAATGGGATGAATTAAGTAATTATACAATAGGTGAGAAATTGTGTTTAAAATATTTATATCTATACACTGAAATAAATCGAAAATTATTAACAGATTTAGCCAACTATAGACCGGTGTACGCGCCCAAGGATATTTTAGATGTGCTGCTATCCCTTAAAGGTCCCTCAAAGACAGTGGAGAATACAGAGTTCGTGTAATAAAGATTCATTTTATTTCTAGTTAATAACATAAAAGCGATTTTCTTTTTTTTTTTTCTTCTTTTTGTGCTCTAGACAAGTACCTAAATGGGAATTCTCTCATATATCACTGCCAGTTAAAAATCTTTTTGAATTGGTAAATTTAAATTACACTGAGCAACAAGAAATTATATCCTTATATCCTTAATGTAACTAACGTGAATAAGAGCAGACTATCAGTAGACCATAACTGCCAAAAGGTTTTAAAAACTTAGCTCGAATTTAATTGAAGGGCTTATTGTAAAACTTGATAAGCCACATTTCATTTTTAGTTTGTTTTTGCCTTTTAAAGATTAAAAAGATGCAGAAAATATGACTTTTGCAAGACTTTTATACTTTAGGTACTTGCAATAAATGTTTAAGCAAGACTTCTATTAAATATTAATCAATGGATGTCTAGAAAACACCGAAAATCCATAAAACAATAGATGTGGCTTATCAAGTTTTTACAATAAGCCCTTTAATTGTTATAGCCTTTTGAAGTTTGGATACTTTTTACCGTTTTTCCATTATGGGTAAAAAAATTTAAATTTAAAAGACTATTTAATGCACACAAAAAAATTTTCTACTCACATACTATCCCATTTTTGCCCGGGTAGTTTATTTCATTAAAATACATTAAAAAAAAAATAAAAAAAATTTTATAAGGCCATAAAAATAAAATCCGACCTTAATTTGCAAAACCCTTTGAGGGTTTTGGTCAACTGATAGTCTGGCTTTCATTTCCCGTCGGATTCATTCAGAATACAATCGGTGCACAGTGTTATTTATCTCCTAACATTTGTATCCTCCAGAGAAGTCATTATAATGATCTAATGCGCAATGAATCCTATGCTGGAGCAGCCGATTTGAATCTACAATGCCAACGTGTTTTGGAATCAAAACATGCTGTCTTATGCCAGCATTTATTGCGAAAAGGAAATACACCAGCACCCTATAGAGGAGCATTGTGGGCTTATGTTTTAGGAAGTCATGTTAATAATTATGTATGTTTTATATTCATTTACAGCATACAAACTGTTTACTGAGTATTTTTTCTAGGACAATGACCATTGGAATAAATTAAAAAACATGGTCATGGCTACTGATCATATTGTGGACAAGCTGGTCTTTAAAGACATCCAATTAACCGCTTCCAATGATGATCAGTATTTTGTTTTTGAAGATGTTTTATATCAAGTTATGTTGTGTTTTTCACGTGATAATGAAATTGCTCAAATGATACAATTCGAACATTATCCGGTAAAGGGTAAACATTATGAGGCCCCACCTGCTGGTGTTGTCCCATTTCATGGTATTTGTATGTTTGGTGAGATACGATTTGCAGAGCTGCTAACTTTGATGATTTGTCTTCATTTTGTCGATTTTAGATGTGAAACATGATCAAATGAGAATTGACGATTTTATAAAATGCCTTTGTATGAAAATTGACTATTTTTTAAAATTTGAATTTTTGATCGAATTATCGAAATTTTCCAATTTTTTTTCTCTATAATTTAATGACAAAATATTTTCAAGTTTCTTTTTATTTAAAACATCTAAAGAAAATGTTAGAAAATGATGTTAAATCGAACAAAAATCATTAATTTACGAATTAATAGATTAAACTATACATTAACTTCATAATTTTTAAGATTTATTTTAATTAATTTTAATTTTTAATAATGAAACCCGAACGGATTTCCGAGGGCGGATCAATAAGTCCGAGACTTTTTGAATGAAACACAGCATTTTTTGCAAAAAAAAAATTATTTTTCAACATAATCTCCTTTTAGCTCAATACACTTAGTCCAACGTTTCTCCAATTTTTTATCCCTTCCACAAAATAGGATTTTTCGAGGTCCATAAAAGGGGCATTTCTTGGCCATATGTTGTCATTTTTAAACTCCTGGAGTTGTTTTTTTTTTAATCCTTGGCATAATATTCGCCGTTTATTGTTTTTCCCTTTTGAAGTAATCGATGTGGATTATCCCACGTGCATCCCAAAAAACTGTTGCCATCACCTCAAAAACTCATTAGAATTGCGGTTGAACAACTCCAAACAAGAAGTTGTCACACGATTACGTTAATTCTGAGCAAAAGCGGCACCCATCTTGCAGACAGCTTTCTTAAACCCAACTGATCATTTAAAATCGAAACCAATCTCACAATCTCACGCACTTTACACTTCGATCGGCCGTGGAATATTCGACATTTTCGGGTGTATTGACCTCAATTGGCCGTCCAGAACGTTCAGCGTCATTTGTACTTGTGCGACCACAACGAAAGTCAGTAAACCACTTTTTTACCATTGAAAACGATGGTGCAGAGCCCCCGTAGTATTTATCAAGCTTTTCCTTGGTTTGATTGGCGGCTTTTTTTCGCAAAAAATAGTGTTTAGTGAGCACTCGAAATTCACTTTTTTCCATTTTTAAAAAAATCCACGAGGTTGTATGTTTTAAACAGCTGTTAAACGCAAAGTAAATGACGAAACTTGCTCAAAACTTGACAGTAGTCTATTAACAGGTGGTACTTGATGGGAGCAGTGTTCCATTTCAAGTCGCGGACTTATTGATCCACCCTAGTGTCATATATTTTTAGAAAGAAAATCCAAAAATGTTAATTTTTGAATGATTTAATTTTTGCTTTAAAATCACTGTGATAGTGCTGGTAAAAGAATAAGTACTGGGTATCGAGAATTTTTTTCGGGTACTCGATAATTAAAATTTACTACTCAATATTTTTAGAGTTGTATTTTGGACAGAAGAACAGTACAAAAATCTGACTCCGCTAAAATAATTAGCAATTTAATACAACTTTGCTGTAAGAAAAAATCAAAGGTGAAAAGTTAAAATAAAAAAGGTGAGAGAATTATCTGCATGATATCAATGAATTTTTGCATTACATTAATGAAATGTCTCTGCAACTCGTCCATTGAAACTTTTCGTTAAATTAATGCAGATTTTCATGCAACTTAATGAAAAAATTCATATTGTTTTTTAAAAATTTCATACAACTAATGAAAAAGCTTCATTTAATATAATTTCATTAAAACTATGAAACTTTTTCATAAAGTTTAAGAAATTTTTCATTTACATTGCGAAGAAAACTTCAATAAAACTCGTCCAAGGAATTCTCTCTGTGTAGCTTGTAAAAAAGTTAAAAAATATGTTTTTAAAATTTGAATTTTCAGTAAACGTAAAAATTTTTATTAAATTTTTTTAAAAAATGAAAGTGAATTTTAAATTTAAAAAACGTTGAAAGTATCGAGTATTCAAATTAAAAATATCGAGTAGTATGAAGTATTTAAAAGTAACCGAATTTACCAGCACTACACTGTCAGTAATGAAATAGTGATTTTCCACGTTTCTGATTCCTGCGAAATCAATATATTTTTTGAAAAACATTTTTTATATGCTTAAATTTTGTGAAAAACAATAACACAAAAATAATTATAAGCATTAATATTTTGTCATAACATTTTCCAGATTTGTGAATATGTCAATTACCACCACCTACCTCTTCTATTGCGCGTAATGTGTATTGGAAGTAGTGTACTTAAAAATCGGAGGCGTTAGTAAAAGAACAATAGAGGGAAACATATGTTGAAATAATTACAAATAAAGTAATTAAAATGGTGTTTGAGTAAACTTTCACCTGTTTCATTGATATATAAGTTTTGACAATTTTTTTACGGATTCCTCAATCGCAAAATGACGATTTTGACGATTTTAATTTACAAAAATTGACGATTTTTCAACAAAATGTGTTGGCAGCCCTGTCGATTTGTAATTTGCTTTTAAATATTTGATTCATAATTTTTGAAATTATTTTTTAGCTGCTCCTTTTTGTTATCTGTATGATTCGCCTATTAATTTGTATTTTACCTTTCGGGCATTTTATATACGCTATTGTCATCGTCTGACCACAATTAATACACATCCACAGGTGAGTTTATATTAAACTTTAACTTAATTAATTCAAAATCGAGACTAGAGTCAAGAATGTCCAAAACCGAAAACCGGTTAAATCGTTAATTTTATACAAATTTTGCATGAACTCAAAATAAAAGTCTGCTAGTTTAGAAGAAAATAATTTTACTTCCGGCCTAACGTTAAATCGTGTCATGTTAAATGTTTCCCAGTTTGAAATTTATAATCTAAAATGAACGAAAAAATAATAGAAAATCTAGAGTATCAATTGTTGTAAGAATGTGTTTTTTAACGCGAATGCACAGAGGGAATTTCTTGGACGGGTTTTAATGAAATGTTTTCACTAAACTGATGATTTTTAGAAAATACACTCATTCTTCTCTACCACGCCTTTCGCAATTAAAATTAAATAAAATTGCATATTAATTATAGTATTAATTGCAATTGTCTGAAAAAGACGTTTAAATTCAAACTCAAACTTAATGAAACTATTTCATTAGTCGTATGAAGTTTTTAATAAATAACATGACATTTTTTCATTATATTCCATGAAAAACTGTATTAATTTAATGAAAAGTTTCAATGAACTAGTTCCAGTGACATTTCATTGAACTAATGCAAAAATTCATTGATAAGTGTAGTTACAAACTAACATGCATTCCCAACGATAAAACTTCCGATATAATCATATACGATTATATATAGTATCACATATAACTTAACATCACATCTCATCTGATACGAAAAACGGCATATTTTTTTTTTTTGAGGAACGCCCCATAAAGTGCGGTTTTTTATTTATATGGAATTGTTATTTTATTTCTATAGAAATTTCTATATAATGGCGTATGAGTAATATTAATATGGAAAAAATAATGATCATACGCACTGATGTACCAAAAAAGCGTTAGATTAAGATTACTTGGTAATTGTAGTTGTTCAAATTTATTCTTTGTTTTTTTTTTTTTGACAGTATTGATTTCAAATTTAAATAAAGGATGAACAAAATTTATGAAATATCAAACAAATTTTGAAATGCAAGTGCCTTAAGATATACTTTCACCCCAAATTTTATTAAAATTACTTAATTTAAATGTTTTGCTTTTAAATTTTAAAAAATGAACACCAAAAGTGTATTTTTCGATCTTTTATCATAAATTATAATGTGAGCCAGATTATTCAAGTTCAAGAACATTTGTTTAACAAAAAACAAATCGCACACCTAGTTCAAAAGTGACTTAACTCAATTTTTTAATTTTTCGTGTTTATATGCTTAAACTATGCACAAATACACTTGTTTATCTATAAAAAAATATCAGTGTATTTTGTTGCTGTTAACTGTTGCTAAAAAATAGTTATGTTTTTCTTTATGTTTCAATTGGTATAAAGTTGCAAATAGTTTTTTTTCGATTTCTGAAAAATTAAAAATTTTGAACTACACTCAAAAAAATAAGTTAGTACAAAAGTTAGTAAAACGTCTTGTAAATCAGGTATACTATTTTTTAGCAAATTTTTTTGCTAAACTCGTGTTTTCAGCTAAAATTTTTGTTATACTTATTCAGCACTTAACTGTTTTATACTAATGCTTTACTAATATACTAATGTTTTACTAATTAATTTTGGTAAAAAAATTGTGCTGATAAGCACATTAATAGTGTGGACGACAACCAGATTGAAAGATATACGCAGAATGAAGCAGATGTCGCGGCATGTCAAGATGTAGTAGAGAAGAGTAGAATGATACTAAAAAGTACAACTCTAATAAGACATATAAAAAAATCAACCATGGAAAACTTTTGTATCTGTTTTTCATACATAAAACAAAATTGAGGATTAAAACAACTAAAATTTTGCGTTGTCACCGACTTGTGAAAATATTTGTCCATTAATTAAATAAAAGACAAAATAAAATATTTAAATTTAATATGTATTTCTAAACTAAATGTTTAATAGTGTGGTCAAATTGCAAACAAACAAACATACACAGACATGTAGACAGAGTAAAGCAAAAGACAAAGACACACATCTTAGGTAGATTTTTATGGTTCCTTTTTCTTATTGCAAAAAAAGGGTTGTTTTTTTCGTTTCGTTGTTTTTGTTTATTTTTTCGTTTCGTTTCTATAATTATCTTCGGCAGTTGCGTCCTTTAAAAGAAAGCATCATTTAGACAACCATTGATGTAAGTAGTTGAAAGAAAATTTTTGTTATTTTATATATATTTATTTCTATATATTTTCAGATATTAAATTAATTCATGTCGTCAATGTGGGAAAATGAAAATTTTTATATTTCGTAATTATTGAAAATTATTTTTAAAAGAATCACAAAAATATGTTTTATGATTTTCAGCAAATATACTAACTAAATTACAATTTTTTTACAATTTTTTTTTGCATTTTTTTCAGTCTACTAAGTGTTAGCAAAACTTTTGCTGAATCTACTAATTTTGTTGCTAAAAATCAGCTAGCTGATTTTCAGCAAAAGATTTTGCTGACATTAGCAATTTTTTTGCTAGCACCCTCCTGACTAAAATTTTGCTGACTTCACAAACTTTTTTTTTTGAGTGTAGGTGTGCGAAATGATCTTGAACTTGATTAATCTTGCTCACAACATAATTACTTAATTTCATTTTCCAAGGTAGCTCATATTTATAACAAATTATATTTTTTCAGGGTATTGTTAGCATATGTCTACTTTTCGAAAAGCTATTACAAACTCATGAGCCACAATTATGGTCACATTTTCGAGAATTACAAATACAACCGTAAGTTAAAAAAAAATAATACCAAATTTAAAAATAATTTTTAACAAATCTTTAAAAATGTTGCTTCATTCAGAATACGTGTTGTATTTAAATGGCTAATGCGGGCATTTAGTGGACATTTGCCACCAGATCAATTGCTAATACTATGGGACTTGGTAAAGAATTTTAAATATTTCAAAATAACTTTCAATAATGTTAACATTACCTTTTCACAGATTCTTGGTTTTGATAGTTTAGAAATATTATCGATATTTGCCATTATTATATTATCATTTCGTAAAGAGAGCATAATGCAAGTGACTTCATTGGATAATATTGAAGCAATATTAGCAGATTTATCATCAATACAAGTGTTGCCCTTAGTGCAATTGGCTTTAAGTAGAGATTAGATCATGTTTATTAAATAACTTTAGTAAATTCTTAGTAAAAAATTTGTTTATTAATAAAACTTAAGACTTTAATAATTTTAATAATAAATTGTTTTTATTTACTTTTAATATTTTTATATAATAAATACACATTTAAATATTATAAATACCTAAAAATTTCTCTTATACTTATTTAGTTTTTCATACTCGGAATAGAACAACAACAATTTAACATTTTTTGGAGTTTTTTTTTTTTTAAATATTTTTGAAATATTTTATCCGATTTTTAATTTATTTAGTTGTTATAATAATTTTTCTATTTTAAAATATTTTTTTAATTTTTTGTTTAGGGAATTTGATTTTAATGGAATTTATATTTTTAATTTTTAAATATGGCTTTAAAATATGTAAATTTTTATTAAATATTTATACGATTATTTAATGACCTCGGTTAAAAAAGTTCATATATGTACAAATATGTTCATATATGGACAGTATGGCGGGTCGATTTAAAAATCGCTCAACGTACAAGGAAAATCGTATTCTAGGGATCAAAATAAGAAACTTTGCCGAAGGAACCATACCTCTAAAACGAATTCTGATGACCCGACTTTTGACCCGTAGGGTCAAATTTTGACTTTGGCCCAGTTAGAGTGCCCCAATCGAATTCAACTTAATGGAATATAAGTTATACATTCATCTGCTAGTGCGTCTTCCGGAGAAGAAATAGAGACCTTAATCTTGGAAAGACTTCTCATACTTTCTGAAATATCTCAATCTTGAGATTTGTACATTTTGCTATAAAAACACGTCTAAGCTTAAATTATAACCCCTTAACGGTCATCTAGAATGATGATTTTGCATTAATCTGCTAGCGCGTCTCCCGCAGAAGCAGTAGCTCCTACAATCTTGAAGAGATTCCTCCTACTTTCTGAAATATCAAAGTGGGCTTTTTCAAAATTTCACCCTACGGGTCAAAAGTCGGGACTTCAGAATTTGTTTTAGAGGCATGGTTCCTTGGGCAAAGTTTCTTATTTTGATCCCTAGAATACGATTTTCCTTGTACGTTGAGAGATTTTTTTGTCTCCCTACAAATCGACCCGCCCTAATTGACATATATGGTTGTGTATATAGGCAAATATGGAAATATATGTTTCATTTATTGGCATATATGGAAGAATATGCAATTACATATATACAAAAAGTACTCATATATGGTCATATATGGAGGTATATGTGATTTGATATTTGGAAAATGTGCTCATATACGTATTCACATTTCGTAAAATGGGCAATTTAGGAAATATGTATTGAATTTAATATGTGTAAAAAGGACTCATATAAAGACCGGTTGTAAACAGCTTCAATTTTTAATCTAATTCAGAAGAACTCTGATAAATATTTTTTTTTTTTTACAAAAAAACATTATAAATAAAAAACTACTTGAAGTTAAGTATCCAAATTTTAGAATTATGCTTAAGAAACAAAGACAAATTTGGTTCAGAGAAAAAATTTCATGGACACATTTTAGTTCTTATGTCATGTAGTTACGGCCTTTTGTAATCGGTTTTAATAAAACCAAAAAGCCGTAACTCCAATACAAAAGTTAATGCAAAAAAATAAAACAAAAGTTTAAGATTAAATTTACTGCTTTTCCACAATAATTAAAAAGGTTTTTTGTCAAATAGTCAAAAAATATATTCAAGACCCGGAATAATAATATTATAATCGATTAAAATATTGAAAATATTAGACACTGTGGGCACGTGTCTAATATGATATGTCGAAAATAAACAGAAATAAGTTTATAAATTAATATATACACAGGAGCCGTTTGAATAAAAGCTATGATACAAATTTTGACTTTCATCGCTTAAAACATTAGGACGCGTCATTGACAGGTAATGAGAAAAAAGTTTGTAATTTTATTTTGTATAAAAATGTGTATATAGCATTTTTCTCTTAAACCACTAGTTTAAGACTTATGTATACAGCAACAAAGATTTAAACTAATTTTACTCCATTTTTAGGGGTAATAGTCGGTGGGCGTTGTGGTGTAATGGTTAGTGCGTAGGACTGTTACACAGGTGGTCCCGGCTTCGATTCCCGGTTACGACAACAACTATTTAGAAAAATAATATATATGAGTTTTCTATCCCTCATATGTATCGAAGCGCGCACCTATTCCCATAGCACTTAACCCCAACGAAGTAAAATAATGAATCAGGGCTATGAACCAAAAAGCTTCAATAAGTTCGCCAATTCTCCATCAGGTGGCGACCAACAACTGTTCTAAGACTTACCATAGCGCAATTATAGTGTTGACATGTTTGAAGCCCTTCGTCTTTCCCCACCTTTTACCTCTCTATTATCCGCTTTGCAAAGAAAGTAATACATCAACTAATAGGACGAATATCCTGAGTGTTGCTTCTCTTTTTTAAAAAAAAAAGTCGATTCTGACTAACATGTTTTCATCCGAGAGGAAACATTTTTTAACGGAAATTTTTTTTTATCCCCAATGTACCGAAAAATGTGCGGGGAGCGGTAAAAATAAATTGCTTTTTTGTCTTCATTACGACAATATTAACGCATTAAACTCTTATTTTAAAATTTTTTTAAAGTTCAATTGTTTTAAAAATTTAATTTTTTGACAAGTAAGTCCATACAAAAGTAAAAAATGTGTTTCAGTAATTATTGTTAACCTTATGAAGCACAAATAGATGTTACTTAAAATAAAACATTGTGCACAAATTTAAGATTATAAGTTTTTTTTTAAAACAGGACCTCACAGCTAAAAAATAATACGAAATTCTGAAAACGTTCAATTTGTATGAATTGTTGTCTTCAAAGTTTAGTAACGTCATGATGCTTGTTAGGAAAAGACCTAACCACGTGCTTGATTACTAAGAACACAAGAATGGAGCAAAATTGATTATTAATAGGTTTTTTGTTAAAGTTCTGCCTTTTATGGAGGCTCTAACTTTTCTAAAACTTCGGGTTCTGATGAGATCTTTAGCCAGATCGAAATACTAGTATCAACCTAGCTAATATGTTTGATTTGCTTTATTTTTGTAAATATACGGAGGTTGAAAGCTCGTTATAAATTGAAAATAACATAAAAATAATCTCGATGTGTATAAAAACAAAAAACTAATATAACTGTTGAACTTTAAGTTCACATTTTCATTTGAAATGTCTAAGATCAACGAACATATAGACTAAAGAAGAAGCAAGGTATTCAACATCTGTTAAATTTTATATGCCAACTGGTTTTAAGAGAAACAGTTTTTTAGAGGTTTTTTTAAGGCATATTTTTTAGTATATATAAAGAAAATTTTGTGTTAATTGTACAAAACTTCTGCAGAGAATACATTAAACAATACAAATTAACTTTAAAATTTAATTAGAATTGTTGGTATAGATTCATTAAAACTACAGGGTGTCCGCCGGGAAGGTGTACTACTTTGTTTGTTTACAATTTTTGATTAAATGAAAGAGAATGGATCTTATGTATACTGATAAATGTTTTATTTAATGTCGGCAATTATGTATGGAATACAATATCAGATAAATGTCCGCCTCTGTTAACCTCACAAATGCGAGCCCTTTTGAGCACATTTTTCATTACATTCTCACACATTTCACGCGGTATTTCATTAATTTCATCACGAATATTTTGTTTGAGTTGCTGAAGCGTTTCTTGTTTGTTTGCATAAACCTTGTTTTTCAGATATCCCCACAAAAAGAAGCCCGGAGCAGTCAAATCTGAAGACCATTTCTTGAAAAAACTTGCTGTGGAAAGATGTCTCGCAGTAATTCCATTGTAATCCTGGCTGTATGCGATGTGGCACCATCTTGTTGATACCACTGCATCTTAAATGGAAACAAGTTCAAATCTTTGTGCAAAATTTTGGTCAAAGTGGTTCTTTGAAGACCAAGCTCCTGAGCACGACGGTTGATGATGAGGTTGATGGATTGTTTTGAACACTTTCTTGAGCAGCAGTAAAGTTTTCAGCCGATGTTGCAGTAAATTGTGGTCCATGCTTGGGCCTATCACCTACAGACCCTCTTTCTTCGAAATCATTCACTACACGATAAATAGTGCGTTTTGTTGGCACGTTGTTCCTCCCAAAAATTTCACGTAACTTTCTCATCGTCACAGTAATCGATGATTGATTTTGATAAAATGTTTTAACGATTAAAACACATTGGTTTATCGAATATTTTTCCATAATCAATTTGCCACGTGTCTACTTCACGACTGCCAAATATAAACTGTCCAAACTAATGTTTACCAAAATGGCGGAAAACAAAGTAGTATACCTTCCCGGCGGACACCCTGTATAAAGCTTTTTCAAAAAGTTTAAGAATTTTTCATTCACATTTTGTAGTAAACTTCATCAGTTTAGCGAAAAAAAAATGTAATTAAAATTCGTCCAAGAAATTCTCTCTGTGTAGAATCTAATGTAAAATAAATTTTATAATATTCATGTTATTACTTTTAATCGTAGAAGTAATATACCAGTTTTCCAGTTATGGGAATTCTCCATATAAAACTCAAGGCATATGTAAGCAGTTTTGTAAGTGATTCTTTTTGAATTACTCCCTTACAAACATGCTTGCAGGTAAGCAACGTTTTTTACTGAGATTATAGCCATATTTATGCACATATATATATATTAGGGCGGGTTAATTTTTTTTTGATGAAACGTGTAGCAAAAACGTAATCTATAGGTGATTCTGAGAAATTTTGCTCAAGACACCATAGCTCTAAGTCGGATTTGGAGCCCCCCAAAATTTCAAAATAGATATTTTTCCATATATACATAGAATAATTTAATTAAATTCGTCATAAAATCGGATAGAATTATAGTACATTTCTCAATCTGGGCTTGTTTGAAAGGTATTTTTATCACCTTTCAGAATCTGTATTGATAACAACATTTTTTATTTATTTTTAGTAGAGATATTAGGAATTTTTTGTCGGAAAATAGCCTAAAATGAACTTTTAACTAATAACTAATTTTCTTCGATTTTTTTCGAGTTTTTTTTTTTTTTTTGCAGATTATGAAAGTTCAGATAATTTCCAACAACTTTTATTACGATAAGTTTTTTTGTTTTCGAACTCTTTTTGTAGGAAAATCGCTCTGAAAAAATCCACATTTTCAAGGTTTCAACAAAAAAACACTATTTTTACAGTTTTAATTCAATTTATTGTTAAATATTATTCTCGACCTACAATTTAATGTTTTAAAGTGGTAATATTATTTTTTAAGGTCCTTTTTACTTTCCATTCGAGGAGTTTTCTTACGACTTTCTAATGTGACTGCCATAACTCCTTCACGATTCTTTTCTATAACTCGTTTTGAAACACTCGTTAATAATTGTACATGTCTTTCCGTTCCTTGTATGTGCATTGGAATTTGTGGATCAGCCAGTGGTGGTTCATCGAAATCTAAGTATTCTACCAAGTGATCATATGGAATCTGTCGAGTAAATGCTGGTTCAAATAATATATCGTCGTTATTCATATCAACCATATCGACATAATCGGTAGCATCGAAATTTAATATATGTATATTTTTTGTAAACTCTGAGTTAAGTTGGATCCTACAATTTTTCTCGATTTTTCCTACAAAAAGGAGTTTGAAAACAAAAAAAATTATCGTAATAAAAGTTGTTGGAAATTATCTGAACTTTCATAATCTGCAAAAAAAAAAAAAAAAAACTCGACAAAATCGAAGAAAATTCAGAATTTATTAGTTAAAAGTTCATTTTAGGCTATTTTTCGACAAAAAATTCCTAATATCTCTACTAAAAATAAAAAAAAAATATTGGTATCACTACAGATTCTGAAAGGTGATAAAAATACCTTTCAAACAATCCAGATTGAGAAATCTACTATAATTCTATCCGATTTTATGACGAATTTAATTAAATTATTCTATGTATATATAGAAAAATATCTATTTTGAAATTTTGGGGGGCTCCAAATCCGACTTAGAGCTATGGTCTCTTGAGCAAAATTTCTCAGAATCACCTATAGATTACGTTTTTGCAATACGCTTCATAAAAAAAAATCATTCCATACAATTTGACCCGCCCTAATATATATCAATCTATATTTGCCCATTCATTTTTCTAGCATTTACGAAAGTGGATGACCAAATAAGATCATATAAAATATATATATATATGATCATATATGAACTTTTCTAACCGAGACTTTAATTATTTTCTGTTTTTTACAAATTTATTGGTAATACCTAACTACGAAATATTTTTTTATTATTTTAATGTTATATTTGAACAATTTTATTTTAATATTTATACACACAGAGAAAAATTTAGCTATTTGACAACTGTCTCAAATTCGGTTATTACGAATTTCAGTCGGTTGGTACAACTGAGCATTAGTTTTCACAACAAAGTTCGGTTAATTTAACTAAGTTTTAGTTGAAACACCCAAAATATTCAGAAATCTATTGTAACAATCATAACTGAATTTATGAGTTAACATACACTTTTCAATTCGGTTGGCACTTTATTTCTCTGTGTGTATGTATTATATTTAAATTTTTTTTTTTAATAATTTTTTTTTTTTTGTTTTATTAATTAATTTGTTTTGATTCCTTTTAAAAATATGCTGTTGTTATTTGATTTTTATTTTATCAAATATAATAAAATAATTTATTTACCTTGATTTGTTTCTTCTTTTTTTAATAATAATATTTTTTATGATTATTTTTTTTTTACATTATTTTATTACATTTTCGGTTGATTCAAAACTTTATTTGAAATTGTATAATTTTTTGATTTTAATATATTTTCTTTGTTTAAAATAATGAGGACTAGTTAGCCACAGAGAAGACGTAGGTTTTGATAAATTTTAATTAAAATTAGTATTAAGTTTTATTTCTATTCCTTTTTGATTTGCGTCGAGAAGAATTTTTTCTAAAAAATAATTTTGCGCATTAAAAATAAATTTGTATTTGACCTTTTTCATTGAAATATAATTTTGATTTAAGTCGTTTTCATGGGAACTGAACAGAATTTTAAACATTTTAACCTTCGCCCTCCTGAAACCCATCAGGGTGGGTTTGACAGATTTTCAATCATTGATAACTTTAGGGTTTTTGATCCAAACAAAAAATGTTTTCAACTCAGTTTTTTATTTTTATCAGAAACTGTTAAATGATTCAAAATTCGAATATTCTTTCTAATTTTTATTTTTTTTTAGTTTTTCAATTTTACTACGTCGTCTCCCGAAACCCACCCGCCTTTATATAGTACAGAAAACATAATTATTTTTTTTTTTTAATTTTGCTTTTATTAATTTTATTATTCAAAATAACATTTTGACAAATTTCTCTAAAATTGTAGCTCGAAGTAAATTGGCCTATATCAAAATGTTCGCACTTGGTTGAACAAGAAATAATTGAATTCTCTAATACATACACACAGAGAATAAATTGGTTGGAATTCTATTGTAACCAACAAAATCCTTATTCAATAATTTTAATTGTAAGTACTTAAAATTCATTATTAGAATAATTAAACTATATTGTAAACAGAAAATATATGAAATTAACCAAAACACAGTCACATCGTTCAAACTATTGGTTTTTCTTATCAATATTTTTTTTTTTTTAATTTTAACCATTACTCAGGGGATGCCCCCTACTCATGCAGTGCATTGTATTGATCAGGAAAATAGCGTATGGGAGGGAGGAAAGAGGGAGTAGTGTTTATGGATATTTGATTTAAATTTTTCTAAATTGTAAGTAACAGGGAAGACTTCTGCGGGAAGTTTGTTCCACATACGAATCGTTCGATTAAAAAACGAATTTTCTCTGTAATGCCAAACACAGGACAATCAACTACAAACGGATGTGCTCTACTAGTATTCCGAATACTAGTTCACTTATCTCAGATAAGTTCACTTATCTCAGATGAGATAAGATGAGATGGTAATATCGATAGAAAAGTGTTACACAACCCACATTCCGACGATGCTGCAATGAATCAATAGAGTTGGATACACTACTGTCATTGATAAGCTTCACCGCCCTCCCCTGAACACGGTTCAGAAGCTTCAGAATAGACACTGAAGCCCCTGCCCATATATGAGAGTTGTATTCCAGGTCGCCGGTTCGAGTTCAGTTCGCGTCATTAGAATTTTTTTAAAAAAATTATTTTAAAATAATATATTAATTTTTTTATAGTTTTGGTAACTATTAAAAAATATTTAAATCAGCAACCGAATTTCGGTTGTACATACAAATCTATTTTTAGACATACATATTTAAATTTGAAACAAAAAAACATTCAAGCTTTAAATTCGAAAATACAATTTCAAATTGGGTTTAGGCTAGAGGTAAAGTAATTGCCTGACAGGCAGAAGGTCGCCGGTTTGTGCCCAGTTCGAGGCATATAATTTTTTTTATTAATAAAATAAATTTTGTTAAATGCATGCGAATCTATTTATAGAATATTATAGAGCATATACATAAAATATTCAATTGGTACAATAAAAATTCAAAATTTGTAAATAAATGTCGGTTGTTACAATAGTATTAAAATTTAATAATGTATAGTTAGTTCGTGGAACCACAAAAATTCGGTTACAACTACAAAACTATTTTCTGTGTGTATGCACAGTTCTGCTTATGCTTCACTGGTATGTATTGTTAACCCATTAATGACCGACCCCCGATTCCAATGCCCGATATCGATGAAATTTCACACATTCAATATTTAATATCTTAGAAGTTATTTTGTATATTTTTCACATACTTGGGACTTATGAATTAACCACTGATATACAATATTTCCTCCATGTTTTTTGAAAAAACCCTTTATTTTATGATCTTAAATGTAAAACTCTCCATTTTTACTTAAAAATAATCGATATTTCATAAAACTGTAAAATGTGTATTTTAATGGTCATGCCACGAAATCATACATGTTTCCCAGGTGAGTGGTTCTAAACAGGTAAATATTTTGTGTACGATAAAAAACTCATAAGAATATTAGCCAACACAAAGTTTTTCTGATATTTTACTTCCCCAAATTTTTCAAAGGCATTTCCGTGCAATTTTTTGGACTATGTAAATTTACAGACTTTTGTAGGTTGTGAATCAGAAAGGTTGTGAAATATTACAAAAAAATTTCATCAAGTAGTTTTATTCTTTCTCTACCTGCCTGTGAAAATCAATTTGATGTACCCCTTCCCTGGATTTAGCTATATTTTTTAAGATGATTTCTTTTTGGGTATTTATATACACAATAGGCAGGAATGGGTTAAGGGTACTTGATATAGCTTTTATTATTCGTTTTCTATCTATTTATTAACCCATTATGAAATGTTGGAGTAAATGCATTTTCGTACTTAAAATATGTGTAAAATATAACAACAACACACCCGGGTGGGTTTCGATACACTACGTATGTAAAAAGCTTCGGGAGTGCGAAGGTTTAAACAAATTAAAGCGTTTTAGTATAATTTTATTGAAAGAAACCATTTTGGCCATTTTTTTTTTTCAAAGTTAAGTGGTTTTAACAGGGATTACAGGCAATACCGCTAAAATACCGTTACCGAAAAAATTGAAATACCGTTCTTCGTAAAATGACGTTACCGATATAGATAACTCAAATATCAATATCCTTAAAATACCGCTACCGAAATAACTAAAATACCGTTATCGCTAAAATATCGTTACCGAAATAATCTTTTTTAATGTTCATTTGTTTTTTAATGTTCAAAAAGTACTGTAAAAAATTAATGTAAAATCATAAAACAGTCATTTGATGTGGTTTGTTTTTTTAAATTAACTACGAGGTTAGTAAAAAAATAAGTTTTTTTCCACAAAATAACTGACATTTACATTAAAAGTAAAGAAACTGTATTACAACTAAAAACAACTACATATTTTTAAAGCAGAAGTTCAATGAGTATCCATGACAGTTATTTTAACTGCAATTGCAGTTGTTTTACTTAGAAAAACATTTTTTAACGTTATTGAGGGTTGGTTTTTTAAACAATCTACTGAAATTACTGCATTGCGGTAACAGTTATTTTATGCAGTTGTTTCGATTTCTTCACAAAGTGTGTGTGCATCAAAAGATACAAAAACAAAAAACCAGCAACAAGCAGCTTATTTATACATTTTTTCTCTTATATCTTTAGTGTAAAAGAGAATGTTAGAAAATAGAAAAATAAAATGAAAACGCTGTAAATTTTATTAAGTAAATATAATATGAAGGTAAGATTTGGAATTTGTTTCTTCTTGTAGCTACCCGATGAAAAAAGTTCCGATATCGGCATATATAATCGTACATAGTCACATATATAATTCATTATTACATTATATCATAACTAATCCGAAAAATGGCATATTATAGTGTTGCGATGTTTGAAGCCCTTCATCTTTCCGCACCTTTCATAGCTCCACTATCCCCTTAATAAATAATATATATTTAGATATTACATCATATTTAGAAAAACACAATTTAATTTTGGATACAATTGTATATTACCCCATACAAATTCACACTAGAAAATTTATCAATCTTCTCTGGGTGTAATTATATCTTACATCAAAATATTTGAACTTTTTTCTATCTCATTTTGTGAAAATAAATGCGGAATTTTTATAAAACAACTTAAATCGACTTAAGAAACTTATATATAATGTAAATAATAATACTGTCATAAAGTATTTCTTATTTAGAAAAAAAAGGATCTTAGTTTGAATTATTGCCTGTCGTATACCAAAGGTCTGAGTGAACGTTTTGCAAATATTCTCTTGTGTATACTGATGCCAGCTTTGGCGGTTTTTAATACTAAAAGTAGCAAAAAATATAGGATTTTTTTGCTTAAAAAATGCAAAAATTATTCATAGGTAACTATAATTTTATCGGTGTTTTCAAAATGTAACAAATTTTTTATTATCGGAGCAAAAAAAATGTTGTTGTTGGAAAAAAAATGCTTTGCGAATGTTTCACAAGACATTCATGTAGGTCTTTGGTAGGTACCATAGCATATAAGACGGCTCTTCCAATCTACCATTACTACAGTTTCATTGTCAGTTTCAGATTGTTTTATTAATTCCTTAACATTCTTGTCAGTATATATACACTAAAAAAAAATTGTAGAACAGTTATTAAAACGTCTTGCAAATTAAGTACATTATTTTTCAACAAATTTTTTGCTGAAATTAGGTTTTCACCTAAAACTTTAGTTCTACATATTCAGCACTTAACTTTTTTGAACTAATGTTTTACTAAGATTTTACTAATGTTTTACTAATTTATTTTGCTAAAAAAAATTGTGCACATTAAACGATATACGCAGAATGACTTAGATGTCCCGGTATATCAAGATGTAGTAGAGACGAGGAAAATGATACTAAAAAGTACAACTCTTGTAAGACATATAAAAAAATCAACTATGGAAGATTTTTGTATCTGCTTCTCATAAATAATAAAACAAGATGACGCCAACAATGTGTATCGAATACATAACAATTGCGGATTAAAAAAACTTAAATTTTGTGCAGTCACCGGCTTGTCAAAATAATTGTATATTAATTAAATTAAGTACAAAATAAAATATTTAAATTTAATAGAGAGTAAATGTGTATTTGTAAACTAAATGTTTATAGTGAGCTTTTTTAAACTTGCTTGGCCATTTAATTTTTGAAATGGAAAAGGCCATTTTTTGTGTGGCGATTTAACACACAAAAAATGCTTAGTAAAAAATTTAAGTTCATTTTTTACATAAATTATTCAAAAACTTTTACCAGAATATAAATTTATATTGCCAATTTTTAAAAAAAATTTTCGAAATATCTTGTTACACAGAAAAAATTACTGTCAAAAAAATTTCTATTAAACTTTTGTTTGATTTCAAATTCACTTTCAATTAAAAGTTTAATAATATGTTAGATATAATTTTTATTAAAAATAAAAATTATGTTTTTTCGATAATAATTTTCATTTTCATTATTTAATAATATGTATTAAATGTTTAATTGAAAATAAATTTGAAAAAAAAAATTCCCAAAAGTAAAATAATTCGCTAAAATTGAAAAAAAGTCGCTATAATTAATAAATCGCCGAAATAAAAAAAAATACAAAAATCTAAATAATATTTTCGCGATATAGACGTTTAAAGTTTTATTTAGGTGATTTTTTAAATTTACCGATTTTGTTGATTTTTTCAAATGTTGGCGATTTTTTTTTTTTTTAATTACAGATTTTTCAATTTTGGCGATTTTAATTTTTTTAATTGTTTTTTTTTTTAATTTTATCATTTATTAAGTTTGGCAACTTTTTTAATTTCGGTAATTTTGAGGATTTTTTTTTAAATTTTTACGTTTTTTTTTTTTAATTTTGGCGATTTTTTTTTCAATTTGACGGTTTTTTTAAATTTTAGCTATTTTTTAAATTTTGAAAACATTTATTTTGACGTTTTCTCCAATTTGGTTTTTTTGTATTTTTTGCGATTTTTTTGAAATAGTATCGATTATTTAATTTTGCAATTATTTTTTTCCAATTTTGGATTTTTTTAATTTTGGCAACATTTTTAATTTCGGCAATTTTGAGGATTTTTTACGTTTTTTTTTTAATCTTTAAGATCTTTTTTTTTAAATCCGACGGCTTTTTTGTCATCTATTAACGATATTTAATTTTTGACGATTTCTTTAAATTTTGATGATTTTTACATTTTTTTTTTTTTTTTTTTTTTAATTTTGGCATTTTTTTTTAATTTTGGCAATTTTTTCTTAATTTCGGGAATTTGAGAATTTTTGTAAATTTTCTGGTTTTTTTTTTAATTTTGGCGATTTATTCGATATTAGCGATTTTTTTTTTAATTTTGATGATTTTTTTTTAAGTTTTGATGATTTTATTAAATTTTGGTGATTTTTTATATATTGTAATTATTTAAATTTTGGCGATTTTGTTTTTGCAAATTTTAGTAATTTTTCCCCCCCAATTTCTAGCGATTTTGTTTGCAAGTTTTAATTAAAATTCTAATAGTATCTACTAAAAATTTGTTTGAAACTAAAAACAATATTCAATTAAATTTTTAATATATATGATTAAAACCTTAATTGAAATAAATATCTATTAAATAGTCACAAATTATTTTAATTGAAGCTACAATTTCCTTAATTGGTCAGAATTCAAGTAAACTTTTAATTGAATCAACAAATATTTTAATTGAAAGTCGATTTTAGTTTTTTCTATGTAAGTTGATATTTTGAAAGTTTTTTGTTAACGAGTTTTTATGGCGATTTGACGATTTTTGAGAAATTTTTTGGTGTATACTCTGCTTTACGATTTTTTATATTATAAAATTATACATCAAATTTGTGTTGTTTTATGCAACTTCTTCGTTATTATAAATTTATATACTTTATATACTCGTAGTTGCAAAATATAATTATGAAATAAGGCTTACAAAATATAAATGATCATCCATCATGTGGCTTTAAGAAGTGGTGGAACAAAAAACTCTTAAAATTTTTTTAGAACAAACAAGTGTTCAAAATTTAAAAAAGATCATCTGATCAATTTTATTGAGATTTTTTATATGGTACTTGATATTATTATATATCTTTAAATCTTACTCTATATATAAGCCATATAATAATACATAAGTCATATAATAATAATCCAAATATATGTAGTGATTACATAATTATAAATGGTCTTATAAAACTTTATGTGACGCCATACTGAAAATTATATAGTTTGATATAATGATCTAGTTTGATATAATTAGATACATTTCCCATTTTCCGGATCAATTTGTATGTGCTTATATATGGGAACTTATCAAATGAGATATAATTGTATTAGACTCCATATTAAATACAAAGCAAAGCAGATATAGTCGCATTCAATAATATAAAATAAAACATATTTTTTTTTACTCGGGTTATGATATTTTTTTAATATGGTATGATATTTAATCATATATCATTGTATCGTATGATATATATTAAAATATCTTGTATATCTGATCATATGAATTAGATATAGATCTATATATGACCATATATTCCATCATATATGATCAGATGTAAGTGTATATGGTACAATTAATCAAAAATAATTCTATGACTTTTATATATTTTAGCACAGTTTATAATTAGAACATAAACGAAATTTACTGCAAAAAAAACATGAAAAACTATGGTTTTTTGGTTTGTAATAATCCTTAATATTTTTTATTAAAGTACTAAAAATCAATGTCATAATTATTAGGTTTTAAACTAACGAACACTAAAGAAGAACCAAGGTACTCAACATCTGTTAAATTTTATATGCCAACTGGTTTTAAGAGAAGCAGTTTTTCAGAGGTTTTTTTAATGCATATTTTTTAGCGTATATAAACAATATTTGGGGTTAATTATGCAAAACTTATGCAGAGAATACATTCACCAACACAAATTAGCTTTAGAAATTAATTAAAATTGCTCAAAAGCATGAAAATTAATTAATTGAAAGCACCACTGTTAACACGTTTTTTACGAAATTCTCTTAAAACCAGTTCAGATTTTTAGAAGAGAGCGTTGGGAACAGCTTGTTTAAACAAATGAAACACCCATCCCTTATAACATGCGTAATGTATTATAAATTTTAAAAATTAAATAGATGCTTAGTTCCACTATAGGCAATATACTTTCTGCCACTGATCCTGATTTGTGGTTTGAAATTGCTAAAGTACTAAGTAGTCAAATTTATACTTCATAAAAAAAAATTTCTTATTGATCCATAATACCAACCGTATAGTTATTATTTTTAACTATTTTGTATAACAAGGACGCGTAAAGTTTGCAGTTTATTTCCGCTATTGAAAAAATCTGTAAGCTTTCTTTCTACCTGGAAATTTTGCGAACATAGAATTTGATTTTCTTTTAAAACAAAAATATTAATTGGTTTTTGTTTGTTTTACCTAGCATTTTAAATGTATTATATATTCCTACTTCAGGTTCATAAAAAGCATAAATTTTTATTATTTAACATTATTTTTAAATATTTTACTTTTAAGTTTTAATAAATTAAACCAAAAGTTTATTTTTCGATCTTTTATCATAAATTATGATGTGAGCAAGATTATTCAAGTTCAAGATCATTTGTTTTTTGTTAAACAAAAAACCGTGCAACGATATTTATTAATCAAAAAATTCTTCATCCGCAACTTAATGCAGATTTTAATCCACTGACAGGTCCTTACATGTTTCATGTAGCGTCACCTACAATCATCAGAGAACCAATGTGGACGGGGTAGAAGATTTACCCAAAGCTATAATTTTCTGATGACAAAAGATGAACACTTTACCCGTAGTGTTTTTTAAACTTCATGAGAAGTTTAAAAAACAAAGCACGGAAGCATTTTTTAAAATTAATATTTATATGTTTCATAAATGAATTACAAGTAGTACTTAATTGGAATTAAAATAAAAAGTACTGATCTTTAAAACATTTAATTAAAAAACCGATTAGATTAAATTGTATCAAATTATATATAATTTGATCATATTTTGGACCCATTTTTTGGATCAAACTATATTAGATCCCACGGGATATATATGCCATTTTTCGGATGAGATGAGATGTGATATGATTAATTTAAAATCTTATTAGATAAAATTGTATCAAATTATTTATAATTTGATCATATTTGATAGACCCATTTTTCGGTCAAACTATATGAGATTAGATTCCATGAGATACCATGCAATCAGCTTATGTGTGATATTTTTTCGGATGCGATGAGATGAGATGTGATGTGATACTATATATTATCATATATGATTATATCGCAACTTTCTCTATAAAACATCTATAAAACATTTAAAATTTTTTTTTAATTGTTTAATTTAAAATTTTATTAGATATCAAACTATTCATAATTTGATAATATTTGATAGACCCATTTTTCGGTCAAACGATATGAAATTAGATCCCATGAGATACCATGCAATCAGCTTATGTATGAAATTTTTCGGATGAGATGAGATGTGATTTGATGTTAGTTTATATGTGATACTATATACAATCATATATGATTATATCGCAACATTTTTAGTAGGGTTGTTGCTGTAGTCATCAGATAATGGCTTTTACACTGAGAGAATTCTCTGCATGATATCAATGAATTTCTGCATTAAAACTATGAAGTGTCACTGGAACTGGTCCATTGAAACTATTCATTAAACTAATGCAGTTTTTCATAAAATTGAATGAAAAATTAAATTTAATTTATTAAAAATTGCATACGACTAATGAAAAAGTTTCTATGAAGCTTTTTCATAAAGTTTTTAAAATTTTTCATTTACATTGTAAAGAAAACTTCTTCAGTTTAGTGAAAAATTTCATTAAATTTCATAAAATTTAATGAAAAATTAAATTTTCTTTATTAAAAATTGCATACGACTAATGAAAAAGTTTCTTTGAAGCTTTTTCATAAAGTACTACAAATTTTTCATTTACATTGGAAAGAAAACTTCATCAGTTTAGTGAAAAATTGTCCTTGAAATTCTATTTGTATCAATGACGTCAATAGTTTTGTTGGATAACCTTTTTTTGATATCAGTTTTATACCGGTATTGTATCGGTAATTATACGGTATACCGCAACCAAAAAAATAAAAAAACCGCAACCGCAACCTTAACTGATATAAAGATCAAAATTATACCGGTAGGAAAACCGTAACCGCTATTCATTTCGGTTGCAATGTTCTTGCTATAAAGATCAAAATTATACCGGTAGGAAAATCGTAACCGCTATTCATTTCGGTTGCCATGTTCTTGCTATAAAGATCAAAATTATACCGGTAGGAAAACCGTAACCGCTATTCATTTCGGTTGCCATGTTCTTGCTATAAAGATCAAAATTATACCGGTAGGAAAATCGTAACCGCTATTCATTTCGGTTGCCATGTTCTTGCTTATAACTTTTTCAAAAACCGCAATCCGACAAAAGATCAACATAAAGATCAAAATTATACCTGTACGAAAATCGTAACCGCTATTCATTTCGGTTGCCATGTCCCATATCCGATCCTCACGATCAACCTCACGTCAAATACAATTTTGTATTTAATGATGTATTCTTTTAAAGCCCTTGGACGCCAAATTTAATACTTATTAGCTGTGTTTTCTTAAAAAAAAATACTTAAAACTAATTTTTACCTTCAATTAAATATAGCGCAGAATAATTTTAAAATAAAAAATATTAATTTAGGAACAGATTTTTTTTTTATTATTATTATCAATATTATTATTATTATTATTGGACTCAAATCTTTAACGTTAGTTAAATAATTTTAATATTCAAAGCTAGTAATTTATAAATTTAAATTGAAAAATATTTTCTTAAGTTAGGAATTAATAATTTTAATAATTTTACTTAAAAAGCAAATATTTTTTTTTTTTTTAACATTTTTTAATTTAATAATACAATTTTTTATTCTCTTTTTTGATATGAATCATGAATCACAACAATGCGTTTTTTTTAATAAATATTTTTTTTAAGAAATAGTTAGGTATGAATGTTAAAGATTTGTTATAATTGTTGTAATTTCAAAAAAAAAAAAAACTAAAAAAAAATTCCTTTAATACGAAAAACGTTATTTAAAGCTTGATTAATTTTTTAATTGTAATACAGATTTATAAAAATTAAACATATATAAAAAAAAACAAGAGATTTAGAATTAAAACATAAAATTGATAGATTTTTTAAAAAGTTTTCAGTCTTATTAAATAACAAAATAGAGTTTTACAATAATAATGCTTAATATAATTAATAGTGTCCGACCGAACTGTTCGGCCAAAAAATTACATTTTTTCGTTTTTTGGTATCTGCAGACAATGTGAACAAATTTTTATGTTGAAAAATATTTGTGAAGATGATTCAATTCAATGTAGAGTATAAAATTTAAGGAAAAAGCCACAGTTTAGCTGTAAAGTCAAATCTAAAGAAACGTCGTTAGATGAACAATAAAGGCAATGTTCGGCCACCGCAAGTTCGGTCAAATTGGTAAAAGTTCGGCGGCCAAACTTTTAACTTTTTTTTTTTTTTTTTTATTTATTTATTCGGAATAGTGAAATATAAAGTAGACAAAAATACTATATTATTTATATTTGTGTCTACTTTATATTTCACTATTTTAATAATATTTGATTATTTAAGATTAAGTTAATATTATTATTATTTTTTGTATTATTTCGAACGAAACGCCTTTCCTTCATATATATAATTCTATACTGTACACAGAAAAAATTTTGTTCATAAATAGAACGAATTGCTTTCATTGATTTCAATTCTTAATATGTATGAACAAGTTCATGCAACGTATGAACTTTTTTATACTTTTTTTTAATTTTAAAAACTTAGAAAGCCAGAAGAAAATTGTTTTAATTTTCATTTATTTTTTTTTTTCTGTGAAATAAAAACGTTTCAAATTTTTCTTTTATAATAAAAAATCGTTATTTATTCTTAATTCTTGTTGTTAAATAAGTGATTTGTGAAAGAAAATAAGAAGCTGTTAACAATTAGGTAATTTAAAAAGATAAAAAAAATGAAGTGTTTTATGTGCAAAGAAATTTGCACAACAGCGAATAATTTAATAGTACACCTAAAAAGTGTGCATAAATTGAAAACCAATGGTGAAATTTACCGTATTCATGGAAAATGAAAATTTTGTGGAAGCACTAGCTTTATTGCTGATATAATCCACGATTTTTGTTCACGATGTCCTACTTAGAACCTCTCTTTAGTGCTTCTAAATCAAAAAAAAAATATATATTAATTCGTCATTACGATATCTCATCCTCGAGGCAGCATTCAAGTAAAGCGTTTCAAAAAACTCATCTAATTATGATCCGAAATCATGAGTATTTCTGCTGGGATATAGTGGTATTGTTCTATTTAACAAATTTGTAATTTATGTACATTATTTAATTTATTTATTCTCAATTTTTTGTATTTAAAAACAATAATAATAAAAATGCAATTATTATGCATATAAAATCTAAAAAAACCTTAGACTTTAATGGGAAAATAGATAAAAAATATTTTTAATTATGAAAATTACATAATATAGATAAATTTGGTACATAAATATTATAAACATGTTTCGTAATATGTGTGAACACATTCATAACTCGAATGAATAGTTTTTTGGAAACTAATTCAGGTTCGGTTTCATATTATGTATGAACAAGTTCATACTATAAATGAAAAAGTTTTGGCAAAAAAAAATCACGTTCGATTCATACAGTTTATGAAAAAATTCATTCTGTGAATGATTTTTTTTTCTGTGTAATAAGAGACAATAGTCTTGTGTATAGAATTCTGAATAAATAAATAAAAAAAAAAAAAAAGTTAAATGTTTGGCCGCCGAACTTTTACCAATTTGACCGAACTTGCGGTGGCCGAACATTGATTTCATTGTTTATCTAACGACTTTTCTTTAGATTTGACACTTATACTCGCTTCAAATCAACCCAATAGCATTTTTTGACGTAACTATTCGGTCGGTCACTAAAAATTAACAAACAATTAAATAGTTTTTTTTTTTGAATATAAATTTAATATGATATATGTATATTTACAAATACGTTTTAGGTGTAATATTACATATTTAGTTGTATCTGGTTAATAGTAGAATGTTACAAAGAAGAAGAAAACTAAAATGTTGATGATTTTTCAAGTTTTAAAAATTTAAAAAAATTAAAACTTTTTAAAATTTATTTTTATGTATTATTATTTTCACCACAACATTGTATACAATCCATACAGTTATGCTACCTGCTATTGCCTTCACTTTTCTTATTGTTCATACTCATAGAAGTTACTTGCATCTAAATGGAAATTATAAAAAAATTATTATTATTAGATTTTTTGTAATTCAATTTGTAGTTATTTCAAAACTATTTTAAAATGTAGCTGGTATATCGTCACATAAACTCCAAAAGGCCGTAACAACACTTTTTACCATAGAGACAAAAAACATTAGCGGTTTTCATTCTTGGTGTTATATTTAATTCGTGTTATATTTACTACGATTTGTTCACAACAAAGCGTGAGTGTCTTTTTTTAATGTATGGTAAATTTATAAATCAGCTGACTTTTGTTCTTCACCACATATGAATCAAAAATTACACTGTACAACACAAAACCAAAAAATTACAAGGTCCGACCTATAAATTTCGATAGAAGAGACAAAAAAAAGACACGTGTATCGGCGTTTTGAAAGTTTATATCTGGGTTTCATTTTAGGGGGAGGTAAAGTTTAACCTAAATGCAAATTTTTGTATTGTCAAGCGGCATAGAAAATCGAGTAAAGCTTACGTTTAAAGTATATGGTGTGTTCAGAAAATTTATGTAAAATGTTACGGAGAACATTTTTGTAGAATATGCTAACCCTCTAACTCCTCAAGGTAAGGGTCTTTTTTGTCCTTCTTTTAAATAAGAGCAAAAAAAAAACACCGTTAAAACAGGGATTTAATTTTACTATAAGTCCCTCAATACACCAAAATCTGCATACACTCAAATCACAAAACAAATTATGTACACAATATATGCACTGCAAATTGACACGTTTTCAGTACAATAAGAAATATAGCACTTGATTATTGTTTTGATTTTTTTTTTTGTTGTAATGTAACGGACATAATCAGCCAAAGAACAGCTGACAATCTATCAAAATTTATAGGTCGGACCTTGTAATTTGTTTTTGTTTTGTGCAGTGTAATAAAGTGGAATTGCGAAGAGCTGAAAAAAATGTAATTAATGAATACTTCCTATCCAAATTTGCTATCGAAGGGAAAATAATAGAGATATTACTGATTTAAGTTAAATTTGAACTACTTTATTTTCGTGCTAAATTTTTGGGGTACTTTAAAATAAAATTCTTAATACATGCGAAATTAACCCTAAGCTCTCTTTGGTTGTGTCTTATTTATGACTTTCTGGTTGAATTTTCCGTTTTGTTGTATTCAGGGACTTATAGTAAAATTTCACGGTGAATATTTTTGCTGAACATTTTAATCCCTTAAATCCCTGTTTTAATGCTGTTGTTTCCTCTTTTTTAAAAGGACAAAAAAGTCCCTTACCTTAAGGAGTTAGAGGGTTAACATATTCTATACAAATGTTTGATTTTGGTGTATTCAGGGACTTATAGTAAAATTTCACGGCGAATATTTTTGCGGAACATTTTAACCGTTTAAATACCTGTTTTAATTTTGTTTTCCGCTCTTTTTTAAAAGAAGGATAAAAAAAGACCCTTACGTTGAGGAGTTAGAGGGTTAACATATTCTACAAAAATGTTTGATTTTGGTGTATTCAGGAACTTATAGTAAAATTTTAACATTTTAACCCCTTAAATCCGTTTTAATGGTGTTTTTTGCTCTTTTTTAAAAGAAGAACAAAAAATACCCTTACCTTGAGGAGTTAGAGGGTTAACATATTCTCCGTAATATTTTACATAAATTTGCTGAACACACCATATTCTTTAAACGTAAGCTTTACTCAATTTTCTATGCCGATTGACAATACAAAATTTGCATTTGGGTGGGAAACTTTACCTCCACCTAAAATGAAACCCAGATGTAAACTTTCAAAACGCCGATACACTTTTGTTTTGTCTTTTCTATCAAAATTTATAGGTGGGACCTTGTAATTTTGGAAAAAATTTGATTTTGTTGAACAGTGTTATTTTAATGTTAGAAAAATGCCAAAATTTACCGAAAAAGAAAAAATTACAAATTTTTTAGTGAAAAATGCTTTCATTTTAAACTGGGCTTTTCGAAATTTTTTATTCATTTTTTAAGTTTTTTCAATAGTTAACACAAAATACATTTCTCTGACGGCAGAACAGTCAGCTGTTTTTTGCTGATAAATTTATCACGCGTGTTTACTACAGTTTTTTGCTTGGTATTTCGCCACAGCGTAGTAAATTTTAGTACAATACATTTTGTTGTTGGTTCTGTTAAATTCTGATAAATTTATCAAACGTGTACCATAAACCAGATATACAAGGGTTATTTACTGCCAAGAATGAATACCGCTATTATAAATATAAAAAAAACTACTTAAGGGGTTTATTAGCTTTAGAAATTAATAAAAGCGACAATATTTAAGCAATTATAAAAGAATAAATAAATGGTTTATTAAACAAAAAAATTTGTTTGCAATAGAAAAACACAATATTAAAAATTATTCTAAAAATTATAATTAAGAATTCGGACTACCATGGTAACCATATCATTGTAGACCATTATTTTTTAAGGCAAAATCGGGTGCATCCTTTGGGTACTCATCTCAGAAAAAAAAAATTTTTTGTTTTGTTTCACACACGAATAAATTCTGTAGTCTCTAGTGTAGCCGGTTTTTTAAATTTTTTATATGGTACGAGGGTTAATTAAAAAATTCAAAAAACTCCCCAGCAATAAAAGCTCAACTGAACCAGTGCCAATTACGTTTACGCTCTAAGCTAAAGCAAGAAAAAGAGTCTACTTTAAACAAGTTTCCAACCAACCTAGATGCATCACAGAAGACTGATTATAGCTTATGGAAAGCTGTTAGGCAAATGCAATGCCCTATTACGTATGAATCTCCTTTAAGACTGGAAAACTGCACCTGGGCTAAGGACTTAAACGAAAAAGTTAATGCCTTTGCTGACCACCTGGAAACAGTGTTTACTCCAAATGATACAAACTCTTGTATCTGCCCACCAGTTATCGGTGATGTCGTTAATAACCCTATAAAATTTCGATTTCCTAAAATTAAATTCGCTATTGCAAATCTTGATAAGAAAAAGTCGCCAGGTCTTGACCGCATTTCGGGCACAATGTTATACCATTTACCAACTTCAGCTATGAAAACTATAATGTTTATATTTAATGCCATGTTAAGAGTTGGATTTTTCCCATCTTCTTGGAAGATCTCAGAAATTATAATGATTCCCAAACCAGGAAAAGACACCAGTCAAATTACTTCATATAGACCTATAAGTTTACTTTCCATTTTCTCAAAATTATTTGAAAAATTTGTACCTTTTAAACTTAAGGTAAGGAGCCTCAATCAACACCAAATTATTCCTGATCATCAGTTTGGTTTTCGCGAGGGACATAGCACAATTAAGCAAGTTCATAGAATTACCACCACCATCAGATCGGCATTTGAAAACAAACAATATTGTTCTGCCTTCCAAATAGTAAGCCTACTTCCAGAAAACACACATAAGCTTCTCAAGAGTTACTTATCTGACAGAACCTTCAAAGTACGATCGAAAGAAGAATTCTCCAATTTAAAACATACATATATCAGCAGGAGTTCCCCAAGGCAGTATACTGGGGCCGCACTGTGTTGCGGCTAGTGGAAAAGTAACTTTTTTCCGATTATTTTTTTCAGTGTTTTTAATGATGCAATTTTGTCACAGACATTCCAAGTAAACAAAAAACACATAAAGCTTATTTTTATGTTGGCCCGTTGATTTTTAATTGATTTTAGAAGTCAAATATACAAAATTTTCACGATTTCAGGGCTGTATTCAAGATGATCTCATTTGATTTTGGTGACAGATATTTTGATTTGGAAAAAAAATCTGCCTTCGGACAAGTATCTTCTGTAAAAAAAAGGAATGTTGTTTGAGACATTTTCATATGCACCTTTTTTAGAGCGAAAACCCGACTAAAGGTCCATTTTTCCTTTACATTTGGGTTAGGTAAGCAATATCTAAAAAGTCCCAGAGTCCCACTTCCAAACCACTACAGAAATGTTACATAATTTGTTTTCAACGAACTGTGAAAAAATCAGCTGCCGATACCAGCCCTCCTGGGAGTTATAGCGATTTTAGTATATCACTCTCAGTATTTATTCCATAGAAATAGAACGGAAATTCTCGGAATCATTTATTTTTTTATTCTACATCTATTCTAGCACTCCACAGAAATGAGCATAACTCTCTTAAAACTGAAGCTATTGACTTCAAACCGGTATCAAATTAAAGCTTTTATTGCCACCTTTCAAATAAGAAGTGAAATAGATTTTGGTTTTATATAAAATTTCAGAGTTTTTCAACAAATATCGAAAAATCATGAAAATTTGACGTTTATAATTCTTGTTCGGACCACCCTATAGTTTATTTAAAAAACTAATCATAGGGTATTTATCAGAAATAAGAGAACAATTAAAATAAATTTTTTTTGTAAATTTTTCGAAAATTTTTTTTTTTTTTGATTTTGTTGAAAATTTGACCCAACAATTTTTTTCGGTGTACATTTTTTTTTCACTCATTCTGTTTGGGATTTCATTCTGACCAATCTGTAGAAGTTTCTCATCGATACAATTAAAATTACAGTTTAGGCAATATGATTTCCAAAAACTTCCGGTTTCGCAACACTGTGGGCCGTTACTATATACTAGGGTATTCAATCGGTTAACCGTTACTCGATTAATCGATGAAATGATGTCGAACAATTGTTCGAGTAATTCGAAGTATCCAATTTCGAGTAAAGAATAACTCGAACAATTTTGGTCGATTAATCGAGTAACTCGAGTAATTTAAAAATATGAACTATTTTATATTTTTTTAATATTTTTATAAAATAATGTGACTGTTATAGTGAATATTTAAATGTTAAGTGTATTTTTATATTAAGTGAGCACTGTTAAAGAAATTATATTACGAAAAACGAAGAACTTAATGCGAAAAACTCCGATATCAAAGAAACTTGGATATTTTTTAAAGAAACAAGTTCTAAGACTGGGGTGTTTAAGATTATTGGTGCGGATTTGAGCGTTAAAAGTGGGATCAAACATTATTTTTTTTTTTTAATTTAGTTGCCATTTGATCCAAAGAAACTACATATAAATACTATATTTTCAAAAAGGAATTTTTAAATGTCATTTACTTAAAACTTTTTGTTGGTCCCTTTTATGTCGTTGTAACAATCCAATTTTAGAAGCCCTATATGAAAATTCATAGCAGTCCTTCGCAAATTCATAGGATGTCTCGAGGCTGACGGCTGTTCTGACCGGTCACTGGCTGATTGGTAGGCATGGCATTAGACTTGGGATTGTACGCGGTTCGCATTGTCGCAGCTGCGGCATACCGGGCGAGGAGGAGACTGTGGAGCATCTTCTCTGCGATTGTCCGGCGCTGCAGAATATTCGACTCCGGATCTTGGGTGACCATATACTGGACGACCTCTCGGTAATATCACGTGTGGGATTCGGTGATCTCATACGTTATCTTAACCGAACGGGGTGGGTCTAGTACTCCGGATACCAGTTCCTTACGGGTAGTGTGGTCTCTTCAAAACGGAGTCGCTTTTTGACTCTACTTGATGCTCACGAGTAGCGTGAGCTGCCACTTAAACCAACCAACCAACCTTCGCAAAATTTCCACATATTAAAATTTACATATAGAAGTAATGAAGTTTTCATTAATATGATGAAAATCTTCTTAAGTACACTTAGGAAATTATGTTGGTAAAGACGACAGCAATTGCAGTCAAAAACAAATGTAATTTCATTTAAAAAAAGGACGACTTACATTTCATTAAATTCAACTAACATTGTCATTTGTTTTTTAATGTTCAAAAAATGACTAACAATTGTAGTAAAAATGAACCACATGGCAGTAAAAAATAAACAAAGCTCGTTATAAATTGAAAATAACAAAAATAATCTCGATGTATATAAAAACAAAAAACTAATATAACTGTAACAAACATTTATTTGTTTTTATTTTTTTAAATAACAAAAAACAACTGTAAAAAATTAATGTAAAATCATAAAACAGTCATTTGATGTTAGTTGTTTTTTTAAATGAACCACAAGGTTAGTTAAAAATTTTATTTGTTCTACAAATGACTTACATTTACATTATAAATAATGAAACTGTATTACAACCCAAACAACTACATATTTTTAAAGCAGAAGTTAACTGAGTGTATTCATGAAAGTTGTTTCAAAACTTCTTTATAATTTTTTTAGAAAAATTACATATCTCAAAATCCCAAAATGATAGGACAAAATGGACTATTTTTTCGTTTAGTACTAACACACTAATATAACAAAACTGTGTCAAGTCTGAGTGAAATTACAAAACGGATCACCAAAAATATTACAAATATTTTTATAAAACAGTTTAATACATATTTATGAACCAGTTATATTGAAAGAAAATCAATGAAGATTTCAACATATTTATAAAGAATTTCATTGTTTCATTAACGCTTTAGCTTTGAGTGTACTGAGACAAAACTGTCGCAATAATAAATGAGCTTAGCAAATGTTTTTCTCTTTTAGATATACTTTTTACTAAAATTTTCAATTAATTTGTTAATTTTTATATATATGTGATATTAGTACTAATGAAATATAAAAACTTACAAAAATGTGAGTTTTTGGAAAATAAAATTAAAGTATTAAAATTGTTCGAGTTACTCGAGTTATTCGAGCAATTTTAAAATCTTACTCGCCTACTCGAGTAAATTAAAAACCTCAAAATCGAGTTACTCGATTACTCGAACAAAAGCAAACCCGAGTAAATTGAATACCCTACTATATACCATCTATACAGCAGATATGCCTACTAAATCAAATACACAAACATCTACATTTGCAGATGACTCAGCATTCATATGTGTTAATAAAGACCCAAGGGTTGCTTCTGAACAACTAGTTACAACATCATATTCATGAACTTGAGTATTGGTTAAATAAATGGAAAATAAAAGTCAACCCATCGAAATGTGTTCATATAACTTTCACCCTTAGAAGACAAAATTGCCCCCAATTAAAATAAACAACATCAGTGTTCCTGAGGAAAACCATGTTAAATACTTAGGCATACATCTAGATCGAAGACTTACTAGGTCCCGACATATTGAGGCCAAAATAACAGCTATTAAACTAAAATCTGCACGGCTACATTGGCTAATAGGACCTCACTCATCTCTTGACTTGGAAAACAAGATTTTGTTGTACAAATCTATTATAAAACCAATATGGAGATATGGCATCCAGCTATGAGGAACTGCGTGTGCATCAAATATTCAGAAAATTACAAAGAAGACAATCCAAGCTTTTACGACTGATAGTCCCATGGCACGTAAGAAACGAAAACATCCATAGAGACCTAAACATTAGTATGGTCCGAGAAGAAATAGAGAAATACTCAATTAAGTATGTGAATAAACGAATAGTTCATCCCAACTCTCTTGCCCGGAATCTGCTTCAGTTCGAAGGACACCAGAGACTAAGAAGAATAGAAACCCTGTGCCTGGCGCGTCGGGCTCGTCCAACCTAGGCAGCTGATGAACAGCATCTGAATACAGTAAATTAGCTATTACACTGGTGATAGCTTATATATATAATTTTAGTTTTAAGATTTGAATACTTATTGTGAATTTCTAATAGAAAGATTCAATAAACCAAATTTAGTGACAAATAAAAAAAACACCAAAAAAAGTTGTTGTGTTTTATTTTTGAAAAAAATAGTGTACTACACCGAAAAAACTAAAAATGGGGTTCATTTAAAAAAATTTATTGAATCAATTAATATTTTAATTAATTTTGCACCTATCACGGCAATGATAATATCAATTATAACTTTTATTGAAAATTACAAAGGAAAAAGGATTTAAATAAAAATATGATACTCACAAACAGAAAAAAACATTTAAAGTAAATATTGTAAAATATAGGACAAGGAGTTGGCTTAATAAGCTGTAACTTTACAGGCGGAGGGGATTAGAAAAATAAACAAAAATCTAAAAATAGAATATTTGTGTTTGTTGGTGTTGGTCAATTCTAAGTATAATATACAATAACAGAAAAGCTAATATGAAAGAAAACTGAAATTTAGCTGCATTACATTTGAGGCCATACTTGGGTGTGATCGCTAAACGGTCATGCTTTGGTATTGTTACGTTTGTAATGTAAGAAGAGCGCAGGTTTGATTATACCAGCCGCAGGTTGTTGAAAAATTTATCATATAGAAACAAGGCTAGTCTGATTTAAAAATTAATAGTGTTTATAATTTTTAAAGAAACACGTTTATTCTTCTTCTTAACCTCAACATTTCTAAAATAAATTTTTTATTTCTGCGATGTTTTCTCTAAAATTTGCAAAGCGTACAAAAAAAAAAAATCAAACTATTTAAATACTTAACAAAAACAATTCAAAAACAAATAAAAATCTTAAGCTAGTAAACCCCTTAAAGCTTAGTATCCCAATTTTAGAATTATGCTTAAGATACAAAGGCGGATTTAATTCTGAAATAAAAAAATATCATGGAAAAATTGTAGTTTTTAAGTAATGTAGTTACGGCCTTTTGTATTTGATTTTTTTGAAACCAAAAGACCGTAAGTAACTTCAATACAAAAATGTATGCAAAAAATAAATTAAAGAAATATAAAATAAAATAAATAAACAAATAAAATAAAAAATAAAAAATACTGCATTTCGGCAGTAATTAAAAAAGTTTTTAGTCAACTTATGTATTTTTATATATTTATTGTAAGTATTTTTTAAAGAAAACGCGTTTCAACTACCCGATAAAAAAAAGTTCCGATCTAGTTATATATTATCATATATAGTCATATATAATTCTTTATCACATCATATCATAGCTGAACCGAAAAATGGCATACATAACCTTATCCCATGTTATTTCATCTGATATAATTTGATCCGAAAATGGGTCTATCTAATTTGATCAAGTTATATATAATTTGATAAAATTTTATATAGTTTGATATAATTTGATCAAATTTTATATAAATTCTCAAAATTCTTAGGAAATCCGTACTAGTATGTTGTTTCACATTTCAAATAGTAATGAAAATTTAAATATAATTCAATTAACTGGAAAATTAGACGTGATTTCAATTTCACTAAAATCCCAGTAGCAAAAAGTACTAGTACAGAACCAGTTTTGTAATAGTTTGCTTTAATCGGGCAACTTGTACGAATTTCACAGCCACCCCATGCAAACAACTGTAGAATTTAACATGGAGATGCCATAGGGATGTGAACTAGTTACAAACTCCCGCTATGAAACTAGTTGAGAACTAGTTTAAAAACTACAATTTAAGTATGCAAAATAGGGAGCAAAACTGATACTAAAGTGACACTCAGGGAACCAGTTCTGAACTAACTCTTTAATACCAGTACTGTACCAGGTGGCTTAGAACTTAATTGTAAAAATAAAAACCAAATGTTTAGCTTTGTTGAACGGAAGGTTGGACCAATAGTTTCATCTTATTGAGATAAATAGGTCAGGGACCGTAAATAATGATTATTGCTTGTTTTTTGAATCAAAAAATCAATCACTTAGAAGAGACATAAAAAAAAATTTATTGCACCATTATTATTATTTTTTGACAATCTTTGCATATCCGTCATGATTTTTAAATTTTTGATTTTTAAAGTTTTCTTCAATGGTAATGATTATTTTTGAGTAATAATAAAAAAAATCAGCCATAATATTTATTTTTGAGCAAAAAAAATAAAACTCAAAAATAATCATTATTTATGATTTTTATTTTTTTCGCTCAAAATAAAACTCACTTTCAATGTGTGGGATGGACATATCTCTGGAAGTAGGAGGAGCTTATCGAAGATTTTGGTATCAATCTCTTCTTTGGAAGATTCTCTAGCTGATTAATGCATCAATCATATCTGTGGGTGAGGTTTAAGGGGTAAATTTTTAATTTCAAAATAGGATTTTTTTGACGTATTTTGTGAAAGTAACAATGTGTGGGATGGACATATCTCAGGGAGGAGAAGGAGCTTATCCAATATTATGGTATCAATCTCTTCTTTAGAAGATTCTCTAGCAGATTAATGCATCAATCATATTTGTGGGTGGGGCTTAAGGTGTTAATTTTTAATTTCAAAATAGGGCTTTTTTGCCGTAAAGTCAAAATCTGGAAGCTCGATTTTCACCGTAGACGTATGGTCTAGTGGACTTTTTTGTTTAGTACAATCCCAAGAATCAGAAACGCGAAGCGCCCATTAAGATTTTTTTCCTTCCATACTAATCGCCCCACCCTAATATGTATATATATTTACACCTACATGAAAGTGAGTTTTATTTTGAGCGAAAAAAATAAAAATCATAAATAATGATTATTTTTGAGTTTTATTTTTTATGCTCAAAAATTATGATTATTGCGGATTTTTTTTATTATTACTCAAAAATAATCATTACCATTGAAGAAAATCCTTAAAACTCATAACATAATCATTATTGTGTAATTTTTATTATAAAACTCATAATGATTACGGTCCCTGAAATAGGTTCTTATACAAAGCACTTTAACTGGCACATTTGTTGTTGTTTCTCATATAAATTTTCAATTTAACAGTTTGTTAAATTTTAGCTGGACATTCAGTAATCGGGAATAAATAGTATTTAAAATATTTTGTGTTTATGATTTATATTCAGAATAAAAAAATGCTAGCGTTTATTTGCCAACTCAGCATATATATATTATTAAAAACAATTGTTAACAAATTAGGGACTTTAAATCTCGTGTTTAAATATAGATTTTTGAAACAGTTTTAACATATTTCCTATGGAACTAGTACACAACTGGTTCAAAATGACTGTTTTGAAATGCAAAATAGGATACAAAACTGGTTCTAACACAAACTACCCTGCGGGAAATGGACCAGTCATTGGTATGGCCACGTGACTAGAACTTTGTGTGTATGAACCAGTCCAAGTTTCGGTTCTGTTATATGAAAGTGCCCGGTACTTTTAACAAGGGCTTGTCATAGGAGGTGACAATTGCTACCTGTGGAGCACTGTGTGACGTGGCGAATAACTTGACCAAGGTAACCTATCACCGTTCCGACTGAAATGAATATGCTACGGGATAAGTTCATGTAAAATATCTAAAAAATCATGTAAAATATCTAAACAAGATATTTCGAAACCAATATGCAGAAATTTTGAAATTTTAATTTATATTCTTATAAAGTGTTTCAAGTTTTTGAATAAGTTGTGCAAAAAATCATATTCTGGTGATAGTTTTTTCGTAGCAATAGTTTATGTGTAAAATCGCCATTCACTCGAAAAATCGCCAGTCGGCATTTCGAAAATTAACTTGCCAAACGAGTTCCAAGATCGCTACGTTTGGCGAGAAATCGCCATATCTGACAAACTTGGTTCTGTATTCAGTTATTTGAAACCAGTGGAGTATTACGTCTTCATTTCTACTGTCACAAAGTCGGTACATAAGAAATTCCTTCACTGGTGTGTCCACTTTGCAGCAGTCAAGAAACTGCATTCTTCGGTACTAATTACCATGTTTTTATCCACTGCTAACGGTTTTCAACCAGTTCAATGGCCAGTAGCAACTTCAACTGCAACGACCCTAGTTGCTTCGTTACACTTTGATTTTATGTTACTTTTTCTTCAGTTACGTGATATATCTGGTACTAACCAGTGAATTTTTTGTCACCATAACTATAGTCACGTGATTGGACATTTCACCCAAATTAACACTTTATGGTGCACCACAATTTTCTTTTCACCAGTTTCGTGACTTGCTCCCCAATCATATATCACAAAATTGCCACTTTGTATCAATCGACCCTTCATTTCTCGCAGGGTAGTTCTGGAGTAACTCTTTGGTACCAGTACTGTACCAGTTGATTCACATCTCAGCTCAATTCACAATAAAAAATGTAAATGTTTATTTTTAAACTCAGATTAGATTATTGAAAACAAATGTAGTAAATAAAACATAAAAAAATAAGTAAGTTTATATAATCTTTTTAAACAGTCCAAACATAGATTATTTTAAACTAGTACAGAACTGGTTCAATATTACTGTTTGAGAACTATATTGTTTCTACTAGTTTATATACTTGGGCAATCTAGTTCGTTTAAGTGAGCGCTCTTTATGGTTCGATTGTTCTGAATGCACTAGGTTGCTCTTCTAGTTCAATCGATCTTTGACCATTTCGTTCAATCATTCGTTAGATCGTTTATATAGACATCACTGAAAAAAAAAAATCAAAAGCAACATAAAGAAAATAAATTTTACTCAAATACGAAAACAGAACGAAAAGAGAGCGAAATACCTAAAAGAGCTGAAGATTGCAAACTAGCTCAGTAGTTCAAAGTAAAGACTAGTTAAATTGAACTAGGTCGTTCACAAACTACACAAGTCTACTAGTCTGAAAACTAGTGCTTTTCGGAACTAGTTCAAACATTTTCTACTGGCATGTGTAAAAGTGATTTTTTTCTTGTTTCTACCATATATGTTTATATATAATTATCAAAGAACACAAATTAGCTTTTTAACTTTTTAACTTTTTTATGTTTCTTTGCTTTATTTGGATTGGTGTTCAGCTAAGGGGAACTGCCTCGGCTTCCAATGTTGAAAAATTACAAAGAAGGCAAAACAGGCTATTAAGACTGATCACAAATTCACCGTGGTACGTGAGAAATTCTAACATACATAAGGATCTGAATGTCCCACTTATCAAAAATGAGATCAAGAATTACAGTGAAAGATATATGAAAAGATTGGAAACACATCCTAATGCATCAGCTCGAAATTTATTAAATCGTCGTGGCCATATACGCATTAGAAGATTGGATACACCAGACTTGATACAATAAAAGTGTTATAAATGCTCCTGAACATATTTAATCGCTGATCCCTTGAATTTTTGTCTGGTACTGGCTGGATTTAATGTCACTATTTAGTTTTAAGATTTGAATAATTATTGTTAGTTCACTAAAATTTTGTGAAGATCCAATAAATAGAAATGAGAAAAAAAAAAAAAATTTGGATTTTCCGATTTTGAGCCATAAAATAGCTTTTCTTAAACATTTTTGGCCTTCACATTGCTTTTTCAAGATTTTCTTACTTAAATTTCTTTTTATACACTTGAAATATTATTTATTCTATTAAACCGAGTAAAAATATATAATTTTATATACACTTATAAGTTTTTGTCTGCCAGTGTATTTAACCGGACATAATTATGGAATTTTATATATAATATTAATTTCATCCAAAAACTTTAATATGATGTCAAATATAGTTGCATCTTATCGTATTTCGATCAATATATAATTGTATAGTGTATTTAGAATAAGATAAAATTAATCCAATTAAATATGACGTTATATATACCTAGACATTGCAAAATACAAAATAATGTATATTTAGATATTATATCATATTTAAAAAAACACAATTTAATTTTGGATAAAATTGTATATTACCCCATGCAAAGTCACATTAGAAAATTTGTCAATTATATTTTGGATATAATTATGTATTACATCAATACACTAGTACACTTGCCTATCTCATTATGAGTATAATTTTATATGTGGCTTTACTACTTAAGCCGAAGAAAATTTACCACAAATTTTTGTCTTTTGACTACGCATTTTGATTCCTTACTGGTTCCTAAATTTCTACACCTTATAAACAAAAGATGTAGCAACATTAAAAAACGAACTTTTTTACCATTAGGAGTTTTTAATTTAGTGTTAGATTTTTTGCAATGTAAAAAGCTAACTTAAGTTTTAACGTTTTTTTCGTGTAAGTTATTCAATGTTGTAAGTTAGTAAATTTCATAAAATCTTCAATAGTTTTGTCAAAGTTTATTTCTCAAACAAATTATTTTTTTAGGTAATTTCAAGAGAATTAAATAACATTTCCATATGGAATGGAATTTGCTACAAATTATAAAGTCTTAAACTTTTTGCAAGTGACTAAGATCTGAAAGAATAGATAACGTTGAAGTAAAACCCCGCATTTGACGGTTACTACTTCTGCAAATATTTCGGATTTCAATGAAGTTTTAAATTCAAAAACTGGTTAAAACTATAACTTATTTTGTATATATTTGAAACAGTTCAGATATAAATTTATAACATTATATAAAATTGGATTAAACTGTATCGTGCCATTATTTGGATGTAATTTAATCTGATACTATCAAATTAAAACTAACTAATGTAAACTTATATAATTATATGGGTCCATTTCTCGGATAAAACTGTATTAAGACTCATAATAAATTACGTATGATTATATAAATCAAGATATTTATTTTTTTAAAATCGTGAACTTTGAACTTGTGATTATAAGTGCAGCTATATGATTATATATAGCGCTGTATTAGATTTTCGTAAAAATAAATATGAGATGCAAATACAAGGTGGCGCAAAAGTAATCCTCCTATCAGAAAATGCTATAAATTTTGCGATTGGCCCCTAATGTCAGTTCTGTTTTGACATTTGTGTAGTAAACACATGCGAAATACACGTTAATAAACAATGTTACGCTACACTGCTCCAGAACGCGGAATATTGGTGACACCAAGAGGAAGATGATTCTTCATCAAAAATAATCATGAGTGATGAGGCCCATTTCCATCTTAGCGGGTACGTAAATTAGCAAAATTTACGCTTCTGGGGCACTGAAAATCCGCGTGTAACCCACGAAGAGCCATTACACCCGCTCAAAGGCACTGTATGGTGTGCTGTTTTCGCTGGAGGAGTCATCGGACCTTTTTTCTTCGAAGACGTCGCGGGCCAAACGGTTACTGTGAATGGTGAGCGCTACAGAGCAATGATCAACGAGTTCTTTTTGCCGCAACTTGATGAATTGGGATTGGAAAACATGTGGTTCCAACAGGACGGTGCAACGGCACACACTGCACGTGCCACAACCGATATGCTGAAGGATGCATTTCCCGGGCGCCTAATCTCCCGTTTCGGCGATTTGCACTGGCCAGCAAGATCGCCTGATTTGACCGCTCCAGACTTCTTTTTGTGGGGCTTTTTGAAGTCGCGGGTTTATGTCAACAAGCCTCAGACTCTTGCAGCTCTTAAAGACAATATCCGTCAAGAATGTGAGGACCTATCGCCGGAAGTTTTGGCCAAAGTGATGGAAAATGCCATAAAAAGGGCTCAAATGACAATCAACTGTGGCGGCGGCCATTTACGTGACATCATATTCTCGACTTGATGTAAAAAAAATTAAAATACCAAATAAAAATAATCCACAAGAAGAATCAAAGTTTTTCATTTTGTTTTTAAATTACAGCCAAAAAACATCGGAAGGTTATTTTTGCGCCACCTTGTATATCTCGTTACATATGGAAACGTATAAATTATATCAAGTTATATCAAGCTATATATGACTGTATATAAACATTTCTCGTCGGGGCGTTCAAAAACTTTCGAGAAGATTTGATTAAAATAATAAATTTATTTCCAGAAAATAAAATTAAATGAAATTTTTTAAACAAAAAACAATAGAAATCATTACATAAAAGTAAAAAAAACACACTACACAAATTTTTGGTTAATGAATATATTGAAATTTCAGGTACGTACGTACGGCCTTTTGTTTTTCGTTAATAAAAACGGTATTTTTAAATATAAACGTTTAAAATTTTGTGGAAAGGTGTGTTTTGGTTAAATACATCGTAATCAATCAAAAACTCAATTTAGATTTTTTTGTTAATTACGGCGTTTTGGATTTTAGGTGACGATATATAAGTGTGAGGTTAGATAAGCTTAATATGTTTAAAATAAAAAAGTCAGTGTGAATCAACTCATAATGTTATAAAGCTGTAGTATTTGAAGATCTAGTTTTTAAAATGGCTAACAAGGAAGGTATCCTCGGAGTCGACTACAGATTTCATTGAAACTTTACTGAGATTGAGCCGCTAAAATTATGCATGTTAATTAATTTTCTCCTAAATGTTTCCTTTGTCACATATCCATACTTCATAAAAATCGGTGGGACCCCTACAAGGATACCTTTCTTGTAAGTTCAAAAATGAAGAAAAATATATTTAATAGGATGTCCCTTAAAAAAACGCTTTTTTTATTTTAGTTAACTAAACCCCCATGTTTTATTGTTAATGGTTCCAAATGGGAGAATTAATGTTTTTTTTGCAAACCATTAACCTGTTCTGAATTTCGGTTTGAAAAAGTGTACCAAAATTCGAAATTTTGAAAAGCTAAATTTTTTTTCTATATTTATTCCTTTAATACACTCAAAATTATTCAGATATGGAATTCTGACTTCATCCACAGAAAAAATAGTGGGTACCAACTATGGAATTTGTAAATTCAAACACCCTCATTTTTATACTCCGATTTATTTAAAACAAAGTTTTTATTTGAAATGCTTGTAAATTGTAGTTTATCACCAGGGCAACCAGAAATATGCTGTATCATGTTTTTTCTGTGCGTCGTTTTGAAACATTGATTAGATATTTATCCTTTTCAGAACAATTGACGAAATCTGGCATCGATTTGTTAGAGCATATTTTGCTCTAAAATAGCATATTTTTGCACATTTTGATCTTAAGGGCATATTGTTTATAAAAAGTCTTATTTTTGAGTATATTTTTGTACTTTTGCAAACTAATTGCGTAAATCCGTAAAGACGAGGACGGGTTTAAACTGCAAAAGGGAAATTAACTTTTACTTTTGCAGGAGACGTCTTAGTCTGGTATGGGTATACGAACATTTTGGTGTGGAGGGAACGAGAGGGCTAGCTGTAAAAAGCTCCAGACGAAAGCGGTCATAGGGCTGGGGGAGAGGGAACTGGCCGAGCTGATGGGAATCGTAACGGGTCCTCGACACTTACGTCGCACCTTTCGAGAATGGGAAGGGGCAACTGAAGAGTTTGTAGGGCTTGAGGTGAGGACGATGAGATTCTGGAACATTTCTTGTGCTTCTGTCCGGGCTTAGTATCAGGGTGATGTATTGGGTACGGAACGCTATACCGTCGCTGAAGTGGTTGCGGGGTGCTGGTTTTGGGGAAACTGATGGCCTGCTTGAAGTATAAAGAATTCATCAGGTAGGCCGCAGCGTTTTAGTGCCCTGATGAAAGAGCGCACAACATGCCGATATTCTGGCATAGGTATATGTATGTCATCCTGAAGGGTAGAAATTCACCCTTTCTCTTGTCAACATAACCTAACCTTCAAAATTCGTGGTTCAAAACGCTGTATTTCAAAAACTTGGTTATCTAAAATTATTAAAAAAATATATGTTAATAATTAATTATTCTTCTATACCGTTACCAAGTCCCTATGCGGTACTCCTGCATGTTTCTGAGTTGCCGACTTTTTAGTTAAATTTTTTTTAATTTTTATTCATAACTCAGGGTACCGAAGAGCTCCACATAGTGATTTGGACACTGCATAGGGAAGTAGTTTATAATTAACATATAATAAACATAACGCTCATTTGCTGCAATAGCGTCATAACTCAAAAATTTTGATTTTGCAGAAGACGAGTTTAAAATTTTCAATTTACTCCCACCTTGAAGAAATAATAACGATATTTTTTTTTCTCAAGAGTTGAGTATTCAAGATATTAATACGACTTTTTTACACAATATAAAACATGGTATAACGAATGATTCTGCGTCATTATCTCAAAAATCCTGGATTTTGAGTTATGACGTTCTTGCAGCAAATGAGCGACATATATTTTTTTAAATTAAAAAAAAAAAACAGTTTTTAAAATAGAGTTTTTCGAACCGAGGTTTTTGAAAACAATGGATTTTTTTCCTGGAAACTTGAAAATTTGTATATAACAGTAAAACCACAATTTAATTAGCTTTAAGATGAGGTATCAATGACTCTCGTAGCTTAAGCCGTTTAAAAGATATTATACTTTTGTAAAATGATCGAAAATTTTTTATATTTTGAAACGCGATATTTCAAGATACACTGGGATTAGCTGTCCTACATTTGGACGAGGTTATAGTTATATGATGTGGTGGAGGAAATCCACTGGTTGATTGTATATGTTTTCAGTCAGTGGGTATTCTTTGGTCTAAATTAGTAACAAATAATCCTATTAAATTTGCATAACAGATTTATTTGGATCCTTTTTGTCCCCAGGCTATTAACGTTTAAAGATTTTTTTTAATAAAAGTAAAGACAATTTAAGTGATATTTTCCGGAAAATTATATAAACTGTGATGAAAATATTCAAATTTTGTTAAACTAGTTTGATATGATTTTTATTAAAAATAAAAATTATGTTTTTTCGACCTTTAATTGTGCAATGACAATGAAAATTATTCAAGTTCGAGGCCATACTCTTTATTTCTTTATTAGGATATTGCCCTAACAAATAATCTATAGCTTTTATTTTCAAATTTATTAATTGACCACCTTCAGGAATATGTTGATAGATCTATTTCGGGAATTTTATAGGTTCCCATCATCAGAACACGTTTTGAAAGAAGTGACAATCCCATGTAAAACATCAAACATTCATATAATTTTTGACAATCCCATATTTGTTTGGACAATATCCTAATAAAGAAATATAGAGTATGGCCTCGAACTTGAATAATTTTCATTTTCATTGCACAATAAAATTTCCAAAAAAAAATAATTTTTATTTTTAATAAAAATTATATCAAACTTGTAAAAAAGACAAAGTACGGTTTTGTTTACTCTCGCTTTACATCTGGTTTTTAAACAAAACAAAGCAAGTGTAAATATAAAAAGGAGAATATAAACAAAAAACGTGTATTATATATCTATCAAAGGTAGAGCTAGCACATAACAAACAAGTTTTCAATTTATTTTTGATCAATGGTGAGAATCTTTATTTTCGAGCTCATATATTAGTTCTCATTTAGTGGGAAAACTAGGTTATATGAATGTTTGATGTTTTGCATGGGATTGTCACTTCTTTTAGAACCTGTTCTGATTATGGGAACCTAGAAAATTCCCGAAACAGATTTATCAACACATTCCTGAAGGTGGTCAATTAATAAATTTGAAAACAAAAGCTATAGATTATTTGTTGGGACAATATGCTAATAAAGAAATATAGAGTATGGGCTCGAACTTGAATAATTTTCATTTTAATTTTGTTAAACTTTTAACAAAATAATCAATTTTTATAAAATGTCCTGGAAATTACTTTAATTACAACTATTATTCTCTAAGAATAGCAATCAACATCTATATATTGAAGAAATAAATGAAATAAAATATGAAATTTTTAAAAATTTCGGATTTTCCACCAATGGGCCACGGACTAACGTTTTCCAGAAAAAATTTCTTTCTTTCATTTAGAATAATTGACACTAAAACTATGGGATATACTGACAAAACAATTTTTAAGGGACACCCTAATATACATGTTCATTACTTTTCTCTTAAATGTCTCCTCTGTCACATAAACAAATTTCATCGAAATCGGTGAGCCGCCTAAGGATAACTTCCTTGTAAGTTCAAATACGACGAAAAATATATTTAATGATGAAGTTCACAGAGATTTTTACAGAAATTAAATGTCGCAAGTTATGTCCGTTACACATAACGCAATTATTTAAATGTGTTCTTTTACCTTTTTCGTATTTATTCGATTGAAATTTAATGAGGATTTGAACAATATTTCCTTTTTGGGCTCAAGTGGATTCATTACGAGATATATATTGCTGCAATTTTAATTTTCTTGTATTAAGTTTACTTTTTGAATATAAAATAACTCTAAAACATACATATATTTTAAACAGACGTTAGGCGACAATATACTAATAATAAGCAGACGAAGGATAAACAGAAATTATAGTCAATTTTGCGTTTTTAATCGCTTATAACTTTAAAACTATAGAAGTCAATAACACTTTTTAGCTATTTAACGCTTAACTTCTCTATTAGTTTTGAAACCCCAAAACTGTAATCACTAACCCCTAAACAACTTTTGTATAAAGGGACAACATTTTAAATATACAGTGAAGCCCGGTTAATACGATTCAATGGTTATTTCAAACTAATTTAAAAGTCCCGACTTTTTCGTAAAAATTTCAATGTAAAAAACATAAGCGTAAGACAAACCCACGGTTAAGTTGATCTGTTTTGACGATCTGTCCCACAAACGAAATTTTATATAATTTTCCATTTTCAATACAAACTTTCCACAATTTTGTGAGTTTTTTTTTTTAATTCATTGAATTTCAATACATTTTAAATCGAACACAGATATTTTTTCTAAACTGTATCGAGAAATATCTATTTATGAAATCATATTAAAGAATTTCACAATTGTTGATTGAAAAAGTTTATAAAAAAACTTTAATATTAAGGAAATGTGCCCTAATGTGGCCTGTTTTCTAAAGAGGACCTTCTGTTTTTTTTCGTGTTGTTGCATTAATATGTAAAAACTGCCAACTGTCATCAAGTTTAATTTCAGCTATCTCCATTTTCAAAAAATTTTCGACGTGAATGCACACGTTTTTCCGGTTTTATTGTGTCGTTCCAAAAAAAAAAAAAAATGCAACATAAAGTATAATTTTTCATTAACATAAAAAGTGAATAACAAGCTAGATTTAAAGAATTTTCCAAGTCGGATTTTTACAAACGGTAAGGACTTTATTCACAATTTTAATAAAATTACTTAATTACAAGTTTGATATAATTTTTATTAAAAATTTTTCTAATTTTATTAAAAAATTTTCTAATTTTTTAGTCTTAAGACATTAGTAATTTTCTAACAATTTTATATGCTTTCAGAGAGTTTTTTGATTTAGGTCCACTTTAGAATACATGTTCGCTAATGTAAAACTTTTGAGTTGTTTTAAAAATTGTAATATAACTTTTTTATATTATTTGCCACAAAAAAATTATCTATTGTAAAAAAAAAAACTGCTCAAAAAGTTGGTCTATAAACTGATGTATTTGGGTTTGGAATATTCCACTTAATGTTAGTTTTTTTTTATATAGCCCAAAAACTAGATGTAGGGCCATATTAGAGAACATTCCCTTAATTAAAAAAAAAAAATGTAAAGAAATTTTACCCTGGCTATATTGGTCTCTCGGAGCTCGTCTTAACCAGGTAGTACGACAAATAAAAGAGAAACTTTTTTTGTATTGAGTGTGGAAAACTTTTGTACCTTGAATCGCATGTACCTTCAAACGTTTTGTGCTTTATCCCTTTGTCTCCGAGTTGCTGTTCTTTTTGGCCAGTATATAAAAAACTATTAACGCACCCTGGTAATACACTTATAATAGCTCCGGGAGAGTAACCGTGGGATCCATTTTAATAAAACTACTACAGGGTGACTCAGTTCTTTTTTTTTAGCAAATTCAAAAATTTAATTAAAAAATTGTTACCGTGACTGATGAAAAGAGTATATACCACGTAACAAGCGCCAAACGCTTTATTTTATATTCGCGGTATTTTTAAAAAACTTTTATATTTCATATTTATTTCAGTTTTTTACATATTCATGTAGCTAATATCTTTTTTTAATTTCAGTATTTTAAGAGTTGTTAATTTTTCCACTTAATTCCGAAATCTTTATTTGTAAAAAAAAGACGTGACAGACTAAATGACTGACTGACTTACTCACTCAACATCGTCCTAGCCAATCCGCTGGTGTTAGAAAGTTAACATTTGGCACGTGGGTAGAGTCACCTCCTGGGCGCATGCCCAAACAAATACGTGTCCCTTAAATATCAAAGTTCATTCAGATTTGCGGGTGCGGATCGGGATACCTCATTTGTTAGACGGGGTACTTGAAAATGCCAGGCGCGGGTCCAGGAAAAGGTTTTGGGGAGGAAACTTAGAGTATTTTTAATTAATTTTTTAATCTTTTTTACATTTTTGTATTGAGAAATATTATTTTGAGGAAAGAAATTTGCCATTTTCCCTTCCCCTGGAACAGCGCCTGGAAATGCATATGCCATTAATTGGAAAGTCAGCCTTTTGGCAACCTGACAAAACCGCTAAAGCGGGGAACTTAAAATGTTTGGGTTCCCAATCTCGGATAGGCACCCGCTTAGCTGGAATTTTTGCAAATTCCTACGGTAGGTACAAAAAGGGGAAAAGTCTCCTCATTGTCGGCCTACCGAAACCCATTTGGCTGTAATTTTGAAATTTAAAATATATGTTTCTTCGAATATGACCTTACTTACGAAAATGTTACTTTTTTGATATCTGGCCAGCAACGTAGTAAAAAAAAGGTTAAAATGGGGAAAAAGTCTCCCTCTTGACGGCCTGGAAAAACCGCTAAAACTAGAAACTTGAAATTTAGTACCCTAATTCAGCGTAGACATTCGCTTAGACGGAATTTTTGGAAATTTCTACGGGATGTGGCATAAGGGGAAAAATAACCCGCTAAAGCGAGGAACTTAAAGTTTGTATGAGGGTCCCAAATCCCAAGTAGAAATCTGCTTAGAAAGGTTTTTAGCAAGTTCATGCGGGAGGGGCAAAATATGGAGTCTCATGCTTGACGGCCTGTCCGAACCTCTAAAGTGAGGAATTTAATATCATTTTTCTTTTTACACCAATTGAAATTTTGTAAAATTTAAATTTATATTTGAATGCGATTTTTAATTGATTTTTTTTAATTTTAGTTTACTTTCGTTTAGTAAAACATATTTTGTTGCCTAAATTTTTCCGTTTAAATAAAAGTGCAAAACCATAAAATAAACGAGTCAATTGATCTCAAAGAACCTATATGGCGACCTGTTTTATTTATATTTTTTTCTACTAAAACGCACAGGTAAAAATTTAACTTCTCTATTAGCCAGCCAATATGCACTAAACACATTAGCTCAGACGGTATATTTCTTAATTTACAATTTTATAGAAGCGTCTTGCGTATCAAATTGTTTTTCAGTTTTTTATCAGACGTCTTAGTAAAATTCGTTTCGTTCACGAATTGTTATATGAAGTACATAGACGTTTAAATAGGAAAATTATGTTGATAAATTAAAATTATGATGAGACGATGGCAAAAAATTTTAAAACAATATCATGTTCCGTTCGAGTTGATAGATGGGAAACGTTTTAGTCGCAATTTCGATATAGTATAATGGGTTTCTTAGTTGGTAGTTAGGGCATACAGGTATCCCTCGATTTACGCGGTACTTTATTTGCGCGGTTTCGATATAACGCGATTTAATAATAGTGACCATTTTTCTGTATAACGCGTTTTTTTTTTACGCGTTTTTAGTATAACGCGATTTTAAAAATAGTGGCAACCCTCTAATTGCGCGCATTACACCATTTTTTTAAACATTATCAGCTGTTTGCAAAAAAGAAGAGGTTAAATTTAATTTGCAGTGTAAAAAAACTTTAAAGGTAGTAAAAAATAAACAATTTGCTGTGGTTTTGGTTTTCCTAATGATAATGTTGTTACTCCGTTAACAGCGGAAGTTGCTCAAATACTACAAGTAATTGAAAAATCTGAATTATTTGAAAACATTGTGGATGAAGATATACTGGAGATGATAAATGATGTTCCAGAATTGACAGAACAAGATCTCATTGAATTAGCCACGGACCCCGATGAATCAACTTAAGACGAAAGTGATAGTGAGGATAATCCAGATTTTGATTCTTCTAAGTTAAAAACTTTTATACAAATGGCTCAGGATTTGATAAAATTTTTCACTGATAATGAACCTTGAACAAATCGATCAGATTTATTTCAGTGTTTAATAAAAAAAATCGTTGGCATCATACGAAGAACTTTTAAAACAACAGGAACAGCAAAAAAAGCAAAAGCGAATAACAGACTTCTTTACATTGGACGAAGACGTTAATTGTGACCAAAATTCTGAAGACGTTAACTATGACAAAGACTCTGAAAAAGTAGTCTTTGACGAAGATACTGAAGATTTTAACTATGACGAAATCTGTGAAGATTAGCAATATGTATAATATTTTATATTTTTTATGAATTTTTTGTTTTGTTTTTATTAATTTATGTTTTGTTGATTTAAAAAGCCGGAAAAAAGTTTTTTTTATAAATTTTTTCTTATTTTTTGTTAATTTATAAATTTTGAATTTTTTTTCAAAGCTAGTATAAATATACTATTTACAAATAATATTTTGTTATAACTATTGAAAAGTACAAATAAAATAAATTTAATTTAAATTATGTTAATAAGCTTTTCTTTTAACACGGATTTTCGGTCCCAAATTTGAATTTTGTATGAAGTTAGTGTTTCAATTTGCGCGGTTTATTATATTGCTGGCCCCAAAACAGAATTTTGTATTGATATAGAACCTTTATTTATGCGGTTTTGAATTACGCGGTTTTTTTTTTCGGTCCCAACGTGCCGCGTAAATCGAGGGATACCTGTATATGCATTTTAAAAGCTACATTTTAGTTTGGTAAAAACTTAAATAAATTTAATCTCATACTAATATAAAAAACTAAAAATCATGCTAAATGAGTTGCTGTTAGTAGCTGTTATAAACTAAATTGACATCGAACCTTTAATCCTTGCATTAGTGTCATGTGTATTGAGTTTAGACTTGTTGAAATAAGAAGTTAAAAAAATCAAACATAAAATCAAAATCCAGTATAAAAAAAAGAGTATCGTAGTAAAAAGTGAGTGAGGTTTGTAAGAGTAGAAAAGAAAATAACATTATTAATCAGGTGTAAAGCAGAAAAGTGTTGGGAAAACATTTACAAATTGTAGCCAAAACCAAATTTCGAACACCACCAATCATAAATATAAAACTTACCTGTAATGAACGTATGGTATCTAATAAAGCTTTTTTCTCTTCTAGTAAAATAGTAATATCATCTTGAGCAGCTTTCAAATAGGAACGTAAAACATCTGTTTCTTGTTTGGATTTTTGTCTGGAGAAAAGAAAATTTTCGAAAATTTGAAAAAAAAAAAATAATTGTGAATTGGTGTTTGAAAATGTATACCAACCTATAAATTTCCGAATTTTCCTTAGCATTTAGCAATTGTTTACGCAAATTATCATTATCAAGTTTTATTTGTTGCATTATCAATTGCAACGAAAGTAATTCACGATCACGTTCACTGTGTTTTGGTTCGGGTGTCTTAAACAAGGCCGTAGTTAAAGGATAGTTAGATGCACCAGCATCATTTATATTTGTTTCTAAGGGGTAAAATTAATAAAAATGTTTAAAAAAAATTGTATTTAAATGTTAAGTGTTTAGTTTCAGGTTTGAAGTTATTTCAAAAGTAATGTATACGTGAGTTTTTTGATCACGACGCATATATGCGTCAGTACAAAAATTTAATTTTTAAGTTCTCAAGTGTACAAACAAATATATTTTTTGCAATTTACCTATTGGTTGTATATGCAAAACTCCATTTTTATCACGTTTCAGATGCATGCGACCAATAGCCAAATTAATGGGCACTGGGCCGGGGGAGGTAATATTAACAGGCGGTCGATCTTCGATTAAATTAAGACGTACATTTTCCACAGAAATCTAAAATGAAATAACAATAAAATCAAAGTTACAAAACTTTCTGACCACTTTATGTTCCCAAACATTTTAATGGCGCCGAACATAGGACCGAAATTGCTTTAAAATGCTTTTAAAAATAACAATTTATTATCAATCCAGAAACTTACATTTATTGGTAAAATATTAGCTGATATCACTTCATCTTCGGCCAAATCAGACAAACCAATTACCGTGCTCATAGATAAATCCAAACTAATGTCGCTAACTCTTATATCAGCATTATGGGAGACCCATCTGAAGAAAATACAAGAATTTTAAATAAATAAAAATTTAATTTTAGAATATTTCCGATATAAAAAAATTAAAATTATGTATGTAATTATATACGGACATTGATGGATATAATTAGATATAATTCTATACAATCTAATATAATTAGATGATCCAAAAAATGGGTATACATATATAATTTGACATAATTATATAAAATTATATCTGATTATATAAGAAAATTTTTGAATAATCAATACCAGACATAATTATATCTAATTATATATATATTTATATATATTGTCTAGGCTGGCCCTAGAAATATTCGAATAGCAACAAAACTGAGAAGTACAAAGTTTTGGGCTAATCTAATGATATTTAGAGGTGGCTCAAAGCGACTGAAATCTAGAAAAATAAAATTTTTGTATCTTGTTTATTTTGTTGGAACCTGCCCAGGCAGAAAAATACAAACGGCACAGTGTTGGCAAAGCGTCGGCCACGGTCGGCTATGCGTTGGCAGAAGGTTGGATTAACAATCTTGACAGTATTGTCATGTTACCCGATTGATAGCAGTGGCCAACCGTTGGTTAGTTATTGATATCATATTAAAATGTGTGAAGTATAATAAAAATTATATTTATTCCAATCGTAAAATTGGATATTTTTTAAATCACCAGAAAAAATTTGTTGTCTGGAAGACGTATTCATGAATTATTTATAATTATTCCGGCCGTAAAAGCGGCTATTTTTTAAACCAGCGGAGAAAATTTGTTGGCTGTTTATTGAAAAAAGTATGGAGCACCTTTCCAAGATAGTATAAGTTGGTTCTCTGGGATAAGTAGTAGCTGAATCATGTATAAGTTCTAATTATTTAGTCCTGTTGTTGAAAACGGATATTTCGACTTATAAAGAGTTGGAGGCACCTTTCCACGATTTTATTATAAGTTTAAATTGTAATTCCTTCGGCCATAAAATTGGTTATTTTTTAAATCAACGAAGCAAATTATTTTGAAAAAGGGCATTTTGACGGAAAACGCCATATTAGAAAAAGTAGGATGCATTTTCGCAAGATTTTATTACCAATTTGTTGTCCGGAAGAAGTACTAGCTGATTCATGTATAACTTATAATTATTCCGACCGTAGAAGTTGATATTTTTAAAGGAGCATATTGACAAAAGTAGCAGGCAACTTTCCAATATTCTATTATAAGTTTGATATCCTAGAGACGTAGTTATTGAAGAAGGGCATTGTGGCGGAAACGCCATATTGGAATGCATTTGAGAATTCGGAAAATTTTTTTCGGCACTTTTTTCTTGTCGTTATGTTAGCTAACTATGTTAGAAATGTGATTTACTGAGTATATTACAAGTATGTGTAGTAGAGCACCCATAAAGTATATGGGATGTGCATAATTGTTTTTTTTTTTATCGCTCCCCGCACATTTTAAGTTAAGACGAGAGTAAAAAAAGAATTTTAGACAAAAAGTGTAGTTTTAAGTTTTAAACAGGCCAAGCAGTTTGAACTTTTGACCTCAAAAATAGGACAAAAAACCTTTGTAGCTATTTTTGCTTATAACTCCTAAAATAAAATTTTTACGGGATTAACCTTCACAGCTTAATTTTTAAAGAATTAAAAAGCGAAGATTTTTCTTTAACATTGTTTTGACCTAAGTCTTACCGGTCGTGGTGTTATGCGTTGTTAAAGTTAAAATGTAAGTAAGAACTTTTCTTCATAAAATTCTCGTAAATATTTGAATGGGGGAAAACTTGAACTCTTTGCATAGTTTAACAGGGTGTTTAATGTAGTTTTACAAAAAAATAATTTTGGATAAAATATATCGACCATTCCATGAGAAAACACAAATCCTACTATGAAGCAACATTTTTTTTTTTTTTAATTTCAACTTATTTGCTTTAACAATTATATTTTTTTTTTGCTTTAGTACTCTTTGCCTTAGTACTATAAATTTAATGTATTAATATAACAAGTTATATAAAATAAAAATTAAATATTTTTTTTATTAGATTGCTAAAATAATATTGAATATTATTCCGTGAAAATATTTATAAAATATGGATAGAAATGCTTTATTGAAACATTCCAATTTAGTTGGTAAGTTTTTAAGATTATTTGAGTTTCTGAAGGTCTCCAAAATGTTTTTTTTTTTTGTAGGAAAAAAAATAAGCGAGTTTAGTGGAAATATGCTTCCAAGCAAAAAAGATCTTTTTGGACGATTACTGTATCTTATTGAAAATAATAAAAAAGTGTAAAATGTAGTGTTTCCATTATATCGAAAGAAGTCATTGAAGTTTTTCAAAAATTTGAAATACCAACAAAAAGACGAGACAGTATTGAAAAAAACATTATAAGATTATATAATGATCAACCGAAACGAGCAAATTTAGCTGCAACGGATCTCATGTCAATTGAGTTATGTGATTTTGTAACCAACAACACCTATTTATTTTTTAATAATTTGTTAAATGAGGAAATAACAGGAATTAGTCAAAAGTTTTTGTTGGCTGATCGGATAACTTGGGAAGAAAATGAGAGCTACAATTCAGCGAAAGCAGTAGTCAAACAATTATTAGTTGTAAATGATATTGCGGAAAGAGGATGTGCTTTAATTACACGATTTAATGCTGTTCTAACGCATCAGGAAGACAAGAAGCAATTCATTCTGCATGCTATGGAGCCAGTGTTGCCAGGTATGTTGAGCGTAAAATCGTCAAATTTTCCAATAAAAATCGTCAAAATCGTCATTTTATTTTCAAAAATCGTCAAAACAAAATATTTTTGTTACAAGTGGGATAAAGTTTTAATAAAAAAAAAGAATAATAATGTAATTCACATTTCAAATGCTCATGTACTATCGGTGTAATATAATACGATTTTTTACACTTTTCTGTAATTTTAACTTCCATTAAAAACATGTTTCTTCTTTTGATTTTGAAATATCTTGAACTAGTTAAAGTCAAAATAACGCTAAAATACCGAAACGACGATTTATAACGTTATTTGTTGATGTAACAAAATTTAATGGGTATAATTTTGAAATAAACCCTGTAAAGACACATGCCACTATTGGAATCGTAGCTTTGAAACGTCCATAACGGCATTGGTGTGGCCGTGACAGGCAACTGCCATTGTAATGAAAAGGTGGTGTTTGCCAACAAAGAAAAAAGTACGCACATACTCAGGGAACTTCTGCTGTAAATATTTGTCGTTGTTTCAGTTGTATTTTTAAGTGAAAAACAGGAGTTTGTAGAAAAAATTAAATTTTTGACTAAAATTGTAGTTCATTTAAAAAACAAACCACATTAAATTACAGTATTATGATTTAACATTCATTTTATTCAGTATTTGTTTTTTATTTAAAAAATAAAACAAATTAATGTTTGTTTATTTTTTTCATGCACAAACGGAACCACTCATTAATAATAAAATTGTAGTTAATTTTTTGAACAGTAAAAAACAAATGAATATGTTAGTTGAATTTACTAAAATGTAAGTCGTTCTTTATCAGGTGAAATTTCATTTGTTTTTAGCTGCATTTGCAGTGGTCTTTACCGTTATTAAGTGCAGAAAATAAATTAAAATAAACCTAACATGAAGCCACAAAATAAATTGTTTGCTAAACTTTCAATAACAAATAGTTTTGAATTTTAACGAAATAACAAAAATCCAAAAATAGATCCGGTGATTTTTTAATAATAACAAATAAACATGTTTTGCTGACATATTAAACGTTTGTCAAAAAATCGTCATTTTGGAAGCAAAAATCGTCAAATCGTCATTTAGTAATTTAGGTACTAAAAATCGTCAAAATGACGATAAATCGTCAAACCTGGCAACAGTGTATGGAGCAGAACTACAACGATCTGTCAACAAAGAATTTTTCTAAAAATTAATTTTTAGAATATTTAAAAAAATCCAAAGACCCAAAATAATTATTATCATGTTTGAGAAATACTTTAAAATTAATTAAGGGGAGAATTTTATTGATTTTAATGGTTTAGTTTATTATTTATGCTTTAGTTTAGTATATTGCTGTATTATTTGTAAATTGTATTAACTATTAAAATATGAAATCAACTAATTAATGTAAAACAATAAAACTTATACTGAATTTAATTTTAAACATTTTTTTTGTAATTTAAGTGTTCTTAAAGGAAGCCGTTATTTATTTTCAGATTTTATAATAAATTAGTTTTAAAGAAGTAGTATTAAATGCATTAAATTTATAAAAAATTATCAATTAAGTTAAAATTGAAAAAAAAAAAAAAAAAATTGCTTCAAAGTAGGATTTGGGTTGATTTCATGGAATGGTCGACATATTTTTTCCAAAATTATTTTTTAGTAAAACAACATTAAACACCCTATTAAATTACGCAAAGAGCTGAAGTTTTTCCCCATTCGAATATTTACGAGCATTTCTTAAAAAAAGGTCTTACTCAAATTTTAACTTTAACCACGCATACCCCACGATCTGTCATTTTTCGGTCAAAACAATGTGAGGGAAAATCTTCGCATTTTCATTCTTCAACAATTTTGTTATGAAGGTTAATCTCGTAAAAATTGTACTTTAAGAGTTACAAGCATATTTATCTATTAAGCTTTTTCACCCCTTTTTGAGGTCAAAAGTTCAAACTGCTTCGCCTGTTTAAAACCTAAAACTAAAATTTTTCGCTAAACATTATTTTTTACTCCCGACTTAACTTAAAATGAGCGGGGAGCGATAAAAAAAACAAATATGCACATATGGGTGCTCTAATGTGTAGCTTGGGAGTAATTTCTCCTGAAAAGTTCCTCAAATATTTCAACAAAATAAAAAAGGTAAAAACTCTAAATTTTTCAATATTTCAGTAGGTTTAAATATTATTTGATTGGCCCCGAAACTTTTTGTTGCTATTCGCATATTTCTAGGAGGTGAGACCTTCAATTTAAACACCTTTTTTTTTAAGGGCCATTCTAATGCTGACATATATGATTATTAGGCTGATTCTTATTTTTAATAACGTCGATTTTTTGGCGGGACAATCATTGGTTAGATTAAGATTCATGAAAACAAAGTTCTCTAATTTTTTTTTTTTTTTTAATTTTCAAAAAATAAGTGATTCATGCCAGACTTTGAAAATTTTAGCGAATTGCAAAAAGGACATATCTTTATAAAAAATTTCCAAAAAAAAACAAATTATTAAATTTTAATTTAACGCCAAATACTCCGGACAAAAATATTTAGCTTTTATAAGATTGTTAACGCTTATAAGATTGTTAACTACAAAAATATCTAAAACTTCATATTGTTGTCAAAGCTCCAAAGCATGAATAACAAATGAAAAAAAAAAATTAAAGATAGCAAACATTAACTTAATTTTGGGAGCTTTCCTTTAAACGTATCATGAGAATTAAAAAACAATTAAAACCGAAGGTATTATTTATTTATGGTTTTTGGTTTTTGTTGTTTGGCTCTGAGGTCCGATTAAATAAAAAAATTTTATTTGGCTTTTATCAAGCAATAAAATAGAAAAAAAAAATAATTTCATATTTTTGGTTTAATCGGACCTCAGAGAAAAGCAACAAAATTCATAAATATATGAAAAATATTTAAAATATGAACATATATGAACTAAAATATATTTTATATATTATAATGTAGGATCATTTTGACATGTGTTATGGAAATTTTCTTTCCATGAGTAAATTTCGTTAAAAAACTGGTTTCAAAAAAAATAGGAAACTGTCCATTAATTTTAAGAAAGTTTTCGTTTATTTTGTGCCGAAAGTTTGCATTGATTTACTGAGTGTCCTCTTCTGCCCCTGCCCACTAATACGTGCCTATTCTATTTAGTCGAGGGGGTTTCTGAGCTTTTTCCTGCATTCGAAATTGTTCGGCGTTTATGCAACTTTATCCGAAGAGCTTTTTAAACAATATTATAAATAAATGGCAACCCTACCACACTACATAGGACATATTGGTAAAAAAAAATTTCGTTTTCTCGAGTACCAAAATATATTAACTTTGTTAACACCTTTTAACCCTTAAAAGTAAGATTGGGCCGCTAAAAAATAAATACGGGTCCCTTATTTTTTTATCACATATGTATCTAAATTTCATTAATATCGGAGATAACCCATTGGGAGTCTCCCTTTGTAAGGGGATTGAGGGATTCCTTCAGTTTTTTTTTTTTAAATTCTTATGTGGTGTTTAAAGAAAAGCGCCCAAAATTATTTTAATATTTGCAATCTTATAATTTTTTTTCTTATTTTTTATTCATAATTGCAGCTTTGAAAATAATCCATAATTTTAGAAATTTATTTGTCCTAGTGTGGTTAAGGGTTAAGAGTCTTATAAAAACTAATAGTTTTTCCTGGATATTTTTTTAACTATTGTTACGAAAATATGTCCTTTTTGAAAACCGGGAAATTTTTCAAAGCGACCTTTAATTTTTTTTTTGAAAATTTTAAAAAAATTAACGAATTTTTTTATGTATTAATCTAAAGCATGGTTGTCCCGTCCAAAATTCGTAAATTTGTTTTTAAAAAAGCAGCCTAATGAGTATATGTAATTAAATATAACTATATATAATTACATGTAATTATATATAAACTTTTTTACTCGGGTTATTCTTACGTTTGTATGCTTTTCTTATCACCAACAGTAGCAACATTTTTAGGTGGTTTAATGCATTCTTCCAAACGTAAACGTATGCAGGGTGGAGCTTCTGGATTGTAAGGCGCCAAATTCCAAGCTTTACAGCGTGTACCAAACTTGTTCTAAAAATCGTTACACAAAGAAAAAAGCAAAGAAAAAACCACAAATATTATTAGTGATTGTATAATTTAAAATTAAATCTTAATTTTACTACATACATTTAAAGCCATAAGCAGAGCAAACCAAAAAAAACAAAAAACAAAAACTTACATGGGAGGTATCTCGCTCCGGACCGGCAGATCTTAACGAATCTTAAATATGTTGTAGAGAATAAAATTTTAAGAGACACGTAATTTTTTTTAGCTGCCTGAAAAGGCTTCCTTGAAGTTTGTGGATATTTAGGGGGAGAAGAGAAATTAGTGGACTGTAAATTGTATGTACTGAGAATTGCGCAATATTAGCTACCTAAATATTGAGTAGCCGTGTTAAGCCTTTGCCGCAATATTTTGTAATTTCTCCGTGTCTGGAGTAATTATAAAAAAATATGCAATGGGAAAATAGAAATAAATAGAAATGATTTGTGTTTAGAGTTCAAAGTACAAATTGGAGTTCTTTATTGTGCTCACCGTTTGCCAGTTACAGGAAAAGTGATTTATTTTTGTTCGGCTTATGCATAAAGAAAACTATATTCTAACTATTTTTACAGAATAGATAAAACGTAAGGAAAACATAATAATTTACAATAAGATATGTTATCCGTTACGTTATTTAATTACGTTAATTTACATAAAATTACGTAAATAATTCATTATTTACAAATACGTTTTTAAATTCAAAATTCAAATTAAAGTTGTACAAATATATAAATTTGTTGTGTTTAAATTCATATGACTTATTTTTTGTCTAAAATAAATCGATTTTAGACACTGCCCAATTTCAAATTTAAAAAATTACCCCAGTTTACTGTTTTTTTTTCGGTTTATTTCGTTCTATTTAAAATAACTACAGACAAAATGGGTGGCAAATGAAAGCTTTTTTGAAGACACATTTACATTGGTGTACAAATTATGTCAAGAAATTTTTTATTCAAAAAATTGTGTTTTTAGTAACATTAAATCTGGCATTTTATTAATGAATTGTAGAAGTATTAAGCTAAAATTAATGCATAATAATACCTATTAAATTTAATCGAGGGGGTGTCTGAGCTTTTTCCGATATTCGAAATCGTTCGGGTTTTATGCGAATTTTACCGAAGGGGGCTTTTTTTTCCTATATATCAAATAATTAAAAAAAATGCGGCAACTCTATATCCACTACATAGGCAATATGGATATCAAAATTTTTGATTTCTTGAGTACTTTAACCTTGCGCACAAATAAATTTGTTGTTTGTAAATTAAAGACATGTTTTTGTACAAAAACAAATGAATATTCAACCTACTTTCAAAGCCTTAAACGTGAGATTGGGCAGATAAAAAAACTGCATGTCTCTTTTTTTATCCTTTACAACATATCCAAAGTTCAATAAAATCTGCGAGTTCGGGTCTGAATACCTCCCTTGTTAATTTAAATAATATAAAATGAAAACATAAATAAAATGTTATGAAATGTTTCAATTAATTTTACATTTAACTAAAATTTTATAATTATTTTTTTTTTTTACTAACATTCACACACATACATTCATATTTTTTAACACATACATAGATAGACTTAAATATTCAAATCTAATCTAAGCTAAGAAGCATAAAAAGTGCATAATTTGTAAAGAAAGAAAAAAGAAAAAATTACCGAAATTAGTTCTAATTAAAGTGATTTAATGTATGTATGTATGTGTTTATTAATATGTGTATGTGTGTCTATGTTAATGTTCATATTTTAAGCCAATTGTGATGTTTTATGTGTTTTGAGTGACTTAATCAAATTGTTCAATCAAATTAATTGTGTTAATGAATTGTTTGATTGATTTTTCCTTAACTAAAGGGTAGAAACGACATACAATTTATCATTGTTAACCCTCTAAATTGACCATAACTGCGCCAAATGAGTGATTTATAATAAGAATTTAAGCTATTTCGATAGATAACCATATTTAGAAAATATGTTGTGAATAAATTTTTTGTGTGCCTGGCACGGTTTGGAAGCAAGAAAGCGTTAAAGTTAAAATTTTGTAAAATTTCAAAAAATAAATATTTTAAAATGAATACAATTTTCAAAAATCTTGGAGACATATTTATGTTGACGGCAAACCGCTGATAGATTGAAGCTTAAACTAATTTTGGTATAACTAATACAGGATTTCATAAGGATACCTGTAAAAGATATCGCCTTAACTTTGAAACGTATGGACGGATTTTTATGAAATTTGGTTAATCAATATATGTCGCGTTTTTCGAAAAACCAAAATCGACATATTGCACACCTAGTTCAAAAGTGGCTCAACTCAAAGTTTTACATTTTTCAGAAATTGAAAAAAAATATTTGCAACTTTATACCAATTGAATCATAAAGAAAGGCAACTGTTTTTTAGCAACAGTTAACAACAGCAAAATACACTGATATTTTTTTTATAGATAAACAAGTGTATTGTGCATAGTTTAAACATATAAACCCGAAAAATTAAAATTTTGAGTTAAGTCACTTTTGAACTAGGTGTGCGATAATTTCTTTACTAAAAGCACAAAAAGGGTTATTTTTGGACTAAAGTTATATCTTCCCAGGTGAAAAAGGTCATATATTGTCATATATGGCCACATATATGAGTTCATATATGAAATTTGAGGGTATATGGACATATATGCTCATATCTGGACATATATGAATGTTCATATATTGTAATATATTATTACTTTTCCTATATTCTCGTATATAAAAAAGGTTTTTTAGTGTTTTTTTCCAAAAATATTCTGTTTATTAAAAAAAAGCTATTATAATTCTATATACATGTTACTGAATACAGGAATTTTCTTAAAAACTTAAAATATTCTTCAATATAAGAATATTCTACACCATTTTTAATTGTATCTTAAAATTTAAATAGTTCTGTTTAGTTTTCCAATTATTCTGAAACACAACTAAAAATGGGAATGTGGGAAAATATTTAATTTTTTAAATACAAAATATAACAAAATAAATAAATCTAATTAATTCATCTGGTTTAACCAGTTTTTGAATACTGAGATCAAAAACTTTGGCTTAAATAAAATTTAGCCGAATGTTTCCAAAATAATGAAACTTTTCCACGCTGAATCTGCCAATGGTAAAATCTTTTGGTGGACCTTATTTGGGAGGAAGGGGTTTAAATGTGAAGTTTTGTTTTGCGGTTTTATACAAAAGTGGATTGGCATCATCGGAAAGGTGTTTTAAATGTATTTTCAAAGAGTAATATATCCCCATTCATTAACCCATTACGAGTCAGTTTAACATTTGGTATTTTTTTAATTTTTTCCTGTTTTTTTCAGAATTTTTGTATAAAATCGCAAAACAAAATTTCAACTTTGAACCCCTCCCCCCCGGAAAGGGGGTGCAATCGTATTCATAAATTAATAAAACATTAATTTATATATTTCTGTTAAGAATTCGTAGTCCGGAAGAGTAAGGGTTAAAAAAAAATTAAAATCATCCTCATATATGGTCATATCTGATCAAAAATTAAAACATATTAACCGTATATGGAATAATATATGAATTCATATATGGAGATATATGGCATGTATGAACCAATATATTATCATATATCGTCATATACGGTGTCATACATATCCATATATGAACTTTTAATTTAAATGTATTTACCCATATATGCTCCCATACATTACATATATTTTCATATATGCTCATATATGGAGCCATATATGCTCATACATGAACCCATATATGGAAACATATGATCATATATGAACTTTTACACCTGGGTTGGTAAAAAAAATAATGTATGCCTTAAGTTATTTATTTTTATGCATTACACTCAGGGAACTTCTGCTGTAAATATTTGTAGTAAATTTGAGTAGAAATATAGCATCTTTATTTTGAAGTGAAAAAATAGTAATTTGTAGAAGAAATTTCAGTTTTGACTACAGTTGAACAGTTCATGCGAATAAGGACGAATAGACCACTTTTTCGCAAACACGTTTTTTTGCATAAATGCATTTTTTTAGCAGAGCCCTACAATCCTATGCAGAAATTTTGGGGAAATTTTGACTTTTAAGGCTAAAAAAATGACTTTGAAAGTGCAATAATTCGTATATTTTTATATTTTTGTTTAAATTGGGAGTGAACTAATGCACAATTTTGATTAAATACAACACAAAAACATACAAAAATTTTACTTTCGGTAACAATGTGTTAAAAGAACATTACGAGGAACAAACCACACTTATTATATTGGCAAAAAATTTTACCATTCTTTAGTTATAAGACTTTAAAGTGTGGAAAGCAAAAAGGGCAAATATCCATCCTTAACAAAATATTATATAAAAATTATTTAGCTGCGAGTTTAAAAGTGATATTAGCTAAAATTTGAAATTGTACTTAATTGTCCTTAAAGTGTTACAAACAAATACCAACCATAGTTCGTCAAGTTTTGCAAGTCTCATGAAAATGTAGTCAAAATCTGCTGCAAAATAACACATTTTTATTCAAATTTCAATACATTTTTTTGGATATTTGCCCATTTTCCATTTAAGCAAAAATTGAAGTTCAATTTTTGGCAAGTTCTCTTTCGAATACCTTACTAAAATTTTGTATATAGGTAGATGTGACTTAAATCTTTAAGCTAATACCAAAAAGTTGACAAAAATATTATTTTTTAACCGTTTCCTGCGTTTTTATTGTCCCCTGTAAAATTCTACAAATGGTCTTTATTCGCATGAACTGTTCAATTGTAGTTCAATAAAAAAAAACAAACCACATCAAATTACTGTATTATAATTTAGTATTCATTTTATACAGTAGTTTTTTTTTTATTTAAAAAATAAAACAAATAAATGTTTGTTTATTTTTTACTGCATATGTGGTTCATTTTTACAACAAGTGTGGTTCATTTTTTGAACAGTAAAAAACAAATGACAAAGTTAGTTGAATTTACTGAAATGTAAGTTGTCCTTTCTTCAAGTGAAATTTCATTTGTTTTTAACTACATTGCAGTGGTCTTTAACTACATAGCATTCTAAGTGTAGTTTGTGAAATTTGCTCTTAACCTAGTTTGGCCCATATCGACTAAAATAGGCAACGAAAAATTTGTTGCTAGTTTCGTGCCGAACAAGTGGAAAAAATTTCATTGCAAAAAAGCTTAGTCCGGTTTGAGGGTTAAACGCGGATTGTATAAAAGCTGTAATCGCTAGGGATGAAATTTTATTTTCTTAGATTCTCTGAGGTGTGATATTATTTACAGCGAAAAGTTTTAGGCCATTAAGTGTTATTCTTATTTTGGCAGCAAAAACATAAAAATAGAGAAAATTGTATTTGGATAGTTTTTTTGGTTGAATTAGAAAATTTTTTACACATTTATGAAAGGAAGAAGGCAAATCGATGAAAGAAAATATGGTATTAAAAATTATATTTGGTCTAAATGGTAGTTTTATAAAAAAAATAAAAATTAAATCGGACATTTAATTTTGAAGTGTCCTTTGAAAACACAAGAACACCGATATATAAAATACCTGTTGTATAGAAAATATTTATATACAAACAATTTTTTTATTAATGCACGAAATTGAAGTTGTGATCGATTCCAAGCGTTAAATGAGGCACAAAAATATTTTCGACATCAACATTTTCATTAAAAACAAGGTTATCAAATCTTTTAATATCTTAATGATAGTGTAAAAATACAGCGAAATGCCATATAATATCAATGCTTTTCTAAAGCATTAATAATGCAAAAATTGTATAACAAATGGGCGAATTTATTCAGAAAGCGTCTGAATTTTCTAAAATTTATCAAAAATCTGTTAATTTTAAAATTAAACTGATCCGAAATATTTAAATTATAAATGTCCAAATCGTAACATTGAGTCTTACAGCGAAAAAGAAAAAAATTCTCCACATTTTGCCACGAATGGTAAATAAAAAAGAGGTATGGGCAAAAACTTTAGAGTATTGTTCTAAATTTGTGGTATCAGATTTGTTTTCATTGTTTTTTTGTTTGTCTTATTAATTTAAGATTTCAAAAGGATACATTGTTTTTCGTTTCCACCCTTTAGATTGAAAAAAAAAAAACAATTTAACAAAAACAAAACATAAATTAAATAATAAAATTAAGTATAAGAAAAAAGCATTAAAAGCAAATTATTTATAATTAGAACAGCGTTAACTTTTAACTAAATACTATTTAACTATTTTTAACTAAATCACAGTAAACTTATAGGGTGTTCACAACAGAAGCTAAAACTAAAGACTACTCTGAAAATAATTATCCTTCATGATATTAATAAAACAATTTCATAGATTTGTTTTTCGTATATTCAATGAAGAATTTCATTATATTCAAGAAATTTTATTAATAAGTTTGATATAATTTTTATTAAAAATAAAAATTATGTTTTTTTTTCTTTTTTTCCGACCTTTAATTGTGCAGTGAAAATGAAAATTATTCAAGTTCGAGGCCATACCCTATATTTCTTTATTAAGATATTGTCCTAACAAATAATTTATCGAGTTTTTTGTTTTCAAATTTATTATTTGACCCTTTCAGGAATTCTCTAGGTGCCCATCAGCAGAACACGTTTTGAAAGAGGTAACAATTCCATGCCAAACATCAAACATTCATATAAACTAGTTTACCCACTTCATGAGAACTAATATATGAGCTCGAAGTAAAAAGATTATCACCATTGATCAAAAATAAATTGAAAACTTGTTTGTTATGTGCAAGGTCCACCTCTGGTGGATATTCAATACAATATAGAGAATGGCCTCGAACTTGAATAATTTTCATTTCCATTGCACAATTAAAGGTCGAAAAAAAACATAATTTTTATTTTTAATAACAATTTTATCAAACTTGTATAAAAGCCAAAGTACAGTCTAGTTTACTCCCCCTGTTTTTGTTTATAAACGAAACAAAAAATAAAAAGGAGGAAAAAACAAAAAAACGTTTATTGAATATCCACCAGAGGTGGACCTTGCACATAACAAACAAGTTTTCAATTTATTTTTTGATCAATGTTTATAATCTTTAACTTCAAGCTCATATATTAGTTCTCATGTAGTGAGTAAACTAGTTTATATGGATGTCTGATGTTTGGCATGGGATTGTTACCGCTTTCAAAACGTGTTCTGATGATGGGAACCTAGAAAATTCCCGAAATAGATCTATCAACACATTCCTGAAAGGGTCAAATAATAAATTTGAAAACAGAAAAAACTCTATAGATTATTTGTTAGGATAATATCCTAATAAAGAAATATAGAGTACGGCCTCGAATATGAATAATTTTCATTTTCATTGAATTTTATTAATATTGAAAAAAAATTTCATAAAACTTTTTTTCATAAAATTTCATAGTTTTATAAAAAAAAATTCAGTCGATTTCAGAAATTATCCCTTTATAGATTTAATGAAAATTTTCTTTAGAGCTATGCAATTATTTCAGACTTATTTCTTTTATTTTTCATAAAATTTCATAATTTCATTAATTTTTATACATTTCAAACTTTAGTTTTAAGATTTAATTCTCAAATGTTTATTATTTCAATGTAGCGCTTGCATTAATTTTGGACTTCTATGAAATTGTTTAAAAAATCATATGGAGCGGTTCATTGGCTTAATTCCAATGCAGTTTCCAGACATCCATGAAGGGTTTTATTAATTTACGGAACTTCATAATATTAAAAATATATATGAAACTGTTTCATAAATTCTATAAACGTGTAATTGTCGGAACGATTCATTAGTTTTATGAATATTTTCATTAATACTAGAAACATTTCATAAACATTGACTTTAATGAAACCTGCTTCAAAGATTCTTTGAAAAGTTTCAATAGAAAAGTTCCAGTGACAATTTTCATTAAGGCTATGAAAAAATTCATTACTAAAATGAATATAATTCTCTCAGTGTAAAGGCAAAAATATTTGCACCTACATTTTGTATACAATGCCAAAATTCGTTAGGCTACTGGCAACATTTAGCGTTTCATACAAAATGTATGCGAAAATTTTTTTTCGCGTTTAGCTTTTATTGTTAACGCTTTCTTAATCTTAATATTTACTTTAATCAAACCTTGAAAACAAAATTTTTTTAAACATAATTTTGCATAAAAAATAATTATTTTAATTAATTAGCCAATTATTTATAATCAACATTGCTAGGAAGTACATGCAATATGTTAGAGAATGTCAGCTAATATGGCCTGTTCGCCTTTTTCGTGTTGTTGCATGAAAATGTTAAATCTATTCACTGTAATGAAGTTTTATTTCCGCTATCTCTATTAAAAAAAGTTTCTGCACACGTTTTTCCTGGTTTTATTGTGTCATTGGAAAAAATAGTAACATTAAGAGTTATTTGTCGGTACCATAAAAAGTGAATAACAGACAAGTTTTAAAGAATTTTACAATTGGAAGTTTTGCAAACGGTAAGAATTTTATTCACAATTAAACTAATTTATTCCATAAATATTACAAAAAGTTTGAAAAATAAAATTTTCATATTGGTTGCTAAGGTACCACTTGTTTGTTCGCTAAAGTGGGCCGTTAATATATTTACTTATTAAAAATTTGTTTTTTATGGGGTCCAAAGTTTTAGCCATTTCCAATTGTTTTGTTACTTAAACTATTCTTGTCTACTTTTTTTTACCATGATTTACAACACACAAAAAATATAAGAATATTAGCTAATGTGAACCCTTTGAGATGTTTCGAAAATCGTTTACAGTTTTTATATAAGGGGCCTATTCGCTGCTACATTTGGATTTTAAATATTCCACTTTGTTTTCTTAATATGACTAGTAGGGTGCCTTGAATAGGTCACTTTTTCGATGTATATTAAAGATCTGAATATGAAAAAAATACTTAAAAACTTCTTGAAGTGGATCTTCAGTTCCCCATCAGCAATTGAAGTTACTAGTTGTGATGCATTTTTTTACAAAAAAAAGTTTAGATTTTTTTAAAAAACTGCTCAAAAGTTTTGTAATTTTTGGCTTATTACTGGAAAAATATTTTTTAATTTTCCGTAGAGTAATTTTTGTTCACCAGAGGATTTTTTTATGTAGACAAAGTACAATTTCTATACTTTATATTTTTTTAATTTGTACATAAAACAATTGTATTTGCTCAAAACTAAAAAATCTCCACAGAAAATTTAAAAATATTTTTACAGTAATTTTTTTTGATAAAAATGTACCACAACCGGTAACTTCAATCGCTGTTACAAAACTAAAGTTCCACTTCAAAAATGTTTTACTTATTTTTCCATTATTTAGCTCTTTAATAAAGGGTCCGCCAAATAACTTTTTTTTTGAAAATGCTATAAAAAAAAACTACTGAAAATTTTCTCAAATTTCTTTTTTTATTTGAAAGTACAATCCTTCCGGTTAATAATGGAAAATAATTTCATTCAAATGGCTGCCTCGGCTGGCCATGCAGTAGCCTACACGATCAGTCCAATTTTTAAGCACATTATCGATTGTGTGCAGCTGTATTTCCTCCTCTTCAATTTTTGTGAACAAAAATTCGTTCAGCCATTGACTGTAACGGCCACTCCTTGCTCATTTTCGAAGAAAAATGGCCCAATTATGCCGCTGGACCAAAATCCGCACCAAACAGTGACTCGTTTTGGGTGTATCGGCACACATTCTGCAACATTACCATGATTTTCAAAGTAATGTCGCAATATTTCCCAGCGTTGTTCAAGCGTATACACAACCATATTCGTTCAGCGGAAGGATAAAACTAATTATCTGTCATATCAGACATGAGTTAAGTGTTACCATTCACGAAATAAGCACTAGTTGAAAAAAAACGTTAGATGGCGGACCCTTTACGTATCGATTGAGTGGTATTCGTAATGTTTTTTTTTTTTATTATTTATGTCCAGCCAGCTTGCGGGCTCAAAAATTATTATTAAAATTTCATATTTTTTTTTTTTTTATTAATTCATAATCATATAATTACAAATTATATACTATTACCCTAACCGAGCACTAGTTACTATGGGCGCGTTGTAGCGAAAACAGACCAGTGCCTCTGGTGGGAATCGAACCCACGACTTCATAATATTCTATATATATATTCTATATATATATTCAATATATAATATATTCAAATGATCCAACTATCTGAAGTAAAAAATTATTTAAAATAAGTTCATTAACAAAAACTTTCCTCATAAACGGTTGTCCTTTTTGTGCTAATTTTGAGTCCGATCAGCACAAAAAAAAAATAAAAATAATACAAAATGGCAATACTATATTCTACAAATTTTTCTAATTTATAGTGTTTACAGACTTTACATGAATATTGAAGTGGAATTTAATTTTAATTTATATTATATTGATTTCAATTCAAATCTGTTTAAATATATTTATTTACAAATTTTGATGTTTGTTTTTTTGTTTCTTTTTGTTCTAAAGAAAATTTTAGCAAGATATTAAAAGTATTCAAAAATTTTCTTTCTAATTCCCCTACTTTTCAGACTCATATTTGACACATTTTTTGGATAAAATTATTTTAGTCCTATTTTTGAGTAATATTTGATTCTCATTTGAAGTCTCTTATTTTTATCTAAAAAAAAGAGAGATTTTTGACAAAAAAAAAAAAAAATTAAAAACTCAAACAAATTTTAAAAATTTGAATTAGTTTTGAAGGGTTGATTCCCTTGTAAGAAATTGCTTAGTATCTCATTCTAATTCTACGCAGAAATCGCGCTATAACAACTGCACAATGGTTTCAAATCAATTTTTGGCAGAAACTAAAAAAAATTAAGATTTTGTAAACAGTTAATATATTTTCATAGGCAACACTCTAAACTGCCAAGATACTTTAATAAAAAAAATTAGGTGTTAAGCTATAAAAGTTGAGAGTCCAGCTTTAAAAGTTGGTAGTTTAAGCATATGTATTAAAAATTGGACTCAAACAGCGTTCCACTTTTATTAACACCAAAGTACAAAAGAGTAAGTTATAAAGGTGATATAAATTGGAAACTGTAGCCCAAGATAAGTAGTTTAAAATCAGTATTTGTAATTTAAAGTTTATTGTGTCATTGTCATTATTCTTAAATACCTTATTAGGCGAACAAAATTAAAATTAAACATCGTCAGTTTACTATTGGATTGACTCACTGGCAATTTTTTAAAAAAATTATTTATGAACGGATTATATAGTTACATATTCGGGTTGTCATTTAATCGGGTTTTGATCACACAATTTTTGATTGAACGATCAGTCGATTAACTTTTAAAAATTATACGATTTTTCCATATATCATTTGCTCATTTCGTTTGTAACATTACAAAATATATGTACGTGTAATATATTTGCTTGTTATGCATTTTAATTCGTTTTGACAATGTTCGTCTGTTGAAATGGCGATCACGGCTCAAAACGAAAGCGGGGCTCCTACACCCAAAAAAAACAGACACGGTAGTAGCAGGCGCGGATCTACAAATTACATTTTTTAATATAAAATTACATTTTTTAATATAAAAATAATACAGATGTTACAAACTTGAATTGACAGTACCCTAACTTCTCTCCAAAAAAACCTTTTTCTGGATCCGAGCCTAGGTAGGTAGGCACTTAGGTATTTTGAAGCAATCAACACTTTATTGTCCACCATATTACATATCGCACATCTAGTTCAAAAGTGACTCAACTCAAAATTTTAATTTTTCGGGTTTATATGCTTAAACAAAGCACAATACACTTGTTTATCTATAAAAATAATATCAGTGTATTTTGATGTTAACTGTTGCTAAAAAACAGTTATGTCTTTCGTTATGTTTCAGTTGGTATAAAGTTTCAAATATTTTTTTTCGATTTCTGAAAAATTAAAATTTTTTTTTAGTTAGTATCTTTACAGGAAGAAGAAAACATTTTTATTGAAAAATTTTACGGACACAAGGGATACACCAGACTGCCGCAGTTTCGTCCCCCTCCTGGGACTCGTCAGTGGTTAATTTATGTGTCAATTGAACAAAGTATTTTTATATTGATAATTTGCTCTATATGAAAAACTTTTTTTTTTTTATTTTTTGGTGTCTTTAGTTGGGTTTTTAGTTGAGTCACTTTTGAAGTGTGTGCGATATATATTATGTGTATACAATATTATGTCATATTTTCTCACCAAACGCTTAGAGATGAACAATATTGACCTCAATTTGTTCACATAAAAAAATTGTTTTAACCACAAATATTGTTTTTACCACAAAAAGTTTTTTAACCTTAAAAATTTGTTGCATCACAAAAATCTTGTTCACGTGTTTCACCTCGGAATTATTTTTTTCACCTCGATTATGTTTTCTTATTTAAATTTGTAACATACCGAAATTTTACCGAAAAAATTCAGTAAACTCGATTTTTCACAAAAGTTGATTAAATTACACAGGCCGACAAAACTTGATGAAATTTTCTAACCAAAAATCAGAATTACTTTACCGAGGGTTTAGACGTGCTGAATCCGAATCTGACCTCAGAATAGCCCTATCACATCAGGTTTTCGTGATAAAAACACGAGTACATTTGAGGTCCTATAAATTCCAGAATTTTTTTTTTCAAAAAGATCGTTACGATATCTAAAAGTGCTACTCCTTCCCTACAATATCCATTTTGAATTTTTAAAAAACCTTCATTTTTCACTGAGAAGCAGTGATACACAGTTCTTAACACTTCATTATTTGCGTCTGCACACATCTTGCATATGCAATGGGTTAAGAGTGTTAACTCAGTAAGTTCAACAGACAACTTCTCAATGAAAAATGAAGATTTTTTAAAAATTCAAAATGGATTTTGTAGGGGAGGAGTAGTACTTTTAATATAAATGTTAGTATATCTCTGATTCAGCACGTCCAAAACCTTTGGGAAAGTATATCAGAATATACTTTTGGTTACTCTTGGTTAGAAAACCTTGTCGGCCTGTGTTATTGATGTATAATATTATTAAACACAATATACAGATTTATAAATATATATGCACTTTAACTAACATTTAACCTTAAAATACAATTTTCAAATAAAATGTATTATTTGAACTCATAATAAAACTACAAAAGAAAGTTCTTTCATTAAAAAAAAAAACAAAAAACTTTTACCAAATGCTAAAATAAATAAATTTCAAAAGCAGCAACTTAATAAGAAATAACATAAAAAATAAATATAATTTTAAAACATAAATATAAATTTGGCTTTAAAAAATATAATTAATAATAATAATAATATTTAGTATAATTAAGAGAATTTGTTTATAATACCTTGTTAGCTTGATGAGCATTCTGTTTTTAACAAAAATTTGTTTGAAAAGAGGCACAAATTTTTTTTGATTTTTTTTTTTGGAATTTGTTTTTGAAATATATGAATTTGTAGTTGTTGTTGTAGGTAGTAGTAGTAGTGTGTAACAAATTTACGTACGTACATAATAAGAAAATATATATTTTACAATTGATTGTTGTTTTTTAAATAATTTTTTTTTTTTTTTTTTTGAAAACAATTTAGTAGAGTGATGAAAAATAACCAAAACGCAACAAACGTGGAAATAAAAAATTTTGTTTTTGATGTTTTAAAATAGGCACACATTGAGATGATTTTTTATATTTTTTTTTTTTTTTAATAAACAAAATTTTGAATAAATTCGTTACATGTATATAAAATAGAGAGAAAGAGAAAAAACAAATTAAACATAATTTAAATTTAAAAAAAATAAATAATTTTTTTTAAGTTTTTTTTTGTACAAATTTTTAAAATATATTTTTAAAGAAATTTAAAATAAAACATAATCATTGAAAAGCAAGTAAGAAAACTTTTGAAATTATCTATGCTATAGAAAAAAATTTAAATTTTGTTAAATTTTCTAAGAGAAAAAAATTATTAGAATCTCAGCGATAGTCATCATAGGGTTCTATAAATCGACTTTCGATTAATCGATATTTTCGACTTTTTGGAAGTCGACTTTATTCTTGTGAAAAAGTTGAAAAGCCGATTTTTGCTTTCGACTTTCTTATTTGTAATATACAGCATAAAAAACCGCAGAAATAAAAAAAAATTACAAAAATTTTTTATGTGATTTTTTAAATTTTGTTGCTTTTTCTCAAATTTTGTGGATTTTTTTTAATATCAGCGTTTTTTTTTTTCAATTATGTTGATTTTTTCAAATTTTATCGATTTTTTAAAATTTTAACGACTTTTTTAATTTTACAATTGTTTTTAAATTTTGGCGATTTATCGAAATAGTATGTATTTTTAATATTTGGCGATTTTTTTAATTTTTGAGAATTTGTTAAATTAAAAAAAAAACTTTTTACAATTTTTAGTGATTTTTTTTCCAACTTTGCCTTTTTATGTTAATGTCTTTATTCCAAGGACATAACTATTACAAGTTTTATGTAAAAAAAAGTTAATTTATAACTGTTATGAGCAATTTTTATTGTTTTCCAACGCGTAATTATTGCTGTCCAATTGATATTTTTTTTATTGTTCAATAATAGCTATGAGTAAAAATATAATACAAATTTATCTTCTCTCGTCGAGTTTAGTCGGGAAATAAGGCATGCGTTGGTCTTAATTTCAATGGAAAATTTTTATTTTAGGTGAGTTTTAGTATTCAAATATATATAATTTAGAGTTGTGTAGTTCGTGAACGACCTAGTTCAATGGAACTAGTCTTTATTGTGAACTAGTGATCTAGTTCGCAATCTTCAGCTCTTTTAGGTCTTTCGCTCTTTTCGTTCTTTTTTGATATTTGAGTAATATTTCTCTTCTTTATGTTGCCAGTAAAATTTTTTTTAATGTTAATAAGAGAATGATTAATTTGCTTAAAAATTACAAACAAACGATCTAAGGACAGATTGAAGGAAATTGTAAAAGATCAATTGAACTTAAAGAGCGCTCACTCAAGCGAACTAGATTGCCCAAGTCTAATATAATTAATTTTCTGTTTTTTTGTTCGCTATACAAATTTTTAATTTTTAACGGATTTCTCTGAAATTTGGTCATATTACTCCAAGGAAGGTCGCCATATACTTTTTTTTACCGACCACGTCCACTTTACATCCACTTTTGTTATTTAATAATAAAATACTTTTTTACCGAATAAAAACATGAATTTGTTAGTTAATAATAAAATTTTTGTTTTCCAGACGATTTCGCTCAAACTTGGTACACATGTTCTGTATACCTCAGCCGAGGTAAACATTTTCATTGGCCACGCCTACTTTTATGTCCACCTTTTTTATATTAATTTGTTAGTTCATTATTTTTCTTTGGATTAAACATTTTTTTTTACTGGAACTTGCTAAAAACTAGCACATGTGATCCCCAAACCCCAGACACGATCGCCACATACCTTTTATCGGCCACGCCTACTTTTATAACATTTTTAATTCATTTTCACTTTAGACAATTGTTTTCTTACAGGAACTTGCTCAAAACCGGCAAAAATGATAGCCATACCCCAGGCAAGATCGCCACATTATTTTCATTAACCACGCCTACTTTTACAACCACTATTTTGGGAATTTTATGTGTTATTCTAATATAAATTATAAATACATAAGCGAATTTAACATTTAGAATCAGAATCAGTTACCTTAAACTCAAGTCAAGACAAAGATTCTGTTTTATAGCATAAAAATTTAATTTTTTGAATTTTTGAATATTTAGTTTTTGGGTAAGTTTTTTAATTAACAAACACCAAAACATTTTGGTGCAAAATTTCAGCCAGCTTTGACTAAGTACATTTTATGTATATTTTGTCCTTTTTTATTTAGTCCGCCGTTTTGAATTTCTAAAATCTAATGGCAGAATCAGAATCAGTTACAGTAAACCTAAGTCAACACAAAGTTTCTATTAGATCGGAGGAAAATTTACTTTTTTCCGCCTTATTGGAACCACCATTTTGAATATTTTAGTTTTTCATTTGATTTTTAAAATTGCCCACCCCAAAAACATCGTAGTACACAATTTAAGCTATATAAAGGGAAAGATTTTTGAATAAAAAGTGCATGTTGTGACTAACTTCGGCGGCTTTATTTTGTTCGCCATTTTAAAGTTTTTGACTACTTTAATGAAAAAAAAGTTCAAAGTCTATAGCGTGAGCATAAAATAAATTTAAGCTGCTCGGATGTATGGCCTAGGCTACTTTTAAAAATGCATTATTTAGTAACTATTTTTATAGACTATTTTTCAAATGCAATTTTTTTCTATAATAATACACAAATTTTAAAAGTTTGTTAACTCATAATAATTAAAAAAAAGTTAAATATATCTACCATCGAAATAGAAATGCTTAGGCTGTTCGAATGTGGGGTATAGGCAACTTCAAATATGATTTAAAAAACAATTTTTCTCGTTTTTAATGGCGGTGTTTTCAAAATTGTAACTTGATGGTAAAATTTGGAAAACAGATTTGGAATCAGAGAGGCAAAATCCGTTAAAAATATATATCGCTGTTCAAACCAAATCGCCTTATTCTCGTTTTGTGACAGTGTGTAATTCAAACATTGTATATTTCTTACACATTTGTTAAATATCCCAAACTATAAGCAGTGACTAAACGCGAACTATAACGAATTTTGAAAAAAGAGAAAATACGTAAACTCCACAATTTACTATGTAGGAGAATATAAATACAAAGTTCAATGAAATTTGAAAGATCAATAACTGAAAGTTGTGTCGAAAGTTTTTAAAAGCTCCCTATAGTTTTCTTACTAGCTTTTTAAAATAATGTAAAAAGTAAAGAGTTATAGAAGATTTTTTTTTAAACATGCAAAATTGGTTTTTTTTATAAGCAAAACATTTATATTTTTATATTGAGATTTTTAGAAAATGGAGTTTATAGTGAATTTTTTTATTTACATTTAAAACAAAATTTATTTGATTTTTTTAAGTTTTTTATAAATTACAAAACAAATGAAATGAAAATCAAATAAAATAAAATAAAACAAAACAAAAAATAAAAGATAAAATCAACAGAAAATCCAAACAGAAACAAAAAATTTAATAGAACCCTTATTTAAACCCTACCCCCTCCTTACCTGTAATTCATCCCACGGTATGGCACCACATTCATCACATTGTATGGCAGCTACTTGAACACGTAAAGTAGAATTGTTGCCCTCTTGTTGTCGAATAACCTCCACGGTAGTTAATCTAAAAATTTTAAACAGTTTAAACTCTTAAAAAGGACACAATCTAACAGAGATTCTGCTTACCTAAAAGTTACCATTGATACTAAATCTCTTCTCCGCCAGGTACTTGTCTCTGAAGGTTCCGATGGTGAACTTAAATTAGTTTTTATAGGCTCTTCATAAACTTCACTGGCCACTTCAACGGGCGAAGCTTTTAAATTACCATCATTGGTAAAGGGATTTAAACGAAACATAACATCTATACAATCCATTGTCTTATCATCACCCATGACAATGGCAAAATTTTCGGAATCTGAACTAATATCACTTTGTATTGAGAATGTATCACTGATATCATCATTGGGTGCTCTTGATGCAATGGCTGAATCAATGGAAGTCATAAAACTAGAAAAACCTTTTTTCATAGACATGAGACCTAGAACGAACAGAATTACAGAAAATATTTAAAGTTGACAATAAACTATATCTCTGAGGACATCATTCTAGAGAAAAAAGATTGAAGTTAGAAGATAATTGAAGAAATTATAAAATAAAAAACTTACTTATCAAAAATTTATTAAATGTTAGCTTTCATCTTCGGAAAGGATTTTATCCTAACTTCTTACAAACATTTTTAACAATAAACCTACCAAGAGTGTTCAAATTACGCACGTTTAGGGGATACAAATAGGGGCAAAAATTACACAATTTCTTGTGTAAACTCATGTCTGAAATTTACAAGCTTAAAAGCTTCATTACCGGTAGTTTTACACATCGAAATGTATTAGAAAAAAATTTTATAATTTTTCACGGAAAACTTCTCTTTTAATAAATTTGTTAAACCACTCGGATGTTTGAATTTAAAGTTTCGGATTCTACTTTAAAGGCTTCGCATTGGTCATTAAATTCGAATTTTCTTACTTTAGCGGTTTGGGCAGGAAGACTTTTCTATTTTTGAACCTTAATTTTTAGTAAGTTTCTGTCGAAGATTTCAAAAAGCATTTTATCTGTGAATTAACTCAAATACATTTAAAATTTAGTTTTTCTAGAAATGCGTTATAGCAAGTAAGAGAGACTTTTCAACATTATGATCCTCCCCGAATGCAGTTTCAAATTCCCGTCTAAATTTCAAGTTCAATCGCTTAAGCAGTTTGTTCTTGTGAGGTCTACACGGAATTAGGGACCCACAAACCAAATTTCAAATTCCTCCCTTTAATTTATTGTCCAGTCCGTCAAGAGGTGACTTCACTCTTTTTGCCCTTCTCCGTAGGTTTTTCCAAAAAGCCCGTCTAAGCGGGTTTGTCCAGACTCAGAGGTTTTCAATTTTTATCGGTTTGGTGAGGCCACTATTTCAGAGACTTCCCATTCATGAACCCCGTAGAAATTAAGAAAAATTATGAACCCACATACCAAATTTGAAGTTTCCCATTTTAATGGTTTAGCCAGGCCGCCAAGGGGTCGACTTTTTCGCTTTTTGTCCCTCCCCGTTGGATTTTCCAAAAATCCCTTCTAAGCGGATGTCTACGCGGGTTTTAAAACCAAGATACCAACTTTCAAGTTCCTCGCTTAAACGGTTTGTCCAGGCCGCCAAGGGATAGAATTTTCCCCTTTACGTCTCTCACCGAAGGAATATCCAAAAATCCCACCTAAGCGGATGGCGATATAGAATAGGGAACCCACGAACCAAATTTCAAGTTCATAGCTTCAGCGATTTGACCAGGCGGCAAAGAGGATACTTTTCCCCCATTTAACCACGATCCTGGGCAAAATTCCAAAAATTACCATTCTAGTGAGTTAGTTAGGTCTTATTCAAAGCAACACATTGCACTTCGACTATATTTTGTGTAGTCTTTTTTCCTTTTCCATTTTTGTTCTTCTTGTTCTTCTTGTTTTCTGTTTTTATTTTTTACTTCTCAACACGCACGCAAAAAAATATAACTGCTGTTTGCCAGCCAAACGTCAGTAGGTAAAGTTGATTTTTTATACCTAGATTTTTTCTTAATTTATTTAAAAATTTATTTTTAGATACATTACCTAACACATCACAAGGTGTCTAAAATGTGTAAATTTATCCCCTCCCCAGACAACACTATGTTAAAAAAAACTCCGATCTAGGACCCGTACCTACAACCTTCGAAACTATCCTGTATGACAACTGGAACGGGTCGCTTTCTCAGTACGGATGTATTTTCTAAAGTTTGGTTAAAAAGCAGACAAATTTTTCCCCAACGCCTGAAATTTAACATGTCTGTTGCCTGATCTATGTGCTAATTTACTGAGTTTATTTTTAGAATTTTTCACCAGAAACGTTTGTAAAATTTGGATTTGAATAGCAGTATCCCCTTTAACGGCCTGTCCAAGTTAGAAACCTGAGATATACAAATTGTGTTCCCTGCAGAATGGGATAATTCACTGATAGGAAACTATTTAGAATTTTTGTCAAGAACGTTCCCTTGCCGACATGACAAAACATCTTTGATTAAAAATAACGTGGTAAAAATTAAATTAAAAAGAAAAAAAGTTGGTCTAGTTGTCCATCATTATTTTTATATTTCAGAAGAAATTTTCTGCCTAAAGGCTTAAATGTTCCAAAGTTCAATTACAATCTTCGGCAAAAACTACACGTCAAAAAAAAATATGACCCCCTCTGGAAAAAAAAAAACAAATATTAAAAATTAGTATCTCCGGGACCCATAGTCCCCCTGGGTCAAAAAAGAGGAAACGCATATTTATACACAAGTATGGGTACGCAAAGGAAATTTCCTCACGATTTCAAAAAAGGTTCAGTTTTCCAGATTCAGTAAACGTAGCCCGAGCCAGAGCCGGTTTTAGTAAATTTTAGAGTACATAAACTTTTGTGTTATTTTAGAAAATTTTAAAAAATTGTAGTTCGCAAGAAAGCGTCGGTGGGAATTTTTTTTTTTAAAAATTGCGTTTTTTTTTTTAACCTAAAAGTATTTTATTTTAGTTTTTCATTTTCCGGTCAAACCTCAAGGATCTATAATATACTTTATTTTATACTATTTTTGTAATTTCCCTTCATTAAAGCATCGTTTTAACATAAAAAAATTTACAATTTTTCGCCGCTCTAAAATTTACTAAAATGGCCCTAGTTCGGGCCTCGCTTAATGGATCTGGAAAACTGAACCATTTTTTAAATCCTGAGGTAATTTCCATTAGTACCCACACTTGTATGTAAATACGCGATTCCGGTTTTTTGGACCCATGAGGCATATGGGGCCCCTAATTTTAAATTTCGGTTTGTTTTTTTTTAATTTCCGTGTGCCCGCTAAAGTGCACTTTAGCCCAATCTTCAAACAATTTCAAAAAAATTCTAGATAATAACTCACCAGAATTAATTTCTTTCGTTATACTGGGTGCATCACTTGTGGAATTTCTAGTCGATCTATAACTTTTGGAAGATGAAGTAGTAACCGATTGTGTAAAGACTCCCGTATCGGGTTTTGTTGAAGATGTTTGACTAATTGTTGAAGAAGCCATAGTAGAAGTATTTTGTATTTGAACATTATAACTAAATATTATTAATAAAAAAAAATATATAAAAAAAACACATGTTAAACATGGAAGAGAATACAAATTTGTATTCCAAATCGTTATTCATCGACATTATTGTCTTTTATCTTTCTTGAACTTTCGTATTCTTACCCATGTGTATTCGGATTTGAATTATGGATACCACTATCGTAGGGAACTTCATTTGTTACCGGTGATGGCGTTTCTATGCTACCGAATGTATTACTTTTCAATTGTTCTAGCGGTGGTGTGGGCCAAGTTATATTTGTACCTAAAAAAAAGTTGGGCAATATCATGATGTTAAATATTTACGGATTACGGTTATGAATTAATGAAGAGCATTTTTTTTTTTTTGTTAGTGTGATTTTTGTTTTTTTGTTTAAGCATGTGGTGATCTAGAAATAGTTGTCCCATCCTGATCACCACTATTTTATTTAATAATGTGTCTACACTACCCAGTGCCATATTACTAATCTATATAACTATTAAAAAATAAATATTAAAGTGAATTTAACGGTTGAAAAAAAATTTGGGATAAAAACATAAGTAAAGAATGATGAATGACTCAAATGGGTTGGGAGTGGTTGTCAATTTTATATATCATTCTCTTGAACTAACAACATAGTGATGGTATATCCTACGGAAAATTAATATTAATTTCAAGAATCGGACCTTTATATGAAAGGAAAATACCACTTTTACAAGATGTAGTCATAAGAGGGGAAATCAACATCTTGTGACGTGTCACAGAACTGACCTAGAATATTTTTATGGATTTGTTTCTTTGAGGAGAGTTTGGTGATATTTCCTAGAATAGTCATGGGGGTCATTTAAGAGTCAATTTTCTTAGGAAATTTTTCTGAGGAGGCTTATAAATAAAGAAAAAATACAATAGTTTTGAAATGATTTCATTTGACATAAAGGCAACCGATATCATACTCTCACAACTTACTAGGTTCAATAGATCTAGTCTTATACATAGATTCCTATACCGTAGTTTAATTATCATGAAGATAAATTCAATGAAACGGTTTTCCATGAATTAAGTTAACCATGCTAAAGAATGGTGATCGGACATTACCCCTGACGGATAGGTAGCAAAACCGAAAATTGGGATTATATTTGAATATTTGTCACTCATAGATCCCAATCCGGAAATAGGAACAATGACCTTCTTCAAAATCCGGATTTGCAACTGAAAACTTTTCGGTCGACAATTTTTTGAGCATAATAATGTCCGTTTGGTTTAGGTCATGTTACCCTGAGCACGTATATGTAATGTTAGGTCTGTTAAATGCGAGACTCTCCTAATATATACCGGATTGTCCTTATCTTTGTCAACATCAAGTCCTATGATGCCATTTTCTTAAAATTATCGAATTCCGCAAACTTTTAACCATATCCCATTCATTTGCCTTCGAACGTAGGTCCCCCTTGTTGAGAATCGGGGCTAAAGACAGATTACGAATAACACACTCAATCGGGACCTTTTGACAATTACCGAGTTGGGTCTTTCGAATAAGGTAAATTTTAGTATGTGCAAAACACAATGTTGTATATTGGAACTAATATTGAGGACTCAGATACTGTTAATGTTCTGGGCATGAAAATTCAAAACAATGTGCGTTAAAACACTAAAAAAAAAACTAAAAAAAAGAATTTTTAGAATCGGTTAAGAATTGTGGTCTGTAATATTATTTGCTAAAATAAAGTACTTTTGGAAACACTGTGCATCGCCGAAACGTAGGTTGTGTAACACTGTTTAATCGATACTACAATGGGAAGTGTTCCAGTGCGATAAGAAAACTTATCCCCAGAGCCATAGTTTCCTTCGCGGCACTTGTTTATCTAGTAGTTCCATATACTTTTATAGGGAAATTTCGTATGTGGACTTAACACTCCGCAGAGATTTTTCCGTAGAATTAATATGTAGTCTAATGTTAACAAAAAATACTTCCTATTTTATACTCATAATCTATTTTTCTGATACGAACAAAATACACAGATTTTGTAGGAGGAATCTATTGAATGTTGGTTCAACGCGAAAAACGCCATTGGAGGCTATCCCAACTGAGAAACTGAATAGTTAAGGATTCGGTACCTACACTTACTACTGTTTGAAATAGATGTTGTGCTTAAAATTAAGTCATAATTCATCAAAGCCTGGTGGAGGATGGCTCAAAATGTTTATAAATTGGAACCCTTTAACAAGGTCCGAACGGGTTCATATCGTTACTGGATAATCTTAATGTTCTGGAATTCCGTTTTTAAGGAGCCGATCGCACAACTCATAAAAATTCGATCACACCAGCCATAAAATAATTTTCTGAAATCGACACTGACTGTCTGCCACTGGAATAACAATTTTCGCAAGCAACATCAATAAAAGGTGAAATTCCGGAATATGGTATTCAACGCTCTCATGGGCACCACTTGTGGCAGAGAGGAGACAATTGTGCAACACACAAGGCGATAGCTTGCTCAGTGCTTAATTAGCCACTCCTATGGACACCGCCTTTCAGTGACATAAAATGTATAGGTTTGCAAATGGCACAAAATCATGCACTTTGGATCGCAACCGGATGTGTCCTAATGATGAACTTGGATCACCTCCAAGAGGATCAAATGTGACTGGAATTTATTGGATAGCATACTATTTCTTAGTTATACTAACATTAAGACCTAAAACTAACAAGGGAGATATCCCGACCCGGACCGGAAGTTCTTAATGAACCTTAGATATGTTGTAGCGAATACAAATTTAAGGACACGTATTTTTTTTCAAGCTGCCCAATCTCATGTTTAATTACCCCAGTTTAAGTTTTTTTGGATTATTTCCTTCTATTATAAGTAACTATAGACAAATTTGGTATCACATGAAAGCTTTTTTGATGACACATTTACTGGTCTAAAAATTATTTCCAACGACTTTAAAGAATTTATTTTATTAAAAAAAATATGTTTTGAATAACATTAAATCTGGAGTTTTATTAAGGAATTGTAGATGTATGAAGCTAAAAGTAATAATCAGTAATGCCTATTTAATTTAATCGAGGGTATGTCTGAGCTGTTTCCGATTCTAAATCGTTGGGTTTTTATGCGACTTTTCCCGAAGAGCCCTTTTCTCCTATATATCAAATAATTTAAAAATGTGGCAACTCTGGGTCCACTATATACGCAATGTGAGTCTCAAAATTTAAGTACTTTAACCTATGTATAAATAAATCTGGTCTTCGTAATTTAAAGGCCAAATTTCGTACAAAAATAAATGAATGTTCGACCCAACTTCCTAACTTTTCAACGTGAGATTGTTCGCCCCGGTAGGCTAGCTGGTAGCGTGCTGGCTTATCAGTGCGGGGGTCGTGGGTTTGATTCCCACCAGAGGCACTGGTCTGTTTTCGCTACAACACGCCGAAGGCCATAGTTGCTAGTGCTCGGTTAGGGTAATAGTATATAATTTGTAATTATATGATTACACTGTGTGTAATTTTTTAAGTCATGGCAAAATAACCATATACGGACACCACTACGCGATAAAAGACTAAAAAAAACAAGACCCGTGTCTCCCAATTTTTCCCACAGTCATGCACTTTTTTTATGGGCCGCCAAATATTTGGGGCCTCTTTATCATTTTCGCAAAAAAGTGATAATTTTCTCGGGCTTATATCTTGCAAACCGTTCAGAATTTCGATTTACTCTCTGAGGCAAAGTCTTGTCATAAAGAACCAAAATTGCGAACATATAAAATCAAAAAACTTCACCTTCCAGATCAAAATCGCAAAAAACTTAAAAAAAAATCGATTTTTTTTTACCTTTTTCCCCGTGTTCAGGTCCATAGGTAGCAAACCGTTCAAATTCAAGGAAACAATCAACTACAAAAATTTACCAAAGATCTCAATAAACAAATTTCTAGAACATATAAACTTCCTAGAGATGATTCTTAACACTGTTTAGGTAGCGCGCAAAAGTGAAAAATTTGCCGAAAATTTTTTAATTTAATTTTTTTACCTTTTTTCTCCTGTTCAGGTGCATAGGTAGCAAACCGTTCAAAATTCAAGGAAACAATCAACTACAAAAATTTTCCTGGGAATAATTCTTAACACCGTTTAGGTAGCGCTTAGGTAGCCGCAAAAGTGACGCGGTGAATGTTATATAAAGTGCTACAACATAATTCGTACACAACAGTGGCAACTGACAGTTTCAGTATGCAGTGTGAAAAAATTGATTTATTTTGCTACGTTTGCGGTCATCAAACCAGAAAAAAACATCTACAAGATTTCAAAAGGAAAAGAATCTTTTAACTAGTGAATTCAAAAGAGCATATACATTGTTTTTCGACGAAGTGGACTTGACCGGTGAAAATTACACACCTAATACAGTGTGTCGCCAATGTTATAACAATCTCATGGCATGGTTGAGTGGAGGCAGAGGTACTATGAAGTATTGTAAGCCGGTAAACTGGATTAATCGCCCAGGTGATCATGATGCAACCAGTTGCTATGCATGCGTAAATTACACATGTCGTCTAAATCGACATGCTGAGAAGAACAAAATTTATAAAGCAACTGCAACAGCCACACTACCAGTGCTTGCACCTGAAAATTTTGTATCACCAAGGCCGCCAATTCCAGATCGTACTACAGAATAAACATACGTACTACTACGTACTACATTATAAACATAATACGAATACTTTTTTTTAAATATTTTTGTAATAGATAGCATAGCATCTCAATGTTGAAGTAAATAAAAAACAAATGAAATTAAAAAACGGTGTTAAGAATAATTCCCAGGAAGTTTATATGTTCTAGAAATTTGTTTATTGAGATCTTAGGTAAATTTTTGTAGTTGATTGTTTCCTTGAATTTTGAACGGTTTGCTACCTATGGACCTGAACACGGGAAAAAAGGTAAAAAAAAAATCGAATTTTTTTAAGTTTTTTGCGATTTTGATCTGGAAGGTGAGTAAATCGAAATTCTGAACGGTTTGCAAGATGTGAGCCTGAGAAAATAATCACTTTTTTGCGAAAATGATACCGAGGCCCCAAATCTTTGGCGGCCCATAAAAAAAAGTGCATGACTTTGGGAAAAATTGGGAGACACGGGTCGTTTTTTTTAGTCTTTTATCACGAAGTGGTGTCCGTATATGGTTTTTTTTTCGTGTTGCACTGTGTTATTAATTAATAAAAACCAAAAAAAAAAACGTGAGATTGGTCAGCTAAAAAAAAATACGTGTCTCTTATTTTTATCCTCAACAACATATCCTAAGTTTATTAAAATCGGTTCAGGATACCTCCCGTGTAAGCCTTCAAAACCCCTCATCCCTAATATCCTTTGTTTGTAATGTCCCCTTTAAGTAAGGTAAGTTAATAGAAAATCATGCCAAATATGTTACAAATTAAGAATAAAATTTGTTATGGGTGCAATAAACAAAAAAACAACATCAAGATTTTAAAGGAGAAGGTGACAAAATTTGAAGAAAAATTAATAATAATGTTAGTAAATGATTAAAAATAAAATTGTTTTAAAATTATGTTAATAAAATGAAAACCCAAAAACAATAAAAAAAGCCTATATTGAAATAAAAATGAAAACAAACACTCTTACTATTTATGTGTAAATCATCACCCAAACTAGCTGAATCAGGTAAGACACTTTCAGCATCACCACCACTTGATTCCTTACCAGGTGTTGGAGATGGCATAACAAAAGTCACTTCAATTTGTGGTATAACACAACCGAATATTAAGGATTTATTAGTGTTTTGCTAATGAAATAAGAAAAATAATTTAAAAGATTAAGAAATAGCAACATATATAAAAAAAAAATTCAATTCAAAGTTTAAAATAGTTTTAAATTTCAATCAAACCTTTTGTAAGATCCTCTCAGCATCCAATGATAAAAATGTTGACATTTCATTAAATTCCTCAGCCAAACGTAATAGGAACAACAATTGATAGTGATCAATTTGTACACTAACCAAATTGGAAATATGAGCAATGGCATGTAAGTCAGCTGTGCGTTCTGCTTCTGTCACATCCGAAGATGTTTGGGATTTTCGTTCCACATGTATATCCTCTTCACTATCGAGAAAAGGATTTCTAGGTAATTTTGTATTGCTATTTGCATAATCCAATCTTGCATCAATTGCCGAGGATCCCGCTTTTGTTGTTGATGCGGCGGAATTTGAATCACCACCGCTACTTCCTTTACGACTGCCCGCATTACTTTGTGGACCATTTGAGGGTATGGCACCATTGCCGGAATGCAACCACAGTGTAATGGGTACAGCATCAACAAATGGTATAGATTTATTGGTGCCCAATGAACGGGCACCTAGGAAATCTATCCATACGGGATCTAATTTGATACACCAAACATCTCGAGGTTCAGACCACATAGCATAACGTGACAGACATTGTAGTGAGGCTGATTTGGGTATTGAAGATCGTTGACCGCCGATATTATTGGCAGCAGCTGCCTCGGCGGCGGATGCTGCTCCCACATCCGTGGCGGCCACATGCGATAATATACGATCGGTTACAATACACATATCTCCGGAGGTTGAAGGAAATCCAGTACCAAATACTAAAGAACCTTCCTGTAAGGAATGTAATGCCTGTGCCAAATCAGCACGTGATGAACCCATTTCACGTATATTGGTTAAAGCAAAGCGTGATATTTGTATTTGCATCATTTTCGGACGATCTTTCTGATTTGGAGTCTCCACCGAAGATTCGATTACGATTCGTGGCATTATGGCTTCGACTTTAACATCCATATACATTATACTGGGTTCATTTTCAGGTTCATTGTATAAAGATAATTTGGAAGATCCTTTTAAAGTAGTAGTCGCTTGAGAACCATGTGATCCTATGGTGGACGGTGATCCAATGCCAGCGGCTGTTGAGTTTGTAGGTGATACCGTAGCAGCAATGCTGGTTCGTAAGAGACTTTCGTGTAGATTTAATGCAAATGAATTAAGCCATAATATGGAGCTCATATCAAAATGTACTTGGAGGGGATTAATATGCACAAACACCTTGGACGGGGGTACTATTGAGGTAAAGAATTTTGCAATTATTGTTAACAGTATTCAAATTTAAATTTTTCAATAAACTTACATGGAAATATAAAATCTCCCGGATAATAGAAATATGTAAACTCTGCATGTAAAATTGGCATTTCCGCAGGAAAAGAAAAACGATCTTTATCACCTAGGAATGGAAAAATTTTGGTATTAGAAAAAAAATTCAATATGCATTTTAAAGAAAGAATTTAAAAAAAATATAAAGAATACTAATGAATTTAGCAACACTGATAAGCCTTTAAAGCCAAGTTTTTATACACAACGTTTTGGATGGCAAATGGTACCGTTTGGTAATGATGCCGTCACTATACTAATTAGGGTTTGGAGACTACGTTCGAAGTTTTAATCCGTCATAAAGCATCCTCATTTTAGAAATGAATACAAATTAATAACGCAAACCAAATATATTCGTTTAGCTTAGAGTATAGAATTCGTTTTATTTCGATAAATAGGTAAAACTTTTTCGCATAGGCAAGCTATTGGACCATCATACATTTTCCGTCTAAGCCATTTAGTTATTTTTTGTTTTTGAGTTCTTTGACCTAATAATAGTTATGCCACAAAAAGTGTGCCTCGTGGCCCGAATTCTATTCCCTTATTTCTCTTGGTAAAAATATCTGGCCAATGAGTAAAATGCAGTTTTGGTCGAAGTGGCCAGAGTGCAGTTGCATGTGCTCGTCAAAGGCTTAAGAGCTGTTATCTTGTAGAACATAATCAACACCTGCTTCCCCAAGTGACTCTACACCAAATTTTTGGTCACGATCCCCGCACAAATAGTTCATAATTTCCTCTTGAGAAGTAAATGGTTTTCCTTTTGTAGATAAACCCCAGTTGTTTATAGATATTCAGTCTGAAGAATAGTAGGGATACTAAAAGGACTATTGGTTATCTCAATTAGAACAAGACATCATTGTCAGATAGTGATCTTCAACGCTTGCTAACCTTTTTAAATTTTCGTACTGTTCGAGATCTGATCTTATGAAGAGCATAGGTAACTACCATCTTGTTAAATTTCTAAAATCACTATTTAACATTCGACAGTATTCTTCCCTAAAAGATACTCTACAAGAGATCTATTAACGTTCTTTTCGGCATATTCAAGGCGGTCCACTATCCAGTTTGGTAAATGAATATATGTTGCTTTATATACTTCTAAATGGCTTGTTAGTGATTGATTTGATTGTCGATAGTGACGATGAGAGTATTAAGTTCTTTTACGAAGATTATTAAGTTTTTCGTAAGTTGATGGGAAGGTACATGATATTTAATTTTATCGTGAGAACAGCTATTTCCCAAGTGTTTTTCCATCGACTTTTTAAGCAATGCCAGCAGAGTGAAGGTGTGTTATCACTTGAGTACTGGAAAATGTATATAGGTACAGACTTTATATTTTTCTGCCTAATGTTGTTTTAGACGAGATCTCATCCAACGAGTTTCTGGTTTTTATCCTTTTCTTTTTCAGATCTTTCCTAGATTTTTTTTGGATAAATCTTCTTCCTTAACTTCTCTTTCGCAGAGGACAGCAACATTTGTCATTCGCTTTTCTTCCAAGAAATAACTTTATGACTCTGGACCGGGAACTGGTATTCTGAGCACAAAAGTGCAACCTCCTATCTTTTCCCTTAATTTCCAATAGAATATCATTAATTTACTGCTGATTCAACAAATTTGTGGAAAAATAGCTTTCCGCGAATCAACATTTTATCGAAACCCAATTTTATTTTGGGACAGGCGTGAATAAATTAAGAATGGAGGGCCTAAAACTAATTCGAAAGACAAGTTAATCGGTGTTTGGTTGTACATTTCTTTTAAATAATTAGTTTTGTAAGGGGATGCCTTATAAAAAACGTAATGATTTTCAAAAATAAAAATAAATTATTGAAATCTTTAGGTCAAGTTCATTTAAAATCGAGTTTTAGTTTTAAGACGATAAGGTCAAATTAAGAAACTGGGGAGTTCTAAACCGTAACCAAATAGTGTTTTTTTTGGGAATTGATTAAAAACAATGAGTTCCGGAAAAATTTGGATAATATAATTAGATTCAGGATCCCGAAATGTTTAAAGTGTTTGGTCTAACTGATGAATAACTGATTCCAGATTTGGACTACCAACACAGAAAATTTTATATGACAAACTTATATCCTAAGGTCTTTATGTTGAGCTTCATTTCCGTTATGAAACTTTTGCAGATGAATATGAGATCAGATAAAAAGAGGGGTAGATGCATAGACTATAATGAAATTTAATTTTCCATATACTCAATCGAAGAAAACTTATTCTGCACGAATATAACAAAAATAAATGTATTTCCATACGTTTGATATTAAAAAAAATATTTAATTACCATATTCCACGGTAAAAAAAGTTATTAAAAACTTTAATCAACGCTTGTTAATTGAAAGAAAGAGCGGAAGTGGTAGTGAGCATGGCCAAAGGGATATAAAAGCAGCGGAAAAGCTAATAGAAGCCTTTTAAAAGGATCCTACCATTCCAACTCGAGCAGCAGCGAGTTAAGTTATGAAATCGCGAAATTTCGTCCAGAATGTCAAAAAGCGAAATGGACTCAAGTGTTATATAGCTCATGTATGTTCAGACAGACATGCAATACAAAATTTATCAGCAAAAACACTTAGTCAATGTCTTTTCGAAAAACAATTAACAAAATATAATTGCGTGATAATGAATGATGAAACATATTGCTTTGCAAACTTCCGGTACATTGCAGGACAAGACTTTTACACAGCATGTTGTCGTGGTGATGCTCCAATTCAATGTAAACAAAATATTAAGTCCAAATTAAAAAAAAACACCTTTTTGGCAAGCAATTTGTTCTTGTGAAAGAAAATCAAGTCTTTTCTTTACAACTGGTACAATAAATGGTGAAGTTTATGGAGAAGATTGCTTAAAAAAGCGACTGTTACATTTGTAAGATCTCACACTACAAAACCGTTATTTTGGCCTGACCTAGCTAGGAAGTTGTCATTATGCAAGATCCACAATCGAATGGTATATCAACAACAATATCGACTTTGTACAAAACAAAAAACAATTCATCAAATTGTACAGAACTACATCCAATAGAAGAATATTGGACAATTTTAAAAGAAACTTTAAAGAAGACAGGAATGACGGTGTCAACTGTAGAAGAGTTCAAATCTAAATGGAATTTGGCAACCAGAAAAGTGAATAAAAGTCTCGTGCAAAAACTAAAAAAAACTAAACTAATTCGAAAAAAGTGCGATGTTTTGAATACCAATCGACTTCTAATTAATTTTTTTTTTTACATTTTACAAGCTATCTTGCATTTAAATTTTTTTGCGGATTTGAAACAACATTTCTATAGAAACGTGTAGTAAAAATATTTTTGCAATTCCATCTATGAAAAAATTCGTGGTACATATATGTCCTATTGGTCGTCAACGGCCAACATTAGTAAGCATGTGCCTTACCCAAGTAATAGCGAAAGACGTTTCTAAACTTGTATGAGTCATATTACACATATTATCTAATAAATTTTTCTATGCTCAACACGAATATGTAAAAAAAAAATATATTAAAAACCTTTTGTAGTCCCAAAATATTCTTATTATACAGTTTCGGAAAATTGAAGAATATAAAACAAAAATGCTTAAATTTCTATATGAACAAAAAAAAAACTCAACAAAAACCACCTCTTTGTTAGCCGTTGATGACCACTAGGGTATATATTATATCAGTGCCCTGTAGAAAATGGAACAATTCCAAATATATCAATGGTTCTTGAAACTTGAAGCATTGGACCATTTAATATCAAAAGTTTGTCCCATATGTACAAGAGAGCGACTCAAAAAAAAAGTGATTTTGTTACCCCTCTGAAAATAAATCTTGATATGTTTTATGATGATTCCCAAAATATTTTGGTTTTAACGTTGACCATCTGTGAGCTGCATTATTTTTAAAAAAGGTCTTTTTTCAGTTTTTAGATTTTTTTTTGTACTTTGCTCCAAGACGACATAAATAATATTTGGTATCATCGAAAAGAGGTTTTGCAACAGCATCCAATGGTATATAAAACTTGACCACCTTGCGACCTACTAGTTGAAATATTTAACTAAATACATATTTTCGTTTCGAGTTTTCATACAAATTTTACGTATTTGGAAATAATGTTCTGTTTTTCTAATATTATAAATTTATGATGCGCCTGTCATTAATAGATTAATATGTTTTTAACTAAAAACTTAATATTTGAAAACTTAAATATATCTCACAGCATCGTAGATTTGAAAACAGATCTTTTGCTTATCACCAGATTATTACAATTGAAAAATGAAAAAATTTGATACCCATATTGCCTATATTAAAAAAAGATAAAATATATCGCGATTTTCGCGTTTTATGTGAATAATTCCAAAACAGATTCAATTTGAAAGCAGAACATTATTTCCAAATACGTAGAATTTGTATGTAAACTCGAAACGAAAATATGTATTTAGTTAAATATTTCAATTAGTAGGTGGCAAGTGGTAAAGTTTTATATACCATTGGATGCTGCTTCAAAACCTCTTTTCGATGATACCAAATTTTATTTATGTCGTCTTGGAGCAATGTACAAAAAAATTCGAAAAACTGAAAAAAATACGCTAGAACCAAAATATTTAGGGAATCATCATAATGCATATCAAGCTTTATTTTCAGAGGGGTAACAAAATCACTTTTTCTCTTCCATACAAGTTCTCTAAAGTTATGTACAGACGGTTGTCAGATTTTACAATATTGTCAGAAAAATGTTCAGAAAATGTCTAACAACAGTGTGAACTTACAACTTTTGTCTTGCAACATTGTCAGAAAAAGCATTGGCTGTACATTGTAAGACAATAATATTGTCAGACATATGACATTCGTGTGAACACCCTACGTTGCCATTGTCAGATAATTGCAAGACATTGTAGACAATTTTTTATTGGCAGATGTGTTTAAATTAATGCATCTGACAATGGCAGTATTGTCACAGAAATATTTCTATTGGCGGCACTGTACATAAATAATGAAAAAAAAGTTCATATTAATAATATTAAAAATCAAAAGTGAACCAAAATAGGAAATCAAATTAAATGAAAAAATGCATGGCCACATTTCCATTAATGAAACCTGCGTCATAGATTGCAGCTATGAGCCAACTGACTTGATGTTTCGTACCCAGTCGCCAAGAGGCTCCCAGTCGCCAACAGGCTCTAAAGCTGGGAAAAAACCAACAACCAAACAAAGATCCTACCGCAAAAAGATGGAATCCGTGTGGTCACACGAAAGTATTATCAAACTTATCGAGGAAGTTGAGGTACGGCGAAGTTTATGGGTTGCTGGTTCCGCTGAGTATAAACTTCCCAAAGATATTTTATGGCAAGAGGTCGCAGATGCCATCCAGATAAGTGTGAACGATTGCAAAGGAAAATTTGCATCGAAAAACTAACTGTTTTTTAAAAAATTGATCACTCGGGATCTCTCTCGGACCTAGCCTAATTATGTTATAAGGGTATATTAACACTCCCATGGAACAAAAATTTTGTCCGTTTTGGTCTATCTCGTTTAGTTTTGGAGATACAGGACATTTTAAAATATCGCCATTTTGTAAAATGGCTTGTATCTCGAAAACTAAGCATGATATCGCAAAATGGACAACATTTTTGCAAACCTTAACAAACCGGCCCGTGTCGACAACACAAATGTGTACAGTGTTCCGATTCCAATTATTCCCCGTTTCATTTCATATCGTTCCATTTTGGACCAATGTTCCAATCCATTATCTGAGTGATTAAATTTTTATTTTCACGTACTTTTTTGTGTAAAAAAATAATTGTTTTTTCATAAAAAATGAATCTTTCAGAATATTTCCCAAACCTAGGATATTTACAATGAAATTGTAATGAAATCATCAATTAATTAGTTCTGGCAATGTCTAACAACAGATCTGGCAATTTTTGCCATAAAAGAATCTGACAACCGTGTGAACTGACAATTTTCGTTGGCAGATAAATTTATTGTTTGACAATTGTCTGACAATGAAATTGAAAGGTTTTCTTACAATCGTCTGAACTGACAATTTATCTTTTGCTAAACATGTTTCATTGTCAGTACATTGCCAGCACATTGCCAGATCTTATAATATTGTAAGATCTGACAACCGTTTGTACATAGCTTAATGTACAGTAGCGTTTGAAAAAAATATGGAACAAAAATTAAAATAAAAAATATTTTATGTTTACTTTAAGGTCACCCTTTTCGGATCTGCAACCATACTTATTCAAGTTTTTGATGTGATCTAAAAGCTTCATCTATACTCTGTCGGAACAAGTCGCACTCGAAAAAATATGTTCGATGTTAATTTATTTTTCGAGATGTCACTGATATTCGGCTACTATTCAGTATTCGGCATGTTTTTACCATTCAGCGGAATACCGAATAGTAACAGAGTTATTCGATTAAAATGAAATAGCTCAAAGGCCTGTTTTTTTTTTATCTAAAAACTTCAGAAAATCAAGTTTTTCCTATTATATGTTTCTTTAAAACGCCAAACATGAATTTTTTTATTATTTTATTTAATTTTATCTATATCTAAAGAACAGTGTAGTTTTATATGAATTTTATATTAAAATGTATGAAGGAACTGTTCGCCAAATATCGGGTTTTCTGTACAGCGTAACTACATATGTAGTTATTTTAAAACATATTCTACCCCAGATAACCCATGTTAGAGCCGGTTTCATGGAACGAGCTCCGTAGGTAGTTCCTCCGAACTAAAATGTAAAGTTTAATTGACAAAGAAATTGTTCTAAACCTAGTTTGAGAAACAGTGCTTTACAACAAATAATACTCGTATTGCCAGTTTAGAACATTCTCCTCCAGATAATTTGTGTTTGCCACTGTTCGATTAATTTATTTAAAGATAAAATAAATTGTGGAAATAAAAATAAACCAGGCAAATTTAATATACATAAATGAAACGCTGGACATGAATGGCATTTACGGTTAAAAATAAAAGTATTTGAAAAATTGCCCATACGTGTTTTGCAATATTTTGTCATGGTAAGAGAAAAATAAAAAAATAATGAAATTCATAACTTTTTAAAAACAAAACTATAAAAAAAATATAACATGCAATAACGTTATTGTTGAGTTTTGATATGCTACACCATTTCCAGTAGAGATACAAAAAAAATCATTCAAATTTCGATGTTTAAAGAGAGAAAATTTCAAAGGAATCAAAGTTTATTGAATGATTTTTAAAGTAACCTAATGAATTCAAGCCTTTACTTTAAAATATCAACGGAAGGACATAAGATTTAAGCCGTAATTCTGATATATATTCTTTTTTTCGGAGTTTTTACTGGTCCCGGCAATTTAATATTGTAGAAAAAATCATACGCCAGCGCGAACAAAACAATCCAGTATGTGACGAATTTCACTTTCAAATGAAACAAAAAATGTTGCTGTCATTATTTCGCAACATTTTAATTGCAAACAACATTTTTGGTCTTCAAAGTTTAGTAACGTCATGATGCTTGTTAGGAAAAGACCTAACCAAGTGCTTGATTACTAAGAAGACAAGAATGGAGCAAAATTGATTATTAACAGGTTTTTTGTTAAAGTTCTGCCTATTATGGAGGCTCTAGCTTTTCTAAAACTTCGGGTTCTGATGAGATCTTTAGCCAGATCGAAATACTAGTATCAACCTAGATAATATGTTTGATTTGCTTTGTTTTTGTAAATATACGGATGTTGAAAGCTCGTTATAAATTGAAAATAAATTCATAAGTTGAAACATTTCATTTAATTAATTCGATTGATAAAGGTTTTATTCGATTAAGTATTTTCTGAAACAAATTATAATCGATAAAATTTTCAGTTTCAATCGAAAGTGAAATTCATCGTGAAATACATGTTGTGTGTTTTGAATTTAATACGTCTCGAAAGTGTTTCAGAAATTATACTTGACTTAAACTTAAATTCTGAAATTTATTAAAAATCGCAATTTACCCGCAAAATTTAGAACTCAGAGGAAAAAACAAGAAACATTTTTCAAAAATTATAAAATATCAACTGAAATTTAAATCAGGTTGTTAATTTTAAACGTCAAAGTTTCTTCTAAACTTCACTTCATATTTTTCTTTGATGTTTCCTGCATAGCAACTGGAAATTGTGTTGCAACGGTAGACAAAATAACCAAATATGTAAATCACCTGTTTTTATTTTCCTTTTATGTTGTGCTTTAAATGCAATGCATATTTTTTTGAATTGTTCACATGAGGCATGAGGAGGAGGAGATACGTTATTAAGCAATGTGACATCAAATACCAATATTTAAAAAATATATGTATGTTTGCATGTTTATTTAGAAAAAAGGAAAATTTTTATCCGAAGCAAAAAAAGCATCAAATAATAGGGGCGAAATTGTGAGAAAAATGCAACAAATTGTATATAAAAATAGAAGATATAAAATAGAAATAGATATTATAACATAATTAGTATACGAGTAATAATAAGAATGTGTTAATGAGCATTACTAAAAGATACATCCTTAAACATTAATATAATTTATACAAAGTAAAAGAACAATAGCGGAAAACTCTAATTTGTGGATGGTGACTACAAAATAGTCCTGAGAAAGTTAAATATTTTATACTACGTTCGTACTGAACGCCAAAATACGTATTTTCTTCAAGTTTTCGATTTAAAATTTGTATTGAATTTAAAACTTGAAAAAAAAAACGAAAATACGTATGAATAGTCAAATTATAGAAAAATACACCGAAAAAATCAATCAAAATACTTCAAAATTGCAGAAGTCTCATTAAATGTAACTATTTTCTACATACTTCCTTAAAGTCCAAAAATATTCTGCAATTTTCCAACATTGTTCTTTACTATCTGTAATATTAACACCAAAATCATATAGTCCTACTTACCAGATATAAATTCTTTTGGCATTTGTTTTTTACCCGATGTGGTAACACGATACAATTGAAAATCTTCTATGCGTAATATAACACACGAAGACATTAGTTTGGCTAAATTATCAAGTACCGAACGTTGTTGTTGTGTATGATGACTATGATGGCTATGATGACTACCGGCAGATGAGGCTCCCGAGCCAATATTACTACCTAATGGTGTTGGAGTACTACTACCAGTGGAAGCATTTGTCTGTTTATTGATAGTAGTTGTAGTATTAGCAAATTGTGAAGACAGACTAGCGGCATTTAATGTTATCGGTGAATTTGGTGTACTACGTTCTAGTGGTGCATGAGAAGAAGGACGATTTGGTTGACTTAGATTAAGTACAGCTTCGCGGAATGAATTAAGCGATTCTTTAAGCCATAAGGCTGGTGAAACAGAAGCTTCTTTGTATCTGCGAAAAGGAAAGAAGTTCAGGTTATTAATAATTTGTATTTCTAATTAGGATTTAGAAAGTTTTCTTACTTGGCCCAATGAGATCTATCGGATTTTGCTAAATGATAAGGATAGTAATCCACTTGGAATGCTTGTACGGATATTTGTAATGCGCCACCTTTATTAAGATCTGGATAACTCGAACGACCATCTGGAAGGAAGAATATTTTACATAACAAAATTAGAAAATAGAATTTAAAATAGTATTAAGAAATAGAAGCGATCTTTAGAAATAATGAGCTGATAAAAAATATGGTGAGCATATTTTTGTTTCACAACGCAAATGGCGCCCAACGTAGAGATCCTACAAAATGACCGGTTGTAACCTTCACTTTCAACTAGAATTTTTACATCATCTGTAGATACCCCAATCAGTCTATCCGTCATTGTGCACAGGAATTGTATATGTGTCCATCCACTGCATGGAAGATTTTGCGGAAAGATCTTGGTTTGCGTGCTTACAAAATCCAACTCGTGGAACAATTGAAGCCACACGATCACCTAGGAAGGCGTAGATTCCGTGAATGGGCCCAAAACAAGATTGCCGTTGATGCCGATTTTCTTAAGCGAATTTTGTTTAGCGATGGAGCTAACTTTTGGTTAAATGGATACGTCAAAACTGCCTATTAGTTACATGGATGAGAAAAAACACATGTTTGGCCAAAATGTCATAATTTGACCCTCTCTAACTCAGAGAGTTCTTGACCGATCTTGTTGAAACATTATGTCTAAACTACTATCCAATAGGACTAACCTTGGTGCAAATTTTATCCCGATCGGAAGACATCGTTTTCAAAAGTTGGGTAACTTGAGATGTATATACATTTTTTACTCGGGTTTCCACTTTCAATACAAACTTCCCAAGATTTTGAAAATGGAAATATTTGGGCACGTAAAATGGAAAATTCTTTATTTATCATCATCAACAATGCATCAGAGATATTGAGTTAATCACCCACACAATTTAATCATTTTTATTTTTGTCATATATGCTATTTTTCTTTCAAAAAAAAAAATAAACTTTAAATAAAATTACTCTTTTCTAATTAAAAAATGAATAACAATACAAATCAAACTTTAAATTATTTTCATGAAATTGCCATTCGGTCGTTACGTTTAAATTTCACAACATTTATTACAAACATAAACAAAATAATCAGCAACATGAAAATCATAATTCTTGTTGAAACAAACATAAATGACAGTAAAAACATTTTTTATAATATTCACGGTTTCAACACAGTTTTCTTAAATAGAAAATTGCGGTGCATGTAAAAGAAAATATAGAATTCACCAAACTCTCCACAAAATCTAAATCATTTGAACTCATACATTTAGACATAATGCCCCCACATCTAAAAATTCCTAAGTTTATTACTGAGCTCGACACAATCGTTAAGAAGAAAAAAACAAGAGATCACAATAGTGGAGATATGAATATACCCAGCCAGAAATTGCCAATGGTCTAAAAAATCAAGCACTGGCAGAGCACTATTAGCCAATGATCCAACAAATAAAGTGCTGGCAAAGCACTGATTTACAACGCTCTGCCAACGTTAGTTAAAAGTGCTTTGCCAGTGCTGAATTAACAAAATTTACAACAGTAAGAATAATAAAAGCACTGGCACAGTACTGACTTAAAACGCTTTCCCAACATTGGCAAAAAGTGCATTGCCAGTACTTATTTACAAAATTTTTCAACCCTTAACTTAATAAAAATAGTGGCACATCCCTTGTTCACAACAAGAGTGGAAATATTCAAAACTAAATTGCAATGTATGATTTGAAGTTAAGAATATTAATTTATGTAGTCAGCTAATCTTGCTAACTTATCACAAAAATAATTTGATAACAAAATATTCAGTTATTTTGTAATTAACATAGCTGAAGCAAGCCTATTGTTATTTCTGTTCAAATTACCAAAATCACTCAATAAGATATAATACAACTCTTTACTGAAGTGGATTACTAATTAGGACTTTATTTGTCGTTTTTGGTTTTGGTATTGGCAAAGCGCTCATTGCCAGTGCTTTGCCAACGTTTTAAAAAAGAAACGGCCAAGCCCTGCCCGGTGTTATCATTTTGGGGTTGGCAAAACATTTATTATATTATTAAAAAAACACTTCATTGTTTGTTCTACAAATGCTTTGCCAACGTTTTAAAATTATGGTTTTGGTACTGGCAAAGAGCTCATTGCCAGTGCTTTGCCAACGTTTTAAAAAAGAAACGGCCAAGCCCTGCCCGGTGTTATCATTTTGGGGTTGGCAAAGCACTTAAATCTTCAGATGTCCAACGCTCTGCCAACGCTCATCACCTTTGAAAGCACTGGGCCAATGCTTTGCCGTTCGTATTTTTCTGGCTGAGTAGACATTAAAACAAAGAACACACCTAGTTCAAAAGTGACTCAACTCAAAATTTTAATTTTTCGGGTTTATATGCTTAAACACTGTACAATACACTTGGTTATCTATAAAAAAATATCAGTGTATTTTGTTGTTGTTAACTGTTGCTAAAAAATAGTTATGTCTTTCTTTATGTTTCAACAAGAATAATAGGAAAGAAAACTGCAATTTAGCTGGATTAGATTCGAGGCCATACTTGGGTGTGATCGCTAAACGGTCATGACTTGGTTATTTTACGTTTGTAATGTAAGATGAGCGCAGGTTTGATTCTTACAGCCGCAGCCGTTTTTAGAGGAAAACGTTTATTCTTCTTCTTAACCTCAACATTTCTAAATTAAATTTGTCAAATGCATATTAATTAAAAATTAATTGCGACGTTAATATAACACTGTACTAAAATACATTATAAAATTTGCCCTGTGGCTATGTCTCAACTTAAAACGCAAAAGTTGTCAACCCTGAACGTAAAAACCATACGTCAATCTGGTAACATTGTTAAATAGAGACGGAGAAGATTAGAAAAATGATAAAAAATCTAAAAATAGAATATTTGTGTTGTTAGTGTTGTCACTTCTGAGTATAATATACAATAACAGAAAAAGCTAATAGGAAAGAAAACTGCAATTTAGCTGCATTAGATTCGAGGCCATACTTGGGTGTGATCGCTGAACGGTCATGACTTGGTATTGTTACGTTTGTAATGTAAGATGAGCGCAGGTTTGATTCTTACAGCCGCAGGTTGTTGAAAAAATTTCTCATATAGAGACAATCTGACAATTATAAGACACAAATAATAATACAATTTAAATGGAAAATCACTTATGAGCCTGTCCATAAAAAGGCAGAAACTAGTCTAGTCTGATTTAAAAATTAATAGTGTTTATAATTTTTAGAGAAAAACGTTTATTCTTCTTCTTAACCTTAACATTTCTAAATTAAATTTGTCAAATGCATATTAATTACAAATTAATTACGACTGTCTATATGACGTTATTATAACACTGTACTAGAATAATCTACATTTATGTAGATTATTCTTGCAACAACACAGGAATTGCCAACACCACCAAAACCAACAACCTGGCCAAGGATCTCGACGTACTAAACGTACTAAATGACAAAAGATTCCTTCAGCCAATTGACGACGTGCAGAAGGAAGGTTTAAGTGGAATGCTTTTACAACGAATACGGAAGAAGTGCCTTAGCCGTAACTCTGAACACAATTTTTAACACTGTACCAACACAATTATTAAATAATTACAACAGAAATAAAATGATAAAAAAAAACATTTTATAAGTTTGCAATAAAAGAAAATAAAAGAATTAAAAACATTAGTCTAAATTCCTGCAGACAAGTTGAATGGCTTAGCGGGACTTGCATAAAAATATTAAATTTTTAAATAAATTATGAAAAAAAAAAAAAAAAAAGTGTCTAAAGGGGTGCATGAAGCAAAAGTTGGTGGGAACCGCTGCTCTAGATTAAGTAAATTGTTATAAACTGTTTTAACAAAAAAAAACTTACCGCCTTCATCATCACACAAATGTAAATCAATACGTTGGCTAAAGAAATGATATGATGTTTCTCGCACATCAAAGGCATTAAACATTTTCGAATGAGTATTCACTTGCGAAGACTCGCTTTGGCGATTTTTTTGTTGAGCCAATTGAGCTTGATATTCAGGAAGTGTCTAAAAAAGAAAACGAAAAAAGGCAAATTTTACAATTTGTGTATTCTTAAACTAAATCTTTTTTAAAATACCTCTAATTTTTTGGCTGCCTTAGTCTTTTGAGTAGCGGCAGTAGCCGATTTAATAAGACCCGATAAAGAATCCACAAAATGTAAGGCTGCCTTAAGTTGTGAATCGGTTAAAACCCACAGCAAATCATCCAATATCAAGACTAGACGTGAAGCTAATAAAGTACAATCCGATAAACGTTTTCTTATGGTTATACGACATCTAGCATGATTTGTAAGTAAACGTAAGGGAGTCAATGATTTATCCTGAGTAGAGCTGGCTTCAATTCGTACAGTTTGCCATGATAGTTCTTTGAATATCAATATAATGCCCTTATGGGAATCTTTAAGACGGGTAAAACGTAAATCACCATTAGCCCATTTGGGTGTTTTTGATTCAACGCGTATTCGGGACATCTGGAAAAGAAGAGATTTCAATTTTACATAGAACATTTTTTACATGATCCCTTTTACCTGCACAGAAGCTGTAAAGGCGCTACTTAAAAATTTTACATTAACAGTATTAACAATTATGGTTATGCCGTCGACAACTTTATGTATAAAACTATATTTGCCCTGAGGTGCCTGAGGTAATGAACCACTGCCCGCACTACCTCCTCCACCGCTGCCAATGCCATTTGGTGATTTATTATCACCGTTACGTGAAGTAGGATCACATGTTTCTACAGTTATATTAACCTCGTCCAGAGTCTTTTTGGGGAAAAAGAAAAAACATTATTCAGAAAAATATTGATTATCTTTCTCTTTTACTCACCAAAGTAATTGGAACACTTTTTAATTTTGTCCAACTTATACGAAATGAAACATGATTACACCACGCCGATGTTAAACGTAACCAAGATGGCAATTCCAATAATTCGGTGAGTACAGCTTCATTTAATTCTAAATTTGATAGTTCTCCTTCACCGCGAAATGCACTTAAATTGATTTTATCGGATGACAGATTTTTTGTGTAACTGTAAGGATAAAATAAAAAGAAACGAGAGATGACAATTAGTGGAATTTTTTTTACATGTGTATGTCAATACACATAAGGGTTATAACTTTTTTTGTGCAAAAGTTTTACTATTCTTCAAGTGATGGGCAATACTATATTAATAATAAAAATAGTTTTCGGATAATTTTATAGCAATAACCACCGGAATAAAGTGCAATTTATATAAAAGTATTTTTTTTACGTTTTTACTATTAAAGTTTCATAAGTGAATCAAAATTACTGAAATTTTTTATTATATACTTTTTACGTTATGTGGTCGATGTTTTGCGAATTCTGATGACCATATCGAGAAATAACGCAATACTCTTTTTTATTCCAAATACCATTAAATTTAAACGATTTTTTGTCTTTAAAAATCGAAAATCAGTCTCTCCTGATCTCTTGTAGTCGTTAGACATAGTTCACGCATAAAATCAAAGTTTAAAAATTCTTAGTAAAATTACTGTTAATTAACAAAAACAATTCATAAATACAAAAATATTATTTTTGTTTATTAATTTCGTACACATCATTCGGAGGGATTAATTGTTTTAGTGAGTGTTATTATAACCACTCTCTCTGATTCGAACAATGAGTTCGAAAAGAGAAAGAGAACAGATGATATTACAGCTGGCACATCTAAACATGCCAACAATAAGTCAAATTACTTTTACCCACTTCAAGCACTTATCGATGACAAAAAAACAGCTGATGATGATATGGATGATTCCACTATTAAAACATCTAAAGTAATAATTCCACCTATAACAATAGTTAAAAGTAATATGGAAAAAATTCATGAGATGTGTAAACATTTTAAAATTTTAAAATATGCAATCCGAAAGATTTCGATTGGGCACAAATTATTTTGTGAAATACAATATGATTTTGAACAAGCAGTGAAATATCTGAAAGCTAATAATATTGAATATTTTACATATACAGCAAAAAACAACAGGCCATATAAAGTAATATTGTCTGGCTTAGATAAAACTGATCATATCCAACTTAAGTCCACCTTAAACAAATCAGGACTTCAATGCACTGATGTTAAACCGATTTTCAAAAAAAAAGGAAAACAATAGAGAAATTATTCTTTATGTTATTTATTTGAAAAAAGGTACGGTAACTCTTAAGGAACTAAGAGATAAATATAACAGCATTAATTTTATCAGGGTCAAATGGAGTTACCAAACAAAACGCCCAAACAAAGTTACCCAATGTTACAACTGCCAAATGTTTGGCCACGGCTCAGATAACTGTAATGTTAAAACTTTCTGCGCAAAGTGTTCCGGCCCACACAAAACACCAGACTGTAAAACCGAGGAAGTTAAATGTGTAAATTGTCAAGGAGATCATAAATCCACTGATAACTCTTGTCCCAGTAGAAATTCGTATGTTGCATTAAGAAAACGTTTTTCTAATGGCTATCGATCAACTGGAAACGCGCAACAAGTCGCTAGTCAAGTAAAACCAAATAAAATTCATTAAACTATAGTACCAAATCAACCAATCTCGAGTAATATGAGCTGGGCTAATGTTGTCTCGTCAAATGGTAATACTGCTTCAAATTATTTATTCTCTGTGAATCAACTTAAAGAAATGACATTTGAACTTATTAACAATTTAAAAAACTGTAAGACAAAGTTAGAACAACTTGATGTTATTACATCATTGGCCTTTAAATTTTTATCGTAAACATGGATAGCAAAATTAAAATATTGACTTGGAACGCTAGAGGTATACGTAAAAAACTTATAGAATTTTATAATTATTTATTAAGACAAAATATAGATGTAGCGTTGGTGTGCGAGACTTGGTTAAGTCAGGACATATCTGTACTACATCAAAATTATTTTTGCTACCGCAAAGATCGATTAGGGTCGAAAGGAGGAGGTGTTGCAATTTTTATTAGAAAAAATATAAAACATGAGCTTCTTTCTGAAATTGACACACAACTTATTGAAAATATTGGCATACAAATTACTATTTCAGATAACTCAACCTTAGATATTTATAGCTGTTACTTTCCTGGAGGCTCCGCCGGTCCATTAGACATAAAGAAAAATAATTTTAAATCAGATTTAAAGAAATTTTCTAGAATAAAAGGTAAATATATCTTAGGAGGCGATTTTAATTGCAGACATCAAAGTTGGGGATGCCTAAAAGCCAATTGCTGGGGTAATATACTATTTGATTTAATTACGGTAAATTCTTTTGCATTGAACTATCCGCCTAATCCAACAATGGTTCCTGTGAGTAGTACAGCAAATGCTTCTGTTTCAGACTTTTTTATAACTAATATTCCTGATAAAATTACTGGAGCTGAAGTTCTCAATAGTTTGAATTCAGACCATCTACCAGTGCTCACTTCTATTGAATTATTTACACGACAGTCGCATCTGTTAAAACCTGATTATAGGAATGCAAACTGGACTGCTTTCAGGAACTATATTAGTAGCAATATTGACACTCTTTTAGACATGGAAGTCTATGGAAATGATGACGTTGATAAATTAATAGAACTTTTTACAAAATTGGTTCAAGATGCTATTGATATCAGTGTACCAAAAAGAACAGTGTCCAACATTTTTGTAAAAAGGCTACCACAACCAATTTTGCACCTCATTAAGTTAAGAAACCAAGCTAGAAGGAAATGGATTAGACATAGGACCGTTTTGGATAAGGCTCAAATGACTTTCCTAAATAACCTCATATCTGAACAAATTTTTCAGTTCAAAAATTTGCAATGGAACCATCTATTGAATAGTTTGCCAAAAGCTTCTACTAAATTTTGGAATATATCGAAAATTATTAAGAAGAAAAATAAATGTATTCCATCACTTAAACAAAATGGTAATTTTTACATAACGAACAATCAAAAGACAGAAATTCTGACTCAAACTTTTGTTTTGAATCACACTATTTCATCTGACTTAAGTGATCAGAATACAAAACGGCTTGTTAGCAATTCAATTGACATTATTAAAAATCACAGCCAACTTACAAATAATATTATCGTTAGTGTTAGCCTTGTTAAAGGAATAATTAAACAATTAAAAACAAAGAAATCGACTGGTATTGACGGGCTTTCTAATCGTTGTCTAAAGCAATTGCCTTTCAAAGGTATACAGTTACTTTGCCGGATTTATAACTCATGTTTAAATCAATGCTACTTCCCTTTAGTTTGGAAGCAATCAAAAGTAATTGCAATTCCCAAACCAGGTAAGGACAGCAGCTGTCCAGAATCTTATCGTCCCATTAGTCTACTTAATACGTTAAGTGAAATATTAGAAAAAATTATAAAAGAAAAAATAGTTAATTTCATTGATGATAATAACATTTTACCATCACAGCAGTTTGGCTTCCGAGCACAACACAATACTATACAGCCTCTTGTGAGAATACAAAATATTATTAAAAGTAATTTGAACTGTGGTAAATCCACTGCAATGGTCCTGCTGGATATTAAAGCTGCATTTGACTCCGTATGGCACGATGGTCTATTACACAAAATGTTGGCAATTGGCATGGACATCTCTATTATTAAAATAATAAGAAGTTTCTTGTCGAACAGATCGTTTAAGGTTCATATTGGAAACAATGCTTCACAAACATATAATATCCCTGCTGGTTGTCCACAAGGGTCGTGCTTATCACCTATTTTGTACAATATTTTTATCTATGACTTCCCAGCCCTGGATGGTTGCAATTCCTCGATATTTGCGGACGATACCGCTATCTTAAGCACCGATATTTTATCAGAGGAAATTATTAATAACTTGCAAATTTCAGTAAGGATAGTAGTAGACTTTTTCAACAAATGGAAAATCATGATAAACCCGGCGAAAACACAGTCAATATTTTTTACAAGGAGAAGAAAAGATTGCTTCGTTCCTCAATTTAATATTAAGGTTGGAAATACAAGGGTTCCCTGGGAACGAAAAGTTAAATATTTGGGTGTAGTACTAGATACAAAATTACTTTTTAACGAGCATATAAGCTTTATAATACACAAAATAAACTCTACGAAAAAAGTAATGTACCCGTTAATTAATAGACACTCTGAATTGAGCATCGATAACAAGCTCCTAATTTTAAAAGCAGTTTTTCATGCCATTCTGTTTTATGCGGCTCCTGTGTGGTATACTGCGTCCAAGTGTCATTTAAAGAAGCTACAAGTTTGCCAAAACAAACTTCTCAAAATGATATACAATCTTCCCAATCATTTTTCGACATCGACACTACACTCTATGTCTAACATAAAATTAGTGAGTGATAAACTTCAAATTTTGTATGAAAACTTCGCGAACCGCTGTCGATACTCTAGCTATTCACACATCAACTCCTTATGTTTATAAGTTAAACTTATATTTTTTTTTTTTACTTTTTAAACGATTTTGTTTTTTATTTATTTATAATTTTTTTTTTTTTTTTCTTTATCCTTCAACGGGTTTTTGTATTAACTTTTCCCTTCTTAAAATAGATTATATTTTTTGAACATGTATTATTACTTGGTATATTAATATTTAAGGTGAAAAATTGTACAGATTGATCTCTTAACTTTAAATTAATAAATTATTGTGAATATGTATAATATAATTTTCAATAAATGGTTAAAAAAAAAAAAAAAAATCGAAAAGCAGCCTTAACCCAGCAAAAACATTTTAACGACAGGTCATTACCCCATAGATTACCAAGTAATGATAGGTCTTTACCTAGTGCAATACTTTAAAATACAAAATAATGACTTACTGATAATGGGTTATAGAAGTACTTATATGTAATTGCAAAATAAAGAATTACTGGCAATTGTTTACATAAATATAGATTTCATATTTTTTATTCTAATATTGTATTAATTTGCTTTAAAAACTTGTACAAGTAAATTTTCCAAGCTTTTTTCAAGATTTCTTAAAAAAAAATTAAACCACTTATTTTGTAACTCCTTGGTAACCACTTATTCTATCATTTTGAGTAACTAATTATTCATAATATAAAAGTAAGTACTTATTCTTTCACTATGAGCTAACTCATTATTCTCGTTCTTTTTTGTAAGCGAAAGGGTAATGAACATCCATGAATTTTGGATCATCGCGAACAAAAATAATCAAGCAAGTGAATAGCCTGGTAACTAGTAAATCTCTTTGTGAGCTACTTACATGCTTAATTACTTGGTAATGCCTGTTTTTGCTACACTGCGCAATATCCTTGCGCAACTTGTGCTATTGTGCAAAATATTACCAGTCTGAATGGCACACGCAGTGAAAAATATGGTTGCAATATGATTGCGGCCACAAAACTATGTTACAGCCAAAAATGGTTGTTTCAATTAAATTATTATTGCATTAATCATATTTCACCAATAATATGATTGCTTTAATAATGTTCTAGTAAAAATCTCTCTTTTTTCGGTTATCATATTATTGTTTTTTCTACAATCATAATATAGTATTTATTATCATATTCATTACTGGAATTACAGTGATATTATAGTTGCGCCAACTATAAGATGATGGGGTTGTTATTTTTTTTTTTCTTATGAGCGTCTTCGCTCTTTTAGTGTCAGTCTTGTTTGAGATTTTGTGAAAAGAAGTTGTCAGAAACTATCAGCCCCAACAAATTAAATAATATTAAACAAAAAGACATTAAAAATAGAAAAACAACGTAGTGGTGTTTATTATAATCGTTTTTTGTTTTGTGGAAGAAGGAATAAGTTTGTAGTCTCGGTCTACACTGGAAGTGCAGGCAAAAGTTTAATTGTCACGCATCCCTTAAATAAAGTTATTGTTTATTAAATGGACATAAAAGTGTTACAAATTACGTAAGTGAATGGTTGCCACAATCATAGTAACATGGTTGTCGCAATCATAAATCCAAAAATGTAGTATGATGCTCTTCGAATATGGTTACCTCAACCATGTTTTTTCTTTGCGTGCATATTAGGCGGTTGCACAATATATTGGAAAAAATTAAATAGGGTTTGATTCTTATTGCGCAACCAAAGAAATGGTGTGTTGGCCAGATTGTGCAATTTGTATATCCCTCCACAACAGAACAACATAGTAGTGCATATTTTGTGCAAAAGTATTGTACATCTTATTGCGGCAAAATGGCAATAATATTTGCATTAATATTGCCAAGTGTATGGGTACCTTTAGAGTCTCATTGTTTTAACATTTGCTCGAAATATTAATTTCTAGTTTAATTAAACAAAAAAATTCCAAACTTCAAAAAGTTTTATGCGGAATCTTTTTTAGAAACCGCGAAAAATTGATATTGTGTTTCTTAATAATTTTTTATGGACTTTGCGGCTGACAGGTAAAATTTTAAATGCACAAGAAAACATCAAAAGTTATAACCCTAATACACATATGTAGTAAGGTGGGTAGTTCCAGAAAAAAAAAATTAGAGGCCCACTGAAAATAAACTTTGGCATTTTCTAAGAATATTCTCAAAATATTTCGTGTTTTGCGACCGTTAGGTAGTTAGTTGAATGTTCTACGTTTTAGTTTTTCCAACATATTTTTTTACTTCCAAGAAACTGTGTACAAAATGGATATCACTAACGGTTATCGCAAAAGACGATATATTTCGGGAATATTCTTGGAAAATGACAAAGTTTATTTTATACTTATATTTTGGGAATCCTCGTAAAAAAAAATATCAAAGTTCATTTTTAGGTGGAAACGAAAAAATTGTTGTGTTTCGACCCACTTTAATATGTAGTTCATTCTTCATTAAAATCATCCCCTGTTACGGGTTTTCTATTTAAATGATTGTTGGTCATATTATTTGACCCCTATGGCGTTTTTTTTTTTTTTTTGTGAAATGTCAATGTAACGAAAGCATTATTTAACTTTTTATGTTTGGCGATGCTGATTGTGGACAGATTTTTAAAGGACTTATTTCTTGAATTATTTTAAGCAATCTACAATAAATTAATAACAAATTCTTATAAGAGATGTCTAAATATTTAATGACACAGATAAAGAAACTTTTTAAATAAAAAAATTATTAAAACTAGAGCTTCCAATTTTGTCGGCTTTGTAAATATTGAAAGGCGATAAATCCGAATTTCCATCACCTCAGCATTTCGAGATATAACATCGTGAATCAAGCTGTATTCACAATTATTATGTCATATGAAAGTCGTATCTGTTACATTCAAAATTCAGGTTTAACCTTTAAATATCTTATTAATACTCGGAGAAATCGTCCGTTAAATCCAAGTAGATACATAGTACTTTCGCTATAACAAATGACTTCACTAAAATACTTTATTATTCTGATAAATTCGCCGTACAATAAAGCAAAAATTTAAGGAAAGTCATAACATACGAGGGCGGATCAATAAGTCCGTGACTTTTCCAACTTCCCTCATAGTTATATGAAATGCAACACTGCTCCCATAAAGTACCACCTGCTAATAAACTATTGTCAAGTTTTAAGCAAGTTCCGTCATTTACTTTGCGTTTAACAGCTGTTCAAAACGTACAACCTCGTGGATTTTTTTTAAAATGGAAAAAAGTGAATTTCGAGTGCTCATTAAACATTATATTTTGCGAAAAAAAACCGTCAATCAACCCAAGGAAAAGCTTGATCTATAAAAAAAAAAAAGTGGTTTAAAAAAGTGGTTTACTGACTTTCGTTGTGTTCGCACAAGTACAAAGGACGCTGAACGTTCTGGACGGCCAGTTGAGGTCAATACACCCGAAAATGTTGAAAAAATCCACGATATGGTGTTGGCCGATCGAAGAGTAAAAGTGCGTGAGATTGTTGATGCCATAGGCATTTCATATGGCAGTGTGGTTTCGATTTTAAATGATCAGTTGGGTTTAAGAAAGCTGCAAGATGGGTGCCACGTTTGATCTCAATTGACCATAAACGTAATCGTGTGACAACTTTAAAGGATTGTTTGGAGTTGTTTAACCGCAATTCGAATGAGTTTTTGCGGCGTTTTGTAACTGTGGATGAAACATGGATCCATTACAACACTCCAAGGAGGCCAAGGTAAGTTTGTCGGCCAATAAGGTGATGGCAACTGTTTTTTTGGGATGCACGCGGGATAATACACATCGAATACATTCAAAAGGGAAAAAACAATAAATGGCGAATATTATGCCAACTTATTGGACCGATTTAACGAGGATTTAAAAGAAAGTGACCCCATATGGCCAAGAAAAAAGTTCTTTTTCATCAAGATAATGCACGGGCTTAGAATTGGTCCCTCATCCGCCATATTCTCCGGATTTAGCCACCAGTGACTATTTCCAAACCTAAGAAATGGTGGAAAGAGACTTAGCTCCAACGATAAAATTATTGATCAAACAAATGCCTATTTTATGGACCTCGAAAAATCCTATCTTTTGGAAGGGATACAAAAAAGAGGACATTATGTTAAAAAATAATTTACAATTTACAATGAAAATTATTGAAGTTCGAGGCCATACTCTATATTTCTTTATTACGATATTGTCCTAAGAAATAATATATAGAGTATGGCCTCGAACTTGAATAATTTTCATTTTCATTAGATATTATTCTAAAAATTATAATTTAGATTTCGGACTACCATGGCAACGCTGGTAACCATTTCATTATATACCCTTTTTTTAAGGCAAAGTCGGGTACCATCGTGGAGCCTTGAATACACTCAGGGAACTTCTGCTTTAAAAATATGCAGTTGTTTGAATTGTAATACAGTTTCTTTATTTTTGATGTAAATGTACTCGTAAGCCATTTGTAGAACAAATTTAAATTTTTACTAGACTTATTTAAAAAACAAACCACATCAAATGACTGTTTTATGATTTTACATTCATTTTTAAAGTGGTTTTTTGTTATTTAAGAATATAAAAAAAGTAAATGTTTGTTTATTTTTTTACTAACATATGTGGTTCATTTTTACTACAATTGTTCGTAGTTTTTTAAACATTAAAAACAAATGACAAATGTTAGTTGAATTTAATGAAATGTAAGTCGTCCTTTCTTCAAGTGAAATTTTATTTGTTTTTGGCTACAATTGCTGTCGTCCCTACCTACATAATATCGTAAGTGTACTTATCAGAAAAAAAAAAATTTTTTTTTTTACATTAGTTCCTAACGTAGTCGAATTTTGAATTTTTTGATTTGCATTAAAATGATAAAATGGTATAAAAAAACACACAATTTTTCAAAAAAAAAAACTAGGCAAAATTTTAAAAATGTCTTCTTTATTAGGCCTCTATAAAACAAAAAAAAACGATTGAAAATCTGTACACCCGTTAGGGCTGCAGTGTGCCACCCGATTTACAATATCTTGCTTTGAGAAAAAAGCATTTAAAGTAAATATTGCTCATGTAAAATATAGGGCAAGGAGTTTGTTTAACAAGCTGCACCTTTTTTATTTCTGCGATTTTTTTCTTCAAAATTCTCATAGCATATAGAAAAAAGTTCACACTATTGAAATATGAAAAAATTAACAATTTATATTACGTTTTTTGCAATGACACAATAAAACCAGGAAACAATTTTGTTAGCCGAAATTGCACTCGATGACAGTTTTGACATATTACTACAACAAACCTAAAAAACGAAATTTCCAACTTAGGGAATAGGACACATTAGAGAGCATTAATCGTGCGTAAGTTGTTTTGACCGTTTTTAACGGTTGTTTTTAGCACATTGGTAGTTGTTTTTTAGTAGTAAAATATTACTGCAATTTTAATATTATTTATGACAAATCAATCATCGCCTTTTTAATTACTTTTGCAGTAAATTTTAGTCATTTATAACTTCTTAATATCCTAAATGTGTAAATTTACTAATAAAATATATTGATATTTTAAATGACATATTTATAAGAAACATCACATTATTATTAGTTATTTTTACTACATTTGTAATTGAATTAATGTTAATTGTACGATAGTTATTTTCACCCTTCTTAGGGGTTGCTTTGCTACATTTGTAGTTGTTTGTTTAGTAGTTAAAAATTATTACATTTTTAGTCATACTTATAACATAAACAGTCATCGTCTTTTTACTTACATTTGTAGTTACTTTACCTCTAATTTTTTGGGCATTTCGACCTACATAATTTGCTGAGTGAAGTAGAAATGGACTTTAACATTTATATCTCTTGATTTCAAATGATTTGCTTCATTTAGTAACCTGTCTTTTTCTAGTGGTAGTTAAACGATGCATTGATTAAGTTTTTAATTGAGTACACTCAAAAAAATAAGTTTGTAGAAAAGTTAGTAAAACATCTTGTAAATCAGGTATACTATTTTTCAGCAAATTTTTTGCTAAAATTATGTTTTATACTAAAATTTTAGTTATACTTATTCAGCACTTAACTGTTTTGAACTAATGTCTTACTAATATTTTACTAATGTTCTACTAATTTATTTTGCTTAAAAAAAATTGTGTTGATTAGCACATCAACCAGACTGAAATATATACGTAGAATGAATTAGATGTAGCGGCATGTCACGATGTAGTAGTGACGATTAAAATTATACTAAAAAGTACAGCTCTAGTAAGACATAATATAAAAAAATCAATCATGGAAGATTTTTGTATCTGTTTTTCATACTTAAAACAAAATTGTGGATTAAAACAAATTAATCTATTAATTAAATAAAAGACGAAATAATATATTTAAATATATAAATTAACTAAAGTATAATTTTTCTACAAATTTTTTGAGTTTTTTTTTCAGTCTACTAATATTCAGCAAAAATGTTATTAATTTTTAGCAAGGGTTTTTTAATTTTTAATCTACTAAGTGTTAGCAAAACTTTTGCTGAATCTACTAATTTTGTTGCTAAAAATCAGCTCGCTGATTTTGAGCAAAAGATTTTGCTGACATTAGCAATTTTTTTGCAAGCACCCTCCTGACTAAAATTTTGATGACTCAGCAAAATTTTTTGCTGACTTTACTAACTTTTTTTTTGAGTGTACATACTAAACATGAGTTCAATTTTTTATTGTTAATTAGATTTTTCTGTTTTCTACAAATTTGTATACAACAAATATTATTAGTAGTTCAAAAATCAATGACCCTTAAAACGAATGAGATTAAATTTTGCAAAATAAAACATTTTGTTTTAAGTAAAAGTTTTTAAATTGCAAAAAGTTGCAAACTGACAAAATTTTTATAAAAACTTTTAGTTGTTTTAAAATTACAAGATTTCATAGATGATTAAAACCTAGTAACAAAACATGTTTGAAATTTATTATTTAGAAACAGTCTCTTAGTAGTATAAAAAATTAGCTAATTAAGCAAAGAGATGTTACACACAGAACTAATTATTGTCAATAAAAGTTTAATTAAACTTTTGTTTGCTTCCAAACTCACTTTTAATTAAAAGTTTAATAAATGAAATCTGGTGGAGGGAGTTTAGTGAAAATATATTAATATGACAAGCAAAAGCGTCAAATAGCATAAATTGAAATCAAAATTCAGAAAAGTTGAAAGTTATTCTTGTAAATTACCAAGGAACAAAAAGTGAAACACAGCTTTCCTAATCGAACCGTTTCAAAATTCGGTATTGTAAACCTTGATTCGATAGGCTTAATTAGTGTCTTAATAAATAACAGATATAAATAGTATAAATCATATAATTTTTATTTAAAATTTTAAAAATTAAAATTTTTCCTTTGCGAATAATTTGTCCAAAATTCCTATTTCTTTACCATTTTCTGTCAAATCATGTGGATCTAAACTATTGTATAGAAAAAAAATTCAAAATTAAAAACCAAAAAAAATAAAAACGCTAAGATTAAAAAAATCGTCCAAATGAAATCTCTAAAATTGAAAATAAACCAGCTAAAATTAAAAATCCAAAATTAAAAAAAAAAACACGAAAATAATAAAAAAGAAATTACTAAAATGAAAAGAAAAAATCGCTAAATTGACACAAATCGGGTAATTTAAAAAAATGTTGAATACCCAGTTAAAAATAGTTATTTATTATGAAAACAAGTTAATCAAGGTTTCCGAGTTGCCAAGTTATAGTTCGATTTTTTCAGCAGAAATTATTGCTATAAATGAGGCAATTAATTTTGCCAAGAACAGAAGGGGCAAATTTAAAATTTGCACTGATTCTCTATCGGCATTAAACGCGATTTCGAATGTAAATAACAATAATGTCTACACTCAAAAAATAAGTTAGTACAAAAGTTAGTAAAACGTCTTGTAAATCAGGTATACTATTTTTTGGCAATTTTTTTTGCTAAAATCGTGTTTTCAGCTAAAATTTTTGTTATACTTATTCAGCACTTAACTGTTTTATACTAATGCTTTACTAATATACTAATGTTTTACTAATTAATTTTGCTAAAAAAAATTGTGCTGATAAGCACATTAATAGTGTGGACGACAACCAGATTGAAAGATATACGCACAATGAAGCAGATGTCGCGGCATGTCAAGATGTAGTAGAGAAGAAGAAAATGATACTAAAAAGTACAACTCTAATAAGACATATAAAAAAATCAACCATGGAAGACTTTTGTATCTCTTTTTCATACATAAAACAAAATTTAGGATTAAAACAACTTAAATTTTGCGTTGTTACCGGCTTGTGAAAATAATTGTCTTTTAATTAAAAAAAACAAAATAAAATATTTAAATTTAATATGTATTTCTAAACTAAATGTTTATAGATTTATAATCTAGTGTGGTCAAATTGCAAACAAACATATACAGACATGTAGACAGAGTAAAGCGAAATACAAAGACACACATCTTAGTATGGTTCCCTTTTCTTATTGCAAAAAAAGGGTTGTTTTTTTCGTTTCGTTTGTTTTTGTTTATTTTTTCGTTTCGTTTCCATAATTATCTTCGGCAGTTGCGTCCTTTAAAAGAAAGCATCATTTAGACTACCATTGATGTAAGTAGTTGAAAGAAAATTTTTGTTATGTTATATATATTTATTTCTATATATTTTCAGATATTAAATAAATTCATGTTGTCAATGTGGGAAAATGAAAATTTTTATATTTCGGAATTATTGTAAATTATCTTAAAAAGAATCACAAAAAAATGTTTTATGATTTTCAGCAATTTTTTTACAATTTTTTTTCGTTTTTTTTCAGTCTACTAAAATTCAGCAAAAAATTTATTAATTTTTACCAACGCTTTTTTATTTCTAATCTACTAAGTGTTAGCAAAACTTTTGCTGAATCTACTAATTTTGTTGCTGAAAATCAGCGAGCTTTTGCTGACATTAGCAATTGTTTTGCTAGCACCCTCGTGACTAAAATTTTGCTGACTCAGCAAAACTTTTCGCTGACTTTACAAACTTTTTTTTTTGAGTGTAGTTATATATTGCTTTGTATGGGCACAATATTTAAAAAGGATATAATTTTTATTTAAATTTATTTTCATCGGGATAAACATTAATTGCATTTATAGTAATTAAATGTGCTAAAGTCCCAAAACTTATTTAACAAATTGTGAAAAGCAATCTGATGTAGGCGTGTCCCTATCCGGATTTCATTCTTGCCCAAGGAAATCTTCAGGGGACTTTGTTATTAGAATTTCTAGAGATATTTGTTATGTTAAATCACAAACTCAATGAGAATTTCTTGTCCTCGTCTAGGAGCGAGATTCAAAATTTGTTTTTCGAACAAATTTTATATTGCCACATATCTTAATGTATATTTTTACTTATGTTACCATATTTAATCAGATCTGCCACAGGTAATTTAAATTGTACACAGAAAAAATGATTGTCAAAAAATTTCAATTAAAGATTTGTTTGATTAGAAATTCACTTGCAATTAAATGTTTAATAATATGTATTAAATGTTTAATTGAAAATTAATTGGGTGCACATAAAATGTACAGTTTTTATAATACATAAGACAACAAAAAATTAGTAATTTTAAAAAAATTGCCAAAAGTGAAAAAAAATCGGCAAATTGAAATAAATTTCTAAAATTAAAAAAAAGTCTCTATAATTAAAATAGTTGCCGAAATTAAAAAAAAAAATTACAAAAATCTAAAAGAAATAGTTTCGAGATATAAAGGGTTTACATTTTATTTAGGTGATTTTTTAAATTTTGGCGATTTTGTTAAATTGACTGATTTTGTTCAATTTTGGTGATTTTTTTTTAAATATTACCGATTGTTCAATTTTGTCGATTTTCCAATTGTTGGTATTTTTTCCAGTTTTGGCAACTTTTTTTAATTTCAGTAATTTTGAGGAATTTCTTAATTTTAGCCAGGGACCGAAAATAACAGTTATTTTAAAATTTTTAAACAAAAAAAGCAACTAGAAGTAAATGTGTGTTTCAAGTATACCATTTTGATCCTTATGAACTAGTCTATAATAAAATGCATTGCTTTTTAAAATTTTGATTTTTATAAAATAAAAGTTATTTTTTTGAGCAAAAATAAAAATTATTTTTTGATTTTTATTTTTTCGAGCAAAAATAAAAGTTATTTTTTGATTTTTATTTTTTCGAGCAAAAATAAAAGTTATTTTTTGATTTTTATTTTTTTGAGCAAAAATAAAAGTTATTTTTTTGATTTTTATTTTTTCGAGTAAAACTGAAAGTTATTTTTATATTTATTTTTTACTAATTATGTTTACTAAAATGTTTTATGCCTTCCTAAAAAAGTATTTAAAAATAATTTAAGATTTAAATTTTGACTACAGCGATACTTTAAAGCTATATTAAATATATTTATGTTTCAGCTATAGATCAATAAAACTATTAAGTTTATTGCTAACTTCAATTTCAGCAAATCCAGAATTTGAAAAAGGTAAGTTATCTTTGGAGTGTCAGTCAGATACTGCTTATTTTATTAAACATTAATAAATGTCTTTATTAAATCAAGCAAAACGATCAGCCTATCTTTCCAACACACGATGAAGATGAACTTAATTTAGTTTATGAATGTAGTGTTCACATCGCATGTTCTTTGCTGAAAAATGGTTTGCGGTAAATGGAAATCCAAAACTCTTCCTCTGATGATGATGATGATGAATTCATAATAATTAATCACAATGTTCGCAAAGCTTTTTATGAAATTGATAATTATACAGCAAAACGAATGGATGTCGATGAGGATTTGATGGAATACTGGAACAGTAAGAAATATGTCCTATCTACGCAGACTGGCATTCGTTGTACATTCTGTACCTGCGACACAAGTCTTTTTCAGCCCTCAAACTGATTCTAGGAGAGTTGAGGTACAATTTGTCAGTAGATAATTTGGAAGCACTAATGTTAGTAAAATTAAATTCTGATGTTTAAAATATATGTACTTGATATTGGCATTGGATATTGGCTCACAAAAATAAAAATCAAAATATAACTTTCATTTTTGGTAAAAAAAAACCAAAAAATTACTTTTATACTTGCTCGAAAAATCAAAATCAAAAAATAACTTTTATTTTTGCTCGAAAAAATCAAAAAATAAAAATTAAAAAATATCTTTTATTTTTGCTCGAAAAAATAAAAATCAAAAAATAATTTTTATTTTTGCCCGAAAAAATAAAAATCAAAAAATAACTTTTATTTTTGCCCGAAAAAATAAAAATCAAAAAATAACTTTTCTTTTTGCTCGAAAAAATAAAAATCAAAAAATAACTGTTATCATCTGACTTTTATGAAAAAAGGAAAAATTATTACGGTCCCTGATTTTAGCTTTTTTTTATATTTTGAAAAAATTGATAATTTTTTCAATTAATGATTTTCTAAATGTTGACAATTTTTAATTTTGGCGATTTTTTTTAAATTTTGAAAAAAAAAATTGATATTTCTTTTAAATTTTAACGATTTTTTTAAATTTTGACGATTTTTTTAAATTTTGACGATTTTTTCCAATTTTGTTTTTATTTTTTTAATTAAGGATTTTTTCTTAATTTCGAGATTTTTTTTATTTGGCTTAATTGAAATTAAAATCAATTAAATTGTTACAGTTTATACAATTTCCTTAATTGAACCGAATTCATTAAACTTTTATTTGAATCAACGAATATTTTAATTGAAAGTCGACTTTAGTTTTTTCTGTGTAAGATCAATTTTAATCCAGTTCCATATAAAATTAAAAATTTATTTTTATTTGAAATCAATTACATTCCATTTATAATTGGAAAATGTTGTTTGAAAATTTCTTGGGAAAACTAGTATAAAAAACTTATGAGGAGTGTTGCGTTATTTATTTGGTTTTTGTTAGAAAAACAATTTACATTAAAGTCCACTTTAATTTATTTAAAACAAGTGAATATTCTAACTTCAAATAAACATTTTATAATATCTTAATTCATTCGAATAAGAAATCCATGATTTATTTAAAATAATTGAAAGTCTTAACGTTTTTGCATACGAAATCTCGGCTAAGATGAACTATTTCTGAAAGTCTCACAAACAAACTTTCCAAAGCTTTGCAATTTCTCGCATAATTTTTTTGAATTTTGAACAATTTGAAACCAAAAACAGATACATTTTTTTTTTTAGAAATCGAATGAAAGATTTTCTCAATTTTTCGAATAGTTTTAAATTTTAAAGACTGTGGGAAACTAAGAAAAAAACAAAATGGTAAAGAAATTTTACCTCGGTTAATATGAACCACATATTGTCAGTTGAATTTTTCTCGAAAAAAAAACATTTATTCGATACGATTTAAAACTTTTAAAATGCCGTTCATGCATAATTTCATTCTTCTTAATTAATTTCAAATCAAATGTGTTAGCTTAATTTTATATAAAAATTAAGAGTTTAAAAACTACGATCGTATTGAACTTTTCTTACTTTCAATCTCACCTTCAGTGAAAAAATCAATTATGTTTTATGCAAAATTATTTAAAATCATAATTAATTGGGTGGGGCGATTAGTATGGAAGGAAAAAAATCTTAATGGGCGCCTCGCGTTTCTGATTCTTGGGATTGTACTGAGCAAAAAAGTCCACTAGACCATACGTCTACGGTGAAAACCGAGCTTCCAGATTTTGACTTGCAGTTTTTTCTGACTATTTGTTTGGAAAATTTGCAAATTTTCTTGGGCTCATATTTCGTAAACTATTTGAAATTTTGACTTATTTTCAAAAGTAAAGTTGTAGCTATTGTCTCGGGCTACAAGGATGTACTAGAGAGTTCTTAACTATTGTCTTGGCTACAATTTTTGTCTTTGTATTGGATCGAAAATCTCAATGGTTTGGCTGTTATAGGCCAAAATATCCAAAAAAACGTGACAAAAATTGGTGAATTTTCTACATTTTCGACTTTTTGACCATGAAAACGAAGTTTTTTCTAAGTAATATGTTCAGAGAAATTGTAGCCCGAGACAATAGCTACAACTTTAATTTTGAAAATAAGTCAAAATTTCAAATAGTTTACAAAATATGAGCCCAAGAAAATTTGCAAATTTTCCAAAAAAAATAAAGTCTGAGAAAAAATTACAAGTCAAAATCTGGAAGCTCGATTTTCACTGTAGACGTATAGTATAGTGGACTTTTTTGTCAGTACAATCCCAAGAATCAGAAACGCGAAGCGCCCAATAAGATGTTCAAATCGCCCCACCCTAATAATTAATTCATAATTTTTTTTTAATTTACATATTATATTTAACAAAAGTACAAATTGAACTTGGATCTAATTGTATTAAATTTTATGTAGTATGTATTATTTAGTACAATAATATCTGGTCAAAATTCGGATTCAATTGTATATCATTGGAAGAAATTAAATCCAATTTGATCCATGTATATACATTTGTATTCTCCATTTGGAACCACCTAAATTTAAAAAAATCGCAAAACCATTAACAAATCGTAAAAATTGAAAAAGTCGTCGAAACTAAAAAAAAATGGAATAAATAAAACATGTTTTCGAAATATGGACGTTTTAAATATTATTTAGGCGAGTTTTTCAATTTTGGCTATTTTTTTTTCAATTCTATCGATTTTTTTAATAGTGAAAATTTTAAAATATAATTGCGATTTTTTTTTTCAATTATAGCGATTTCGACTGTTTTCCAAATTTTCGACGACATTTTAAAATAATTTTTTTTTTCAAATTTAGAGATTTTTCTTTAATGTTGACTATTTTTGTCGATTTTTTTCCTAGTTTTATAGATTTTTTTTTTTTAATTTTGACTATTTTTGGCGATTTTTTTCAATTTTAAAATTTATTTCATAAGCTTTGGCGATTTTGTTTCCAATTTTAGAATTTTTTTTTTTATTAATTAATAATGATACAATTACAAATTATATACTATTACCCTAACCGAGCACTAGCTACTATGGCCTTCGGCGCGTTGTAGCGAAAACAGACCAGTGCCTCTGGTGGGAATCGAACCCACAACCCTCGCACTGATAAGCCAGCACGCTACCAACTAGACCACCGGGGCGCACAATTTTAGAATTTATTTCTTAAGCTTTGCCGATTTTTATTATTTTTTAGTTTCGGTGCTTTTCACATTTTTGCCGACATTTTTTTTGGCGATTTTTTTAATATTTGGCATTTTTTTAATTTTGGCTAATTTTTTTTTAATTTTAGCGATGTTTATATATTTTTGCGATTTTTGCAATTTTTTTTTTTTAATTTTTGGTGATTTTTTGCAATTATAATTAAAGTCTTAATAGTATTTACACAGACAGAATTTTCTTGGATGAGTTTTAATGAAAATTTTCACTGAATTAATGAAGTTTTTTTTCACAAAAGGAATGAAAAATTTCTTAAACCTCATGAAAAAGATTTTTTTTAATGAATCTATTTTTAATAAAACTTTTTTATTAGGTGTGTGAAATTTTTAATAAATTAAATTAAATTTTTATAAAATTTTATGAAAAACTGCATTAATTTAATGAAGAGTTTCAATGTACGAATTGTTGGAAAATATATAATTTACATAGTTTGGAAACTGATAAACTTCAAAAATTGTTAAACATATATAGTCCCAATATTTTGTATATAACCTACGTAAATGTTTATATATTGCCACTATAATACCGGTACGTTTTCTTAAGGATTTAAAAAATTGCTTTGCATTTCCTGACAAGTTCTTATGTACATTATAGTTTAAATACAGTTAACCCCGATTTTACACGGTTAATAAAGACCGAATTAAACCATACGCAAATTAAAGTTTTATAACTCAGAGACCAATTGAGATAGCAACCTGAATTCTGCCAAAAATGTAGAGGAGGGTTCAATAATAAGCATACATTTTTTTAAGAATTTAAAAAAATGCGCTTTTCGAGATATGGACATTTGAACTCAAGACCTCAAAAAATCAATATGCATATCACTTTAAAGAGTACATTTTAACCCGACGAATTTTGTATCTTGCATAGTTTAAAAATTATAGTCCATTTTGTTAAGATACTTAAGTCCAATTTTAATTTTTTTTTTTGCAATTGCTGACGTCATGTTTCGGAAATCGAAAAGATTTCAAAATTTATGTTTTGTCGAGTTCTTTTCATTGAAATCGGAGATAGAAAATCTGCAAATGTCAATTTTATTATTGAGCTGACATGTTTCCACTCTAAAGCGTAAGTCAAGGCCTCCTGTTTGTGGTATTAGCTTTTTTATATAAATTATGTTCTTTCTTTTCTCTCAACTCACAACAAAACACATACAAACCCTTAAAAGATTTTAAAATTTCGATTTCTCTACAAGTGGGCTTTAGTAGTGCGTGTAAAATATGTTTGTATGTTAACATGACCTTAAGGGTTTGTAAATATAGACTTTTGCTTTTGCTGTTACATTTGGTATTTCGCTTGTAACAACTACAACAAATGTCTCTGACGATAACCGTCAGTGTTTCAACAAATGTTAAGTCTTAAGAAACACCACAGGATTTGTATATACAACGACAAACAAAAAACAAACTCACACACCCAAAAGCACATTTAGGCACACACACAGCCACTTAAAATATACTGTACAGTGGGGTCGATGGCGAATAAGTGCTAATAATTGTACAACTTCTAACAACTTCTACACTGAGAGAATTATCTGAATGACAACAATGAATTTTTGCATTAGATATATGAAATGTCCCTGGAACTCGTACATTGAAACTTTTCAATAAATTAATGCAGTTTTTTATAAAATTTTCATTTTATTTACTAAAAATTTCATACCCCCAATGAAAAAGTTTCATTAATAACAGTTTCATAACAATTAAGACGCTTTTTCATAAATTTTAAGAAATTTTTCATTCACTTTGTGAAGAAAACTTTATTTATTTTAATGAAAAATAAAAATAAAACTCGTCCAAGAAAATTGTCTCTGTGCAGAGGAGGATTATATTTTATTAAATATTAACCCCCGTATTCATAAAAATATTAAACAGAATTTCAAATACATTTTTTGTTAAAAAAAATATTCTAAGCCTTAAAACTGTATTCATAAACGAATATTCGCCTTTACAAAAGGTTTAAAATAGGTATTTTATGGCTTAAAATGTGTTTTAACTAAAATGTAATTGAAATACTGTTAAATATTTTTATGAATATGGGGGTAAATGTTGAATTCAAAATTAATGTGGTGCACACAAAATCTATAGTTTTTTTTACCCATAATGACATCAAATATAAAAAATGCTAAAATTTAAAAAAATCACTTAAACTACAAAAAAAAATTAAAAAATTGAAAAATCAAAAATACCAAAATTAAAAAATTAAAAAATCTCTAAAATAAAAAAGCGAATTGATTTGAAAATTGCGATTTTTAACCTTCCGTCCTAACACTGGAGTATCAACAGTGTGAAATGTGTGTTACACAAAATAGATGTGAGGTCGAAAGGTTAAATTTTAACAATTTTTTTCCCTTTGTTGGCGATTTTTTTCAATTTAGGATTGTGCCAATCTTCTTAAAATTTTGTGATTTTTTTAAATTTTTTTAAATTGAGTTTTAATTTTGTTTTATTTAAGATCATATTATCGAATCCCAAATAAAAATTCGATAATTAATTCTTTTTTTTTTATTTTTTAACACTTTTTTTTTATGTTGGCGATATTTTTCAAATTTTTGGCGTTTTTTTTTTAGTTTTGGCGATTTTTTAAATTTATTCGATACTTTTAAATTTTAGAGCTTTTTTGTAATTTTAACGATTTTTTTAAATTGAACGCTTTTGTTTTCTCTAATTTTTGTCGATTTTTAAAATTTTTGTTTTTTTAAGTTTTGTAATTTTTTTAATTTTGTTGATTTTTTATCATTTTAATTAAAGTTTTAATAGTATCTACCAAAAAAATTTTTTTTAATTAAAACACCATGATTAAAATCCTAATAAAAACTATATTAATTATGTAGTTACAAATTATTTGAAATCATACTACAATTTCCTTAAAAGGACCGAATTCAATTAAACTTTTAATTGAATTAACAAATATTTTACTTTTAAAATTGATTTAATTTTTTGGTGTAAATATAAAAAAGCGTACAAGGTATAGTCTGCAATTATCAATTTAAATTATACCGATCGTATAACTATAGTATATTTAGTATCCATTTATTTAAACATCGACCCCACTGTGCCCTGCAATACAAAATAACGTCTGTGTGTAATTTTACTCAGAGTATATAGCCAAAAGCAAAATACTACAGTTACACTTGTAAATATAATCCCTTCAAGTCACAGGCACTAGACACAAACAAAAATTTGAGCTTAAATTAAATATACCCAACAGAAAATTTGTACAAATTGCCAAAGGACTGTTCACTTATAGCAACAAGTCACTTTTATATTGATCCAGCCTTTGGTCAAGCTTTTTATATGAAAGTTAGATGTCACTTTAACATGGGCGTTGTTATAGAAGGGGGTGAATTTACACATTTTAGACACTTTGTGACGTGTTAGATGGTGTATTTAAAAATAAATTTATAAATAACTTTAAAAAATTAAGAATTTAAAATGAAATCTTTTGGGCAATCAAAGAATATTTGCTTACAAGGCAAATGCTCAACCGTATGAGCTAATCTTGCTTGTGCATTAGGGTTATAACTTTTGGGTTTGTTTTGCAAATATCAAAAATTACCTATCCAAGCCGTATAGTGTATTAAAAATATTAAGAAAATAATATTACTTTTCAAAAAAGTCCCTGCATCAACCTTTTTGGAAGTTCGGATCTATTTTTGATTTAATTGAAATAAAAATCAGTATTTTGCCAAAATTGTAATGTAATAAGACTATAACGATGCGTATTGATCTTCCGATTTTCACGTATTTTAATAAAAAAGATTACAGTGCTATTTCACGCTATGGTTATCAGTATTTGTTGAACAACTAGCATCAATTTTGGTTAACTAATGCCGTTTATACGGGAGGTTTTTTTTTTAAAGTGATATATAAATAATTATAGGAAGTTTGGAAAAAAAGTTTTGACAATATTTTTCATACTGGCTGGCTAACAGAGCAATTATATTTTTTGCTTGTGTGTTTAAATAAAAAAATGGAAAACAACACTAACTACAAAGAAGATTTGACATGTAACGGAATATGTGTTTTATGATCAATTGGCCCACATGTTTAAGTAGTTAACTAAATAATTTGTAAGAAAACGTAAATCGATATTGAAATTATTTTTAAATTAAAAAAAAAAAATTAAAATGCAGAAACCATAATTAAAACTTAAAAAATCACAATATAAATTTATATACAAATATAAAAAATTACATTTATAGGTACACTGAAAAAAGTATTGTCAATAAAAATTCAATTAAAGTGTCGTTTGATATCAAACTCACTTCAATTAAAAGTTTAATAATATATATTAAAAGTTTAATTGAAAATGAGTTTGGTGCACACAAAATATCAGTTTTTATAACCGTTTATGACTAAAAATTTAAAGAAAATGACCGATGTAAAAAAAATCACCAAAATTAAAGAAAATAAAGAAAATAAATATATTAAACAAATCCCACAAATTAAACAAAATAAAAAGTCAAACCTGAAAAAATATCTCCAAAATTTAAAAAATTTCTAAAATTAAAAATAATCGCCAAAACTTAAAAATCGCTAAATTTTAAATAAATCACAAAAATTATAAAAAAAAGCAAAAATAAAAAAAAAACAACAAAATTAAAACAAACTCCAAAACTAAATATATCGTTTTTTTTTCAATTTCCGCGATTTTTTCAATTTAGAAGATTTTTTCAATTTTTATTTAGCTAGAATATTCTTTCACCTCAAGTCGAATATCTAATATGAAATTGCCATATTAGACAAAAATTTTGATAATTTTCAAGATAGACAATACAATTTTTTCATTGGCATCACGCTAATCCTCAGTTATCCTCAAAAGAAACCATAGTTGGCTTAACTCAAACCGATACATTATATACAACAGACAAAATCAAGTTTATGGGAACATATAATATGAACATATTATATTAGATTTTGGACTTGAGGTAGAACATTAATATAAATAAATATCAAAGAATATATAGAAAAAATTAAAACAAGTTTGAAAAGTTTGAAAAGTTTAAACACTTTAAACTCAGTTAAAATTTTAATTATGATGTGAGCAAAATTATTCAAGTTCAAGATCATTTGTTTTTTGTTAAACAAAAAACCGTGCAATGTTTATTTATTACTCAAAAAAGTTTTTGTCCGCTAACTTATTAGTTAAAAATGTTTTATTTTTGATTTGAATTAGTTCAATTCTTCCAATTTGGTTTTTACTTCTCATCGGGTAAATAAAACAATACGGGTAAAGCGTTGATCTTTTTCCTTCAAAATTTGGGTAAAAATATTCTACCCCTTCGACATTGGTTCTCTGATGATTTTCGGTGAAGCGAAATGAAACATGTAAGGACCTGTCAGTAGATAAAGTCTGCTATAAGTTAGCGGGCAAAAACTTTTTTGAGTAATAAATAAACATTGCACGGTTTTTTGTTTGACAAAAAACAAATGATCTTGAACTTGAATAATCTTGTTCACATCATAATTTATGATAAAAGATCGAAAAATAAACTTTTGGTTTTAATTTTTTAAAATTTAAAAGTAAAACATTTCAAATTTTAATTAATACAATTAAATTTTTTATTAACATTTTTTAAATATTTTATAAAAAAAAGTAATTGTATCACCTTCATAACCTTTGTTTCAAAATAAACTTTTTTTTATAGAATTTTTTAATAATATTTTTAATTGAAAACGTTCTTTGAAATTAAAGACGATATAATGAAATTTTTATTAATTTAAAGTCAGCGCTAATTAATAACTTGTTTTTATTTTTAAAGTTTTTTTCAGAGTATAACTTATATGTACAGAAAAATATTCTACAATATTCGAAAAGGGGAGATGAGATTGTACTCTTAAAAAAAAGTTAGTTAAACATTTTATTAAAAGTCTATTTAAAATATTTAACTAACTTACAGCAAATTTTTTGCTGAAATCCACTTTTCAGAAAAAAACGGTTTTATTAAAAAACTAATTTTGAACTAATTTTTAACTAGTATTTCTTGCTACAAAAATTGTGCTGATAAACACATCAATAGCAGTGGGAACAAATAAAAAGGCGAGATATAGATGTCGAAGCTTATCTAGACGAAGTAGAGATGAAAGAAAATATATAAATAAATACAACCATTGCAAGACTTACACTCAAAAAAATAAGTAAGTAGAAAAGTTAGTAAAACGTCTAGTAAAACGTCTAGTAAATCAGGTATACTATTTTTCAGCAAATTTTTTTGCTAAAATTATGTTTTCATTTAAAATTTTAGTTATATTTATTCAGCACTTAACTGTTTTGAACTAATGTTTTACTAATATTTTAAAAAAAATTGTGCTGATTACCACATTAATATTGTGGACGACAACTAGTTTGAAAGATATACGCAAAATGCATTAGATGTCGCGGCATGTCGACATGTAGTAGTGAAAAAGAAAATTATACTAAAAAGTACAACTCTAGCAAGACATACAGTAGTGGTCAAAACATTTGGAACTGAGACCGCATTTGTTGTTTTCATTGATCGGAAAATCATGAATTTTTTTACGAAATATCCCAAAGCAGTTCCCAGAGAAGCTAAAACTGAACTTTTAATAGATGCCAGTCTTCCCACCATTAAAAGAAGAGCCCGAGAATATGGTCTTAGAAGTTGTAGATGTACATAAAACCGAAAAGCTCGGCTTGACTTTGCACGCACCCATTTGAACTGGACTCAACAGCAATGGAAAAATGTATTGTGGTCAGATGAGTCTAAATTCAACCTCCGGGGATCAGATGGAAGAGCCAATGTTCGAAGACCACGAGACGAAAAGTTAAATCCCAGATACACAACCGCCACAGTGAAGCACGAAGGTGGAAACATTATGGTGTGGGGGTGTTTTTCAGGAAATGGGATTGGCCCAATTCACCGCATTACGAGCACAATGACGGCCACAATCTATAGAGATCTTTTGAGTTCAGTTATGCTTCCGTATGCTGAATGGGAAATTCCACTCTCATGGACCTTCCAGCACGACAACGACTCAAAACACACGGCGGGGGTTGTAAAAGTTTGGCTGCAGGAAAATGAAATAAATATCATGTCGTGGCCGGCTCAATCTCCCGATCTCAACCCGATTGAGAACATGTGGATGATTGTAAAACGGAATATCGGCAATAAAGTATTCCGAAATGGTGATGAACTTTTCGTCGAGTTGGAGAAGCAGTGGAATGAAATTTCTGACGATTATATTAAAAAGCTCATTGCCTCAATGCCTAAGAGGTGTTCAGAAGTTATAAAAAATAATGGCTACGCTACAAAATACTGAACGTTAAAACCATTGTTTGTATTTCCTGTTAATTACTTTAAGAGTTGCAAATGTTTTGAACACTGCACTATGGACTTATTTTGTTAAAATTACTTTTTTTTATTTTTGAGAAGTTATGAACAACTTTTTGTATTTGTGAAATAATATGCTATAACTGAATTAAATAAAAAAAAAACAAAAACTTATACCACAAATCTTTTTGATCAAAAAAATTATAATTACCTAACCATGATTTCAGTTGCAAATGTTTTGAACACCACTGTATATAAATATCAACCATTTAAGATTTTTGTATTTGTTTTTCATACACGAAACAAAATTGTGTTTTGAAACAACTTATATTTTGCGTTGTGACCGGTTGTGAAAGTAATTGTCTATTAATTAAATAAAAATAAAATATTTAAATTTAAAAAAGACTAAATGTGTATTTGTAAACTAAATGTTTATAGAGATTAATAATCTAGTGTGGTCAAATTGCAAACAAATATACATCAGGTAGACAGACTAAATTTTAGGTAGATTTTTATGTTTCCTTTTTCTTATTGCAAAAAAAAGGGTTTCTATAATTATCTGCGGCATTTGCGTTCCTTTAAAAGATAGCATCATTTAGACAACCATTGATGTGAGTAGTTGAAAGAAAATTTTGTTTGTTTTATGTATAATTATTTTTATTTTTCAGATATTATATTAATTCATATCGTCAATGTTTGAGTATGAACATTTTTATATTTTGTAACGTATTGTAACTTAATTTTAAATTTACTAAAGTATAATTTTTCTACAAATTTTTTGAGTTTTTTTTTAGTCTACTAATATTGTATTAATTTTTAGCAATGTTTTTTGAATTTTTGTTGAATCTACTAATTTTGTTGCTAAAAATCAGCTCGCTGATTTTCAGCAAAAGATTTTGCTGACACTAGCAATTTTTCTGCAAGCACCCTCCTGACTAAAATTTTGCTTTCTCAGCAAAATTTTTTTCTGACTTTATTAACTTTTTTTTAGGGTGTACAAAAAATGCAACCGCTGTTAATTTATTTTTTGTATTTCAGAATTATCATTTGAAAAATGTAGAATTGCGTAATTGGGAATTGTTATGTTTTGTTATTTAATTAATATAATATTTTGTTTATTTCCAGATTTTTTATTTTATAAATGCATTATGTTAACTATGTGGAAGTCCTGACATTTTTATATATATTTAAAACAACCACAAACAAAATTCGGATTTAAATTTCTGCAAAATAAATTAACTAAAGTAAACATTTTATACTAAGTTTTTTATTTTTTTTTTTTTCAATCTACTCAGCTTCAGCAAAAAATGTTTTTGATTTTAACAAGAGGATTTTCATTTACATTGAACTAAGTGTCAGCAAAACATTTTGCTGAATTTAATAATTTTTTGCTAAAAATCAGCTCACTGACTTTCAATCAGCGCAAGGATGCTCCCAACAAAAATTTTGTTGACTCAACTAACTTTTTTGATAACTTTACGGACTTTTTTTTTGAGTGTAGCAACAATAACAAGTGTAATTTAAGAGACTTTTTAACAGGTTGTTGTTTTCTACTTTTGCCACCATTACCATCGTTATCAGGGCAGCGACTTTCATGTATATATGTACATGTTTGGAGTTTGTAGTCAGCAGTCCAAAATAGATTTTGACCAAATATTTTTCCAAACCAAAGAATTTTCAACAAAATGGCATCGATTTATTGTTGCATATTTTATCATAAATGCTATTTTTGCATTTTTTGCGTTAAAGTCAATATTGTGAGCATTTCTATAGTTTTCACTGACAATAATTTGTTAAAATTTAAATTGAGAAATTGTAAACTAAAATGAGAAACATGTGGTCATATTTATATTTTATATCATTTTTGATCCAATGCTCTGGAAAAATAAATGCCATTATTTACAATCGACAAATTTAGAATGCATATTTTTTGCTTTTTATTGTACATTTTTGGATTTTTGCTGCATATTTTTTTTTTTTGTTTTTAGTGAATATTTTATTTTTTTAAATGCATATTTTAAGCGTATATTTAGCATTTTTAGTATAAGTTTAACATTTTAAGCGCATATTTTCGATTTTTTTTAGTACAAGAAAGTCGCGACCCTGGTTATTATCATAACCCAGCCACATTACTCCCAGTCATATAATTATTCCATTCCAGTCTTATTGTTTTTACAAAGTACCTACTGTATACAAGTAGTTCATGTATTTAGATTATTCATAGAAATATTCATAAAAGAAAAGAAAATGAATTTATATTTATTTAAATTAGAGCCATATCTCAAGAGATATATATTGTATATATAATGATTTTAAAATTATCATTCGGTTTGTAAATGGTAGTTACTACAGAATTAACATCTGTACCACATTAAATAGAACAAATTCGAATATGCAACATAAAGTATTATCGACAATAGTATTATTAATTAAAAATTTAATTGATTCAATTGATTTTAATTAATTAAAAATTTCTTTTAATTAATTAAAAATTTAATTGAGTAAATTAAATATTAATTAAGTCATTAAAATACTTTGTTGAGTCAATTAAATATTTATTTGAGACAAGTAAATATTTAATAGAGCTAAAAAAAATTTAATGGTGTTAATTAATATGTTTGATGAAAAATAATAAAATCAATTATTTTTATTTATATCAATTAGTAACAGATTCGATGCGTTAAATGGTAAGGATAACGTTATTTTTGTTTATTTTGGTAACCGTATTGCAGCTAATTCGGTAACGGTTTTTTAGCGTTAACGGTATTTTAGCGGTAACGGTATTTCAATTACTTCGGTAACGTTATTTTAAGGATAAAGGCTTTTCAGTTATTTTGCTAACGGTACCCAGGAAGAAATTGCCAACCGTACCAAAAAAAAACAGCACTGACAAACCACTGCTATTTTTGTAAAACCCACCGTGTTAAAAATTACCAAAGATACAAATAATATTGTACAAAGAAAACACTATTTTGTTTGCAAAGCATGTGTTTTGCCAGTACCCCCCCCCGCAAAATTCTTTGGTAATATTGATTTTACCAATATTACATTCAATTAGAAGAATTTATTTTTAACATTTTTTTATATTTTATTATACATATTTCTCAATATTAATTTAATTTAAGCTATTTTAAAAGCACCAAATTATTTGAATTACCAACGTTATGTCAACGGTGGCAAGTTCGCTCAAATCAACGGTTGGCCACTGTTATCAATCGGGGTAACAGGAGAATACTGACAAGATTGTTAATCACACGTTCTGCCAACGCATACACAGAAAAAAATATGGGCCAAAAATATATAATTAATCGATTGTTTGAATATCAATGGCAATTTAAACAATTTTTTTAATTGATTCAATTAAAAAATTTATTGAATTTTCTAATGTATCCATACAGTGTTAACAACATGTAAACAAAATTTTTAAAAATTTGGCAAACTATTTTTTTTTATTTTATTTAGATTAAATAATCAAACAAAGGTTTAATTATATCAATATATTATTTAATTTGTAAATAAAAAGAAAAAAAATTGCAAATGATTAACTTTTAATAAGTTGAATAGTTTACCGATTTCAAATACACGCAAAATCGTAGTTATTTCACTAGAGTTTGCAACACATTTTTTTTGTTGAGATATTCGTGTACGCACGAAAACTTAATTTAGTTTCGTGTTTTATCTGTGGTAATAAAAGTGCACACGTGGATTTAAATAAACCTTATCGAAAAAGGACAATTAAACTATTATTTTTGTAAATAATTAAATTTTCAATAAGTATAAGTGTCATTAAACTATCATTTTAAAGTTGTGTGTGATTTTTTAAAGAAAGCAATTCAATTCCAAGAAAAAGTTCAAGACAAGACAATCAAAACAAAAATTTTGTCTTTACTTTTACATATTTGTTTTCTTGTAATACATTTTTATATTAAAAAGCTTTAATTTTATTATAAATAAAATGTGAATTTAATTTACAAACCTACATTTCTTTTTTTATTTAATGGGGGGCATATAAGAAAAATAAAAAAATACGAGTTTTCAATTAAAGCTACCATTGTTTTCTTCTCAAGTTTCAATTAAAGTTTTATTTAATTTAACTAAACTTTTTAATTGAGGTTGTAAAGAACAACAATAACTCTTTAATTGATATTATTATTATTTTAATTGAAAGAGTTTTAATAAACTGTCTGCAAATTTTTTAGTTAATACTATCATTTCAGTGGTAGGTGCAAAATCAATTAAAATATTAATTGATTCAATAAAATTTTTAATTGAAACCTGTTTTTAGTTTTTTCTGTGTAACCGACCTTCGCCGACGCTTTGCCAACACTGTTCCGTTTGTATTTTTCTGCCTGGGTATTTCAAGGATAATGTTATTTCGGTAATGTCAATGCACATCGATCATTTTAACCCCATTATGACCGAATTCTAATGACTAGCTACTTTATGATGAAGCTTTGGAAAAATATATGGGCTATTCTTAAAAATATTTAAAATAAGGGTTAACATTTTTATTTTTTTTTAACTTTATGGCACATTAATAGGATTATAAACCACTAATTTGGGACTTCAAATCCGTTTGTGTGAATCACTATCTGCAAGGGGCGCAAAAGTCAGGGCGGTTTTAAAGTTTAATATTAAAAAAAAAAATCTCAAAATTAGATTTTTTTAATTGAGTTCGAAAAAATTTCGCATTTTGTTCAATATTTTTGGCGATTTCAAGAAAATTAACTTTTTATTTTCTGCTTTCCAAAAAATCTTCGTCAGTTTTTGTGATGTTTCAAAAATTCAAATTTTTGACTTAAAATCGCAGTTTACGCGATATTTAAAAATTATAATTTGTTTTGGAGATTATATTTGAATTTAATGAAATCAGTTCAAGAGAAAATGTATTTTATATAAGTTAATTCCAATTATGTGAAGTTTTTTAACATGTTACTTTTTAATACTTGCTAAATTTCATTTGGACCTTAAAATATTTATTTCTTTAAATTTATTACTTAAATTTCTGTTTAAAGCTGTTTTTCATACAAAAATGCTTCCTTTTTTGATCCCACTTTTTAACGCTTAAACTTGAGATTGTATAGGTATCTAATATTTGTTTATCTTTTACAACGTATCCAAGTTTCATTCAAATCTGCGGATTCACCACTGTCCAGTTTCCTTGTCAGTCGTGGCTACGGTATTTCTTGCCAACCTAATGCTTCGGTTATGTAGCCCAAATACCAGGTGCATTGCCACACTAGGTGCATCCTTTACTTTTTTAATTATATTTAATTATATTTATTTCTTACGTAATTACAAAAATAATTCTTTGATTACATCAATTAATTTTTTAATTAAATCAATTAATGTTTAATATCAAATAATTGTTTAATTAAGTCAATTAATTTTTTGTTATTTTTTAGTTTAGTGTCCAAAAATAGCTAAAATCGAGGTAAAATATTTGTTAATTGAATTTAAAGTTCAATTAAATTCGGTCCCACTAAGGAAATTAAATTAATTTGTAACTATTTAATTGATTTAGTTTCGACAAAGATTTTAATCATATCTGTTAAAAATTTAAGTGAATATGGTTTTTGATTTCATAAACAAATTTTCGTAGTCTATTAAAATTAAAATTGCAATCGCAAAAAATTGGAAAAAATAATATAGTTAAACTTTAAAAAAAAATTCGCTAAAATTGGATATAATCGCCAATATTAAAAAAAACTTTAAAAAAAATTCGTCAAAAATTGGACAAAAAAATTGCCAAAATTTAAAAAAATCACAAAAAAAATCGCCAAAATTGATAAAAAAAAAAAACGCTAATATTTAAAAAATTTCTAATATTTGAAAAAATTATAAAAAAAGCTTGAATTAAAAAAGTCACCTTAATTAAATTTAAAACGTTCAGATGAAGGGCTTATTGTAAAAACTTGATAAACCACATTTATTGTTTTATAGATTTACGCTGTTTTCTAGACATCCATCAATAAATATTTAATAGAAGTCTTGCTTAAACACCTATTGCAAGTACCTATAGTATAAAAGTCTTGCAAAAGTCAATTTTTTTGTATCGTTTTAACGTTTAAAATGCAAAAAACAAACTAAAAATAAAATGTGGCTTATCAAGTTTTTACAATAAGCCCTTCATATCTCGAAAACATTTTGCATTATTTTTTAATTTCGGCGGTTTTTTTTTCAACTTTGACAGTTACTTTAAATTTTAGCAATTTTTTTTTTTTAATTACGTTGATTTTTGTTTTGGAATTTATTTAAGTTTTGGCGATTCTTTATAATTTTAGCGATTTTTTTCAATTTTGGCCTTCCGTTTGTTTAATTATGGTGTTTTTCTTAATTTTGGCATTTTTATCAATTTGTTGTCAGTACGGTATATAAAACGTGAAAATTTTGTGTACACCACATTTATTTTCAATTAAACATTTAATATATATTATTAAACTTTTGAAATGAAATAAAGGTGCACCTTTACATTTAATTAATTTAATTTAATGTAAGTCACAAACAAGTTTTTACGGATTTGGGTCTGACACTGTTTAAAGTATCATCATATTGTAAATTGTTATTATTATAATTTCTAATTAGTTTGGTATTGTGTTGGCCTTTAAATGTTAAGTAGCATTAAATAATTTTAAATATTCAAACATAAATAATTATTATTTTGTTTTAAATTAATGAAATGAAAATTTTCTCATTATTTCTGCTTGTAAAAACAAAAAATCAAGAGTAATTTAATCGGAAATTAAAGTTATAGATTTTAATTAACTATTTTAAGTTGACTTAATGCTCTTTATAACTGTACAAATTTTATATTAAATTAGTAAACGTTTGAGTACCCGACGAAAAAAGTTCCACTGGTTATCACTGGTTACGTATGAGTCATATTTTATATTAAAAGTATAAATCATACGACGTGTAGTATTACTTTTCTTTATTTCATGATCGGTTTGATATAGGGTACACATTATTGTAGTGAAAATAAATATTTACTGGAATTTTTCGCTAGTTTCAACATAAATTGAAAACAATTTGAACGAAAAGCTACCCGCGTGCCACTTTCTAGGATTTATATCACATATAACTAAACATCACATCTCATTGGGTCCGAAAAATAGTACACTTATGATATTATGTAGGTAAAAACGACAGCAATTGTAGTCAAAAACAAATGAAAATTCACTTGAAGAAAGGACGACTAACATTTCATTAAATTCTACTAACATTTGTCATTTGTTTTTAATGTTTAAAAAATACTAACAATTGTAGTAAAAATGAATGAAAACAGCTGTGAAAAATCAATGTAAAATCATAAAACCGTCATTTGATGTGGTTTGTTTATTTAAATAAACTACAAGGTTAGTAAAAAAATTAAATTTGTTCCACAAATGACTGACATTTACATTAAAAATAAAGAAACTGTATTACAACCTAAACAACTACATATTTTTAAAGCAGAAGTTCCCTGAGTATAATATTATTTTAAAAATGTGCTCTCTTTTGTATTTAAAACGATTGCAAAGTACTCTTTTTGTTGCTTTTCTAACATTTTGACAACTTTAAAATTGTAAATTGGTATGTTCTTACAACGTTTACAGACCGTATATAAAGGACTTTAAATATTGTTTTAAAAACGTTAAGAAAGCGTTATAAAATACCACTCTGAGACTGTAAATTATGGTTATAATTGCGGTCATTTTCACAACGCTCTTAATTGATGACCAGGAATGTTATACGAACGCCTACAAAATACCATCCACACACCGTATATCACTGGTTACGTATGAGTCATATTTTATATTGAAAATATCAATCATACGACGTGTAGTACAAAGTTGGCCAATGCACTAAGGTTTCACAGACCACTATTCTTGCCCAAAATTACTAAGAACATTATTCTAATTGGTTTGAAATAGGATTTGTATGGAAATTGGTTTCCTTTTATGCATTTTTTTTTAATTATATTAACCCTTTTATGCAGTTTTCTGAAAATTTTCAGAATTATTAAATTTCTTTATATCATGATCGGTTTGATAAAGGGTACACATTATTGTAGTGAAAATAAATATTTACTGGAATTTTTCGCTAGTTTCAAAATAACTTCTGAGTATAATATACAATAACAGAAAAGCTAATAGGAAAGAAAACTGCAATTTAGCTGCATTACATTCGAGGCCGTAATTGGGTGTGATCGCTAAACGGTCATGACTTGGTATTGTTACGTTTGTAATGTAAGATGAGCGCAGGTTTGATTCTTACAGCTGCAGGTTGTTGAAAAAATTATCATATAGAGACAATCTGACAATTATAAGACACAAACAATAATACAATTTAAATGGAAAATCACTGATGACGCCTCTCCATAAAAAGGTAGAAACAAGGTTAGTCTGATTTAAAAATTGATAGTGTTTATAATTTTTAGAAAACAACTTTTATTCTTCTTCTTAAGTTTCAACTTTGGTTACTAATATTTCCACTAGAGGTCACTTAAGCTACGAGAGTCGTTGATACCTCTTTTTAAATCATAGTTTCTTACTGGTACAGAAAAGTTATTCACTTCATGAAGGCAAAATGCATTTTTTCCACAATTCGTGGTTCAAACCTCTGTATTTCAAAAAACTGGATCTCCATAATTTTTAAAACAATATATGTTAATTATAAATTATTCTTCTATACCATTGCAAAATCACTGTATGGCACTCCTACAAGCTCCAAAGTTATCGGTTTTTTAATTATATTTTTTACATTTTTATGCATAACTTTGGATTCCGTATGTGTTCCAAAAAGGGAATTGGCTACGGCATAGTGGAATAATTATCTAATTTTTTTTAAGAAATTTAAAAAGCTTTAAATACATTGGTTTGAACCGCGGATTTTGAAAAAAAATTTATTTTATCTTCAAACACTTATTTGTTTTCTAAAAGATATTAACTACGAATAACGACACACTTAGCAAACTTCTGCTTTAAATATATGTAGTTGTTTAGGATTGTAAAACAGTTTCAATTATTTTTAATGTAAATGTCAGTCATTTATAGAACAAATTAAATTTTTCACTAACCATGTACGTCAGTTAAAAAAACAAACCACATCAAATGACTGTTTTATGATTTTACATTAATTTTTTAGAGTAGTTTTTTGTTATTTACAAAAATGAAAAAAAAATGTTTGTTTATTTTTTACTACCATGTGGTTCATTTTTACTACAAAATACAAATGACAATGTTAGTTGAATTTAATGAAATGCAAGTCGTCAATTTCATTTAACTGAAATTTCTATTGTTCTTAACTACATTTGCAGTGGTCTTTACCTACATAGTATTCTAAGTGTACTTTTGTTAAAGTTGCTACTTTTTCGAATATATGGACGTTTATGTACGACTACTTTTGTGAAATATTCAAATATTTTTCATATTTATTTTCAAACACGATTTTTCAAGATCCTTTGCGACTAGCTTTAGTAAACTAACTATCGTATACCAAGATTGGTTGAAATCAGAATGGGTGGACGAAATCGATTGGTTGATTTCATATGATTTCAGTCTATGAAAACACCGAAGAAAATAAAATATTGTGTACAAAAACAATTTTGGCATTAAAAAAATAGTGCTTTAAAAAAAGCCAATTATTGCTTTCTCAAATCATTATATTGCAATCATAGAATTTAAAAAATCAATCTTTCACGCGCTTTTTATTGCGTCGTTATATCGCTTTCCTATCAAAAATTATAGGCTCTTTAAAATTGACGCGTCTTTAAAAAAGACACGTTGATAGAATAAATGGATTAAGCTGTTATGCGGTTTTACTTTAGTTTTTTTTTTGCATATTTTGAACTTCTCGATCTCTTTATAAATATATATCGTCACCTTAAATGCAAATGGACGTAACAACAAAAAAATTTTGATTTTTGACTTTTTGACTTTTTTTTGAACGCAGTTTTGATGTACTCGAGAAAAAAAAATTTTTAAAACCAATATTGCCTATGTAGTGTGTTAGGGTTTCCATGTCTAAAATTTCATTGAAATAAGTCGAAAAAAAAAATAATGGGTTAATTTTTTACCCCGCTTTTTAACCATTAAACATGAGATTGGACCGTTAAATAAAAATACGTGTCCGTTATTTTTTATATCTTATTACATAATCTACATTTCATTAAGATCGGAGAGAACTATCAGGAGAATCCCCTTGTAAGTTGGCCTTGATTTTTTTTTTGTGAAGTTTTGTTTGAAAATACTAATATAGCCAAACAAAAATCACAATTTTGAGGCTTCATACCATTTTCCTATGTTCAACTGTTGTTAGTTCTTTGACTTTTAGAAAAAAAAACATGCCAAAAAGGCGCAACAATCATAACTCGAAGAATATTAACAAATAAAAAAAAATCCTTCAGAAATAACCCAATAAGCAATGAAAAACTAAAAATTCAAGTGCTTTAAATTTTGCTTGAATAATGCTTTATTTCAAGTAGTTATTTCCAGTCAAAATTAAGTTAAAACAAATTATTTGTTTTTTGTTTTTTTACTATGTCCATACTGAAAAAAAATAATATTCAAAATAAAAATTTTCCTGTATAGATTTAAATAAAATCTAATTATCATCCACGGATTATACTCAAAAGGTAAGTCGCATTCAATTGGATCTAAGCTCTGCCCTAACATTCTCTGTTTTCGTTATTTCAGTAAGACTGAAAAAACTGTCAAGCTCAATTAATGTTTTCCTGCGACAAGACCAAAATGTTGAATGTGTGCACTCTTTAAAAAAATTTAGTTCCTAAGTCTGTTAAACTGGCTTCTAATTCAGTTAAACTAATTTTTTCTGTTGCTTAGATTTTTTCACCACAAGAACAAATTTCATCTGCATTTGAACTAATTTTTTAACCTTAAATTTAGTAATTCGTGATTCTCAAATTTACAAATTTGCCAGTTAATTTAAATCCCAATTGTTTTCAAAAACAAGTTTTTTTGTACCTTTGCTTTTGAGTCTTACTTGTATATGGCGTTATTTTCTCATATTTTTTTCTTTTTATAATCATAAAATAGACAATATACTCGAAAACTAAACTAGAAAGAGCTAAATGGACCAAAAAATCGTTACTGCGTACCTACTAAGGCAGTCTTTATTTACCACTTTTATTCCCGATAATATATATAGACTTACCTCCTCTGGTCAGATATGGAGAAAATTTTATCAGAAATTTTTTAGTTGTAGTTCAACTGTCTATCAAAATTTAGTTCTTCTAAAATTTAGGTCACCTAAGACTGCGATTCTTAACTTCATTGAAAATTCTGCTGGAGCAAGTTCAGGTACAATTTTCTGTTGTCGTAGCTGAATTTTCAACTAAAGGGTCCGCCACATAACTTTTTTTTTTGAACTCATGAACCAATTGGACTTTGTATGGCGTCATACCAAGGTCTTTATGCAAAATTCGTCTCAATGATGTCTCCGAAATGTTCAATTGTTGAGAACGACGGTGAATTGATGTTGATGGCGCTTCACGCACACTTTCTGCCACAGCAGCAACATTCTCGGGTGTACGCACTGTTTTTGGCTTTTCACGCTTTGGTTTATCGATAAGGATGCCAGTTTCTTTCACTTTTTTTCACAAGATAACGAACATACGGACCATATTCGTTCAGCGGAAGAATAAAACTAATTATCTGTTAAATCAGACATGAGCTAAGTGTTACCATTCACGAAATAAGCACTAGTTGAAAAAAAAACGTTAGATGGCGGACCCTTTATTTGTATGTAGAAAAAAAACTATGTAAAAATAAATAAATTGTTCCAGAAACAATTATAGCCGTGTTTTAATGGGGAAAGGCTTGAAATTAGGGTTTGAATTCAAGTGTTATTAGTATAATGTTTGAACTTGAATTGAACTGTGATTCAACGCTCGAATTAAAGTATATTTACACTGTTATCTTCGACTTGAAACTAACCATTTTGCAATTACAGTGTAAATAAAGGCTTGAAAATTGAAAATGTGACTGGAATTGCACTTGAATTCCAGCGAAATTGCTTATTGGGAAGTCTATAGTCATGTTTTAGGCTAGTAAAGAAAATATGTCATTTAAATCTTAAATATCTTTAATTACACAATGTTTTTTGCTTATCCTGTAAAAAAAATAAAAAAAGTGCTTTTAAGCCCTTTTGCATTTTAGGTGATATATAAAAGTTTCAAACCATAAACAAAATTAAATTAATTCAGGAAATTTAACGACTTTATAAGTTTAACAAATATAATATTAATGCAATTTTATTGTTTAAATAAAGACTAACCAGTAACATTTCTTTAAATCGCCTCAAGTAAAAAAAAAAATTTAAACAAACAGAGGTTTTTTTAATGTTGAACAAAATTGAATTAAAACATATGTACTCCAAAAACGAAAACTGGATTCATCAACATTAGGGTTTCCAATACTGAATCGGTATTGAAAAAACTAAGTATTTCAGTATTGAAAATTTTACAATGCCAAATTTTCGGTATTCACACAAAAATATTTTGTCACATATTTTTTATTTTAGTACTGAAAAGTACAATTTAATAAAGATGAGCAATAATTCAGATTAGTGTTTATTAAAGTAATATTTTAAACAAGTCAATGCATCAAATGTATTATCCTAGAAAATGAACTTTTCCAGTTAAATGTTGGTTGGTGGTATGGTGAGCAAAAAATCGTGAGCATTATTTGCCCATCTTGTTTGAAAGCTCATAACCTATGCCAATTTAGTAGTTCGACAATTTGAAAACGCTTGCAGTTAAACTAATATTTTTTTTTTTTTTAATATTTTTATTTATAACACAGTATAGACTGTAAATTATTAATTCCCTTTTTGTAGAGCGCCAACGGAAGGCGATCTTGAATTTGGGGCATTTTATGCTTTAGACGACATTCATGTTAATTTGTTTTACTCTGCTTTTAATTGTTTTTTGTTCAATTCTTCAGTGCATTTGCCTTCCCAACAATTTTTAAACACTTTTTGGTATAAAATACCCCAAAAGTCCTCAGTTGGACGTGCTCTTGGGACTTTTGGAGGATTTGCATATTTCGGTACAAAATGTATGTGTTTTGTATTAACCATTTTAACGTCTTTTTGGAATAATGACAGCATGCTAAATATGGCCAAAATAATATCTCGTCTTTAGTCTCGTATTTTCTATGGGGATATGTGAAGTCACTAGTCTACGCCGATAAGCCCGAAACGATTGACCACTTGGAGGACAACATTCACCGCGTTATTGCCAATATACGGCCAAAAATGTTGGAAACAGTCATCAAAAATTGGACCTCCAGATTAGACTACGTCCGAACCAGCCGTAGCGGTCATATGCCAGAAGTCATATTTAAATTATAATGCCAGAAGATTATCTTACGACTAAAATAAATTTCATGTCAATTTAAAAAATCATCTTTGTTTTATTCAATTTCAAAGTTATATACCTCTATAAAAAACACCCTTTACATACAAAACTATTTTTAGACATTCATATTTAAAGTTGAAAGAAAAAAAATATTCAAGGTAAAAATTTAAAAATACAAATTCAAATTGGGTTTAAGCTGGAGGTAAAGCAGCTGCCTGGCAAACGGAAGGTCACCGGCTCGAGTCCAGTTCGCGGCATAAGATTTTTTTATTAATAAAACTATTTTAAATAACATACAATTTTTTATAGCTTCGGTAACTCTAATAAAATATTGAGTTTAGCTACCGAATTTCTGTTGTACATACAAATATATTTTTAGACAACTATTTAAATTTGAAGCTAAAAAATATTCAAGATAGAAATTTAAAAAAAAAACATATTTAAATTGGGTTTATTCTAGAGGTAAAGTACTTGCCTGACAAACGGAAGATTGGAAGATTATAACAGTACGAGGCATATAATTTTTTTTTAATAAAATAAATTTTGTTGGACGCAAGTGAATCTATTTATAAAATAGTATAGTCCATAAACATAAAATATTAAATTGTTACAATAACAATTCGAAATTTGTAAATAAGTGTCGTTTGTTACAATAGTATTAAAATTTATTAATAGTGATAGTACGTGGAACCACAAAAATTCGGTTGGTAAAAAAATCGGTTACAACTACAAAACTGTTTTCTTTGTGTAGGGAAAAAATGGAATTCCCTACAAATGTATGGAATTTTCAAAATAGTTTCTGCATATTATTTAGTCCTCTTAAACAAACTTTTTTTTTAGTACAGTGTTATTTTAACGTCATATAGACAGTAGCAATTAATTTTTAATTAATATGCATTTGACAAATTCAATTTCGAAATGTTGAGGTTAAGAAGAAGAATAAACGTTTATCTCTAAAAACTATAAACACTATAAATTTTTAAATCAGACTAGACTAGTTTCTACCTTTTTATGGACAGGCTCATCAGTGATTTTCATTTAAATTGTATTATTATTTGTGTCTTATAATTGTCAGATTGTCTCTATATGATAAATTTTTCAACAACCTACGGATGTAAGAATCAAACCTGCGCTCATCTTACATTACAAACGTAACAATACCAAGTCATGACCGTTTAGCGATCACACCCAAGTATGGCCTCGAATCTAATGCAGCTAAAGTGCAATTTTCTTTACTATTAGCTTTTCTGTTATTGTATATTTTACTCAGAACTGACCAGATTGACGTATGGTTCTTACGTTCAGTGTTGACAACTCTGCGTGTTAATTGTTTACATTTTTCCCCACCAAATGTGATATACATTTTGTAAATTTCTCTGCCAAAATAGTTGAAAACACAGTGTTGTATCGCCACAAACTAATTTTGAACTTAATTTTAAACCAGATTGTCCAACAATCTAGTTATGCATTTATATGGAAAATCGGGTTTGAAATTATGTTTCAAATCCTAATTTTTCACCAAAATTCGGTTAAAACAAGATTTTGAGTATAATGTAAATAAATGCAGCTATGCGCGAACTAGATTTAGAAATCTAGTTTAAACCGCATTGCGAGCTAATGTACGAGGGCGGATCAATAAGTCCGTGACTTTTCGAACTTCCCTTGTAGTTATATGAAATGCATCACTACTCCCATCAAGTACCACCTGTTAATAGACTACTGTCAAAGTTTGAGCAAGTTCCGTCATTTACTTTGCGTTTAATAGCTGTTCAAAAAATACAACCTCGTGGATTTTTTTAAAAATGGAAAAAGTGAATTTTGAGTGGTCATTAAACATTATTTTTTGCGAAAAAAACCGTCAATCAAACCAAGGAAAAGCTTGATAAATAATAAAAGTGGTTTACTAAGTTTCGTTGTAGTCGCACAAGTACCAATGACGCTGAACGTTCTGGACGGCCAATTGAGGTCAATACACCCGAAAATGTCGAAATACACCCGAAAGATCGAAGAGTAAAAGTGAGTGAGATTGTTGATGACATGGGCATTTCATATGGCAGTGTGGTTTTGATTTTAAATATCAGTCGGGTTTAAGAAAGCTGTCTGCAAGATGGGTGCCGCGATTGCTCTCAATTGACCATAAATGTAATCGTGTGACAACTTCAAAGGATTGTTTGGAGTTGTTTAACCGCAATTCGAATGAGTTTTTGCTGCGTTTTGTGACTGTGGATGAAACATGGATACATTACAACACTCCGGTGACCAAGCAGTAGTCTAAACAATGGGTTTCTCACTGTGAACAGACTTCGAAGAAGGCCAAGGTAAGTTTGTGCACAAATAAGGTGATGGCAACAGTTTTTTGGGAAGTACGCTGGATAATCCACATCGATTACCTTCAAAAGGGAAAAACAATAGACGGCGAATATTATGCCAACTTATTGGACCGATTTAACGAGGATTTAAAAAAAAAAAACGACCCCATATGGCCAAGAAAAAAGTTCTTTTTCATCAAGATAATGCACGGGTGCACACGTGTGCAGTCTCCTATTTCCAAACCTAAAGAAATGGCTCGATGTAAATAGATTTTGCTAGAACGATGTAATTATTGATCAAAAAAATGCCTATTTCATGGACCTCGAAAAATCCTATTTTTTGAAAGGGATACAAAAATTATAGAAACGTTGGACTAAGTGTATTGAGCTAAAAGGAGATTATGTTGAAAAATATTTTTTTTTTTTGCAAAAAAAACTGTGTTTCATTTAAAAAGTCCGTGGACTTATTGATCCTCCCTCGTAAATGTAGCTTAACTGATAACAAAAGATTTTTTTTTTTTTTTTGGAAAGTAATTCACAAATATTGGCAACAAATTAAAAAAGTGGAAAATATTTGTATGCAATACCGAAATCGGTATTGGCTAAAAGCGGCATTTCGAGTATGACAAAATGGCTCAAATTTCAACATTTTCGGTATTACTGAATTCGCAATTGGGAAGCCTAATCAACATTTTTATAAAAAAAAAACATGAAGTTTAAGGGAGAAATTATATTTTTTATTATATCCGTGTATATAAGTATCACGAATGGTTCTTAACATACTTTTTTTGGTTGACCTTTAAACTGTATTCTATGTTTTGATAGACTTACAACATGAAAGAAAATTGTTTATGAAAATTATATATTTTTTAATAAATAACGAGAGTAGGAATCAAACAAATTTAAATATTATATTACTAAAAAGTTTAAAAGCGATAAACCTTTTTTTATTTGTTGTTCATACATTTTTTGAAAGAAAGCAACAAAAAAAGGTAGATAACTACAACAACTACAAAAATTTAATCAAAAACTCATTTCCGTAATAACAAAGGTTAACTTGTCATAAACTTTGCTAAACCGTTTTGGAGTTCATTTTTTTTTTCGTTGGTTTTTTCGACATTTTGTTTCTTTTATGTGGTTAAATGTGTTGAATGGTTGAACAGCTGGTGGGGAAAGTATTTTTTTGTAGTTTTTTTCTTGTTTTTCTTGTGTCAAAACAACATGTTGTTAGTGTTAAAAGGGCATAAAATATGAAGCAACAATTTGTTTTGGCTCATACACTGCGTTGTAAAACTATAACTATACATTAAGTTCACTAAATTTCGCAAGTTAAAAAAAAAGTAGAAGAGTTTAACCGGCATAAATGTAAAACCAATGGAAAATTAATAATATTTAACAAAAAACAATTCATTTATTTTTTTTTTAACTATTTAAAAAGGAATAACAAAATCCATTCATGTTTCACCTACCTATAGATACACTTAAATACCCATAAAAAAAAAAAATTTTTTAGATTTCGATGTTATGAAAATTTGGATCGGAACCAATGAATTTTATATGGGTTCGTCATAGGGTGGAAGTTCTCTTTTCTGACTCTTTTTCACTTCATCTAAAGCAATGTTTATGGTTTAATGAAAGTTCAATTCTGTTGATGTTCACATGGAAACTCTTCTAGGAGAGAATCCCGATAGGGCTGGAATTTACATTCTTTTTTTAACTTTTCCGAAAGCATTTTGTGGCAACATTGTCTTCAAAGCAGAGACAATATGGATATCAAAACTTATCTTTTGTCGAGTATTTTAATGTTGGGTATAAAAACTTTTAATTTCTCATATTTTAGAAATGGTTCTTTACAAAAAAATATATATATAGTATATTTTTGCCCTCCTGTATTACCCCCTAAATTTGTGATTGTGATTGGAGTTGGATAGACTAGATTTGGAAAGATTAAATTTTGTTCAAAATAACATCTTTGGAAGTTGTGAAAAAGAACTTCTTTAGAAGCGGGAAATGAGGAATGAATTTGGCATCAATTAAAAAGTGGTGCTTTAAGAATCCCTTCCACATATTTTGCTGGGTACTTATATTAAAATTTACAAAAATTTATGAATAATAATTTAATGCAGCAGTTTTGATAATGCGTGAGGCCTCCTTTTTTAACCAACTCGAAAATTCGATCAGACATACAGTCTAACTGATTTGTTCGAGGTTCTTCCGTTATAGATATAAACGCATCAATAACTGCCTCTATTATGACAGTTTTCTGCGTTAACTCGACGGGTTAATACTCTCAAAATATTCCCAATGGGGTTTTGATCCGGAGAACATGGGGGCCATTCCAATGTTCTTATAGTTTTTGGTGATAGCCACTCCGTCGTCTTACGACTTACATGTACTGAGGAATTTTCTTATTGGAAAATGAATTCTTCTTCGTTGCTATTTTTAATAAATGGCACCAATTTTTTTTTTTTTTTTTTTTTTTTTAAAAAGAGGCAACACTCAGGAAATACTTCCTATATTTAGTGTGTTGCTTTCTTTGGAAAGGGATAGTATAGAGATGAAAGGTGGGGAAAGATGAAGGGCTTCAGACATGGCAACACTGTAATTGCGCGAGATGACAAGTCTTAGAACAGTTGTTGCTCGCCATCTGATAGAGAGTTGGCGAACTTATTGAAGCTTTTTGGTTCATAGCCCTGATTCATTATTTTACTTCGGTGGGGTTAATTGCTATGGGAACACCGAAGGTGGACATTGCGATACGTATGACTGATAGAAAAAACTCATACATATTATTTTGATGTTGCCGGCACCGGGGATCGAACCCGGGACGTTTCTGTGTAAAAGTCCAACGCGCTAACCATTACACCACAAAGCCCACAAATTACTCTTCTAATACTGTAATGTACTCAGAAGAGTTCATCCTAATGTTTGGAAATGCCAAATCAACTAAAACAAAAAGAGTCCCAAAACATTAAGGATCCGCCTCCGAAATTTATTTTTGAGAAATATCGTGGTTCGTACATGGGTCCCTAAAATAGTTGTTAAAACCATTTGGACCATCAAGATTGACCTTTTTCTCATCAGAAAAAAAATCACCTTTAAAAGAAATTTGAGCTTAAACTGTCCCACCAACAATAGCGATTATTGGCCTACCTTTCTCCAGTTGGTTTGTAAATTCCTTTTAGCGAATTCAAGTCGAGCAGTTTTGTGAGGGGCACAGACATTAGCTTTTGGCGAGTAATTCTCTGGGAATCCCATAAGATCCGACTTATGGTTGATTTGGACACATTTACTCTGAATTCATCGATTATGTGATTGGGACTCTTAATTTAGTTGGTGACACAGTTGATTATTTTACAGTTGATTATGGCGACATGAAAAACTAAATTAATACCTTAATCTTTCTTTATTTGCTATTCTTCTTCGTTTATTGTTAAATGTAATTAATAGTTAAGAAACACTAACAAAATATTATTACACAATATCACTCTTAAATCAATTAAGTAATCTCCTAAATTTTACATAATAAGAGATCAGTTATCACACTCTTAAAAACTGTTATAAGTTTTAGAAAAAGTTTTTAATATTAGAAAAAATCATTTGTGCTTAGAGTAGTGCAACGCAGTGTACACCATAAGACGACAGATAAAAAATCAATAATTTATATAGACAAATTGCAGTTAGAGAAATTGACAGGAATGGGAAATAGTTAGCAGTTGTAGTAGAAATGTGTATGTATTTATTTAATAATTTTCAAGTAAAGAATCTTTTAAATTGATTTAACTAAATCGAGGTCAACTTGATATCATTATATATGCTTCCATGTGTGGCAAAATATATTATGATATATGTTCATATCTTATACTAAGCTTATGAAAATGTTTTAAAATGGCAATATATTACGATACATGTTCATATCTTATACTTAGTTTATGAAAATGTTTTAATATGTCGTAATATATTATCATATATCAAAGATATAGACCTATATGACCATATATTATACCATATATAATCATATGGAAGTGTATATGGAATTCTATCGCTTTATTATATAATAAGATATGGCAAAACATATAATTATACATAAATATGTATAGCAAAATTTAATGAAAAAAATTCTATCACTTTTATATATTTTTTAACACCGTTTATAACAATAATATAAATGAGTTTTAAAATTTACTGCAAAAAAACATGAAAAAACTACGATTTTTTGTTTTGCAAAAATTATTATGCCGACTGGTTTTAAGAGAAACAATTTTGTAGAGGGTTTTTCAATTCATATTTTTTAGTATAGTTATACAAAAATTATGCAGAGAATACATTAAACAACACAAATTAACTTTAAGTTTAGCATAAAAATTAATTAATTAAAAGTACCACATTTTTTTTTGGTAAAAGTACCACATTCTCATCAGAACCCGAAGTTTTAGAAAAGCTAGTTAGGTCTTTTCCTAACAAGCATCATGACGTTACTAAACTTTGAAGACCAAAAATGTTCTATTTATATAAAAAAAATTTTGTGTGTACTCTGGCTCAAGTAAACATTTTTTTCGTAACTCTTAAAACCAGTTCGGGTTTTTAGAAGAGAGCGTTGGAAACGGCTTGTTTGAACTAATGAAACAAACACCCAACCATTATAACATGAGTAATGGATTCTAAATTTTTCCAATTTAAAAATTATATAGTTGCTTAGTTCCACTATTCTCAATATACTTTCTACCCCTGATCATGTTTTATGGTTAACAAAATAGTTGTTTTAAACAATCTGAAATTGCTAAAGTACTAAATAGGGAGATTTATTGTGTATAAGCAAAATACCGTATTCATCATTTATTATTTTTAAATATTGTGTATAACAAGCACGTGTAAAGATTTCTGTTTATTTCTGCTCTTGAAAAATACTCCAAGTCTTTGACTTGAAAATGTAGCGAACAAAAATTAGATTTTCCTCTTCGGTGATTTTCCATTTTTCGTATCAAACTATATGAGATTAGATCCCATGAGATCAGCTTATGTGTGCTATTTTTCGGATCAGATGAGATGTGATGTGTAGTTATATGTGATACTATATATAATCACATATGATTATATCGGAACTTTTTTCGTCGGGTTTATAAAAAAAATTTTTACTTGAATTTGTTTACGCATATTCGTTTCATTCAACAAATTTACTACTTTTTCGCAATTGTAGTAAAAATAATAAGAGCTTTGGGTAAACGAAAACAATGTATTTAATTTCATTTTAAAAAATAAAAATTTGTCTTATCCGGTAAAGGTATATGTAATCATATATATATAATTCAATATCATTTCAAAACTGATCTGAAAAATTGAATACATAACCATCGCTCATGAGATCCCATGATATAATTTGGTCCGAAAAAATTGGTCCATCTAATTTGACCAAGTTCATCAAATTCTTTGAAAATCCGCACTACTATTTTCTTTCATATTCCAAATAATAATGAAAATTAAAGTATAAATCAATGAATTAGAAAATTAGACGGAATTTCAATGACTAATATGTGCTGAAAGTGATAGAATTTGTTCTTGTTTCTACCATAATTGTCTATATATAATTACACTGTGATAGTCGAAAAAATTAACTTCGATGAATCATTTTCGAACTATTAGGGGGGAGTCCCCTGTGTTCGAAACTACATTTAGAAGTGTCAGATTGGCTCCAGTTTTTGAGAAATCGGTATATATCCATTTTTCATGGATATAGTTAAGTCTGCGCTATTTAAAAAATTTTTATTCACGTAATTTAAACCATTAATGTCTATCAAAAGTAACGATTTTTGACCATTTTTAGTCATTTTTTCAGGTTTTTAGGTCGTCTTACCAAAATTTTCATAACATAGGCCTCAAGTTAAGCTTCAAAATCAAAATACTTGTTATTTTCTTCTTTCGTCGTGAATTTAAAAAAAAAATGCCAAAATATGCCTTTTTAGCAGCAAAGTTTCAAATCTGGTGTCTTTTTTTGTCCTTCTTATAAGTTGGTACATTTTGGTAAGACGACCTAAAAACCTGAAAAATGGCTATATATGGTCGAAAATCGTTACTTTTGATCGACATTAATGGTTTAAATTACGTGAAATTTTGGAAAAAAAAAAAGTCAAAACATTCCGTAAAAGAAAGTTAAGAAGTCAAAAAAAACTAATACAGTCGAATAAAAATTTTTTAAATAGCGCAGACTTAGCTATATCCATGAAAAATGGATATATACCGATTTCTCAAAAACTGGAGCCAATCTGACACTTCCAAATGTACTTTCGCACTCAGGGGACTCCCCCTAATAGTTCGAGCTATCACTCGTTGCGATCGCTTTAGTAGTTTTTTTTTAAAACAACTTTCAATGAGGTCCCTCATGAAGAATTCTTCAATTTTGTCACATGACAGTGGTGCACTCAGGGGACTCCCCCTAATAGTTCGAGCTATCACTCGTTGCGATCGCTTTAGTAGTTTTTTTTTTAAAACCACTTTCAATGAGGTCCCTTATGAAGAATTCTTCAATTTTGTCACATGACAGTGGTGCACACCACCACTAAACCAGTCACTATAAAAAAAAAAAAAAAATATGTAGGTACATTATTTTTTGCTGGGCAATCGATTGAGACTATTTATTTTAAAATCGGAGAGGGGTCGTCCAAAAGGTGATCGCTTTCATATGGAATTGCTCTATATTAAGTATATATGATGAGATAAACAAGATCAACATATATATAACATGAGATTTAACGATATATGATGATATATAGCGCCGTATTAAGTTTTCGTAAAAATAAATATGAGATGTAAATATATATCTTTACATATGGCCGTATATGTAATTATATATAATTATATTGTATCAAGCTATATATGATTGAGAACATGTAGATGATTGTAAAACGGAATATTGGCAATAAAGTATTCCGAAATGGTGATGAACTTTTCGTCGAGTTGGAGAAGCAGTGGAATGAAATTTCTGACTATTATATTAAAAAGCTCATTGCCTCAATGCCTAAGAGGAGTTCAGAAGTTATACAAAATAATGACTACGCTACAAAATACTGAGCGTTTAAACCATTGTTTGTATTTCCTGTTAATTACTTTAAGAGTTGCAAATGTTTTGAACACTGCACTATCGACTTATTTTGTTAAAATTACTTTTTTTATTTTTGAGAAGTTATGAATAATTTTTTTTGTATTTGTAAAATAATATCCCAGGAAAAAATTACACATTACAAAAAGAAGGTGATGTTCACACTTGCTTACATATCTCAATGCCAAATTTAGTAACTGCAATACCAAACTCATTCCAACGATAGAGTCAAAAAAGCAAGTAGTATTGTAATCAATTCTTTTAATTTAAACCAGAAAGCGTGAACTCAATATCAAAGGAATTATTTACTTAAAAGAAAATAACAATGTTATTAACTTATATGTATAACTTTTTGAACTCAAGAAGTAATCATATACTTTTTCTTAATAAAAGGACGTTATTGGAAGTAGTTCCTAATTTTGAAAAAAGAAGTTATACAATTTTAAAGAATTTATCTCATATATTTTTTCAAACAAATTTTTATTTGCAGAAAAAAAAACAATACTAAAAACAGAAATCGCATGTCGCCTAAATGTTGTTAGGTATAAATTAGGGAAGCACACGTGAGCAGAAAATTGTGAGTGGAAGTTGAAATTACTGACGTTATCGTGAGTGAGTGTAAAAAAAATTTTCGAGGTTGATTGTGCGTGAGTCATATTTTTGTTTTTCAATTTTGAATTGTTCTTTTTTTAGAAAAAATTATATTTTCGTGGTTTATAGCTCCAAAATTATGACAAACCCATGTTATCATAACAATTCGACGTTTCACTTTTTAGGATTTTATTTCCGTATGAGTTTTGATCGTTATATTTGAGTGACCTAATAGAATCACGTGTGAGTAAAAGTTGAATTTACTTATGGAACTGCTTCTTTTTTTGTTTTAAATGTAAGTACTTCTTATTTTTTCTAGGGAATTATTTATTTTTTTTTTTTGTGTAAGTACTTCGTAGTTTTACAATGGAACTATTTCTTTATTAAAAAATGTATGTAGTTCTTAAAAATATAAAGTAAATGGTTCTTCGGTAAAAAAAAATAATCAATTCTAAAGAATCTATTATTTTAGTCTCACGCCCTGTTAAAAGAATCGAGTAGGTAATCTAGTAAGGAATGCGTTCTGCCCAAAATGCTTGATTACAAACCCGCTTACCTTTTTGGAAATTTTTTGCTGGGATGCTATAACTGAATTTAATAAAAAAAAAAACAAAAACTTATACCACAAATCTTTTTGATAAAAAAATTATAATTACCTAAACCATGATTTCAGTTGCAAATGTTTTGAACACCACTGTATATGATTATATCAAGATATAAACTTTTTTCGTATGGTACTTTATTTGTTCTATACCATGGCGTATGAGTATTTTTTATTTAATATATAAAAATGCATAAATCATACGCCATGATGTACCTAATACAAGGTAATTGTACAATGCAAAAATGTGAGCAAATCTAAAAAAATATATATATTTTTTAATTTTGATTCTAAAGGTTATTGTGAGTGATTACATTTCTGGTTAACCGATTATTTTTTAACAAGATAAATATTATTTCTCAAAAATTATTTTCTCGCGACAAAACTCGTCTTGAAAATAACAGCACTCTTTTAATTTTATCAATTAACTAAAATTCAACTCCAATATCATTAAAATTTTGTATATTGAACTATTTTATTTATGCTGTTTTAATTTTATCAATAATTAGTTAAGAAGATCTGCTAATTTTAATAGTTTTTCTACAGCAGAATTTTTACATTCATAGAAATAAGTCTGTAAAAATAGCAGAAAAAGTTACTAAAAATTAGTTAAAAATGGCGTTGCAGGAAAAAGCAGTCAAATTAGCAGAATATTTTTGCTAAATATTAGCAAATATTATTAATATAATATTATTATTTTTGCTAACAATTTCTCCACTTCATCAAAAACCATAAATCCCCAGACCTGCGCCCCATATCACATTATGGATTTTGCAGCAGTATGGAAAATTTTCAATTTATTTGAAAAGCTTATTTTTGGATGGTGAATGTAACTTAACCATGTGGTGTTAATTGCAATCTTGGCAGAAACGAGCTTAGACTCTAAGTGTTTTTAAAAGGAGAAATTGTAACATATATTTATACCAAGATACTTACACTCGTTTACCACCTCAATTTAAGTGTTACCATACCTCCAAGATAGCCCACGACTGATCCTCGTACCCTTTCTGAATATCATTATCTTAGACTTATCTAGGTTTATTTCATACCCCATTGCATGCAGTACACCCAAAAAAATAAGTTAGTAGAAAAGTTAGTAAAACGTCTTGTAAATCTGGTATACTATTTTTTATCAAAATTTTCTGCTAAAATCGTGTTTTCAGCTAAAATTTTTGTTATACTTATTCAGCACTTAACTGTTTTATACTAATACTTTACTAATATACTAATGTTTTACTAATTAATTTTGCTAAAAAAAATTGTGCTGATAAGCACATTAATAGTGTGGACGACAACCAGATTGAAAGATATACGCAGAATGAAGTAGATGTCGCGGCATGTCAAGATGTAGTAGAGAAGAGGAAAATGATACTTAAAAGTACAACTCTAATAAGACATATAAAAAAAATCAACCATGGAAATTTTTGTATCTCTTTTTCATACATAAAACAAAATTGAGGATTAAAATAACTTAAATTTTGCGTTGTCACCGGCTTGTGAAAATAATTGTCTATTAATTAAATAAAAGACAAAATAAAATATTTATTTATTTAAACTAAATGTTTATATGTGTGGTCAAATTGCAAACAAACATATACAGAAATGTAGACAGAGTAAAGTGAAAGACAAACCAACACATCTTAGGTAGATTTTTATGGTTCCTTTTTCTTATTGAAAAAAGGGTTGTTTTTTTCTTTTCGTTTGTTTTTGTTTATTTTTTCGTTTCTATAATTATCTTCGGCAGTTGCGATAGCATCATTTAGACAACCATTGATGTAAGTAATTGAAAGACAATTTTTGTTATGTTATATATATTTATTTCTATATATTTTCAGATATTAAATTAATTCATGTCGTCAATGTGGAAAAATGAAAATTTTTATATTTCGTTATTATAGTAAATTATTTTTAAAAGAATCACAAAAATATGTTTTTTTGATTAACTAAATTACAATTTTTCTACAAATTTTTTGCGTTTTTTTCAGTCTACTAAAATTCAGCAAAAAATTTATTAATTTTTAGCAAGGCTTTTTTATTTCTAATCCACTAAGTGTTAGCAAAACTTTCGCTGAATCTACAAATTTTGTTGCTAAAAATCAGCTCGCTGATTTTCAGTAAAAGATTTTGCTGACATTAGCAACTTTTTTGCAAGCATCCTCCTGACTAAAATTTTGCTGACTCAGCAATATTTTTTGCTGACTTTACAAACTTTTTTTTTGAGTGTAGTCATATAATGAGTCGATCATCTCTTGCAGACCCGTTGGAGAATCTGACAAAAGGACAATGTCGTCTGCATATAGTAAAACTTTGACAACAGTGCCAGCCACATTGACGCCATCTGGTAAATGGTCGTTAATGTCATTTATATAAAGCGAAAACAATAAAGGGCTCAGCAGACACCCCTGTTTGACACCCTATGTGACAGAAAAAGGCTCAGACAGTGAGCTACCGTCCCATACCCGGCTAGACGTGTTGTTGTACAATTTTTGCAATAGGAGATTCATTTTACGAGAAAGCCCTGTACAACACAACTTGTAAAAAAGCGAATTCCTTGTAATAATGTCAAACGCTGAGGAAAAATCAACAAAAAAGTCATATGTTCTGCAATTTTCGTCAAATCTCAGATTCACAATACTTGTTAATTTAAACAAATTGTCAACAGTGGAATATTCCTTGCGAAAGCCAGCTTGGTATTCATTAATAATACCATGATATTTAATCCAGCTATTTATACGGTTAAGTATTATGCCAGTAAAAATTTTATAAAAAGTGTCGAGAAGAGAAAGTCCTCTATAATTCGATACTGTATTAAGGTCAGCCTTCTTAAACAAAGATATTATAATGGAGCTCCGAAAGGTATCAGGTATATCCTCTCGCAGAAAAATTTGGTTGAAAAGAGTTAAAATTTCGTTCAAAAGGCACATTGGAGCGTGCTTATAAAGTTCGTGGCTGATTCTGTCCTGGCCAAGGGACCTATTAGATTTAACAGTTTTCAAAACTAGCATTAATTCCCTTATCTCAAAAGGTGAATCCAGAAACGGATCAATGACATTTGTAACAGACCATAAGATATCACGGTTAAAATCGGACTGTGATAAGAGCGATTTGAAATAATCATAAAAGTTGCCGACACACAAATTGTTGCCCATCTTAGGTTTGCAATTCCTCAGCGAATTAGCCAACTTCCACCATTCACTACTATTTCGAACACCATTTAACTTTTCTATATTGTTTATTTTAAAGCTAAGCTTCTTTTCATAACATAGTCTGGAGTAGAGTATGGCCTCGAACTTGAATAATTTTCATTTTCATTATACAATTACACTAATACACTCAGGAAACTTCTGCTTTAAAAAATTACAGTTTCTTTGTTTTTAATTTGTAGAACAAATTTAATTTTTTACTAACCTTGTAGTTCATTTAAAAATACAAACCACATCAAATGACTTTATGATTTTATATTCATTTTTTACAGTAATTTTTTGTTAATTAAAAAAATACAATAAAAAAAAACGCTTGATTATTTTTTACTAACATATGTGGTTCATTTTTACTACAATTGTTAGTAATTTTTTCAAAAGTAAAAACAAATGACAAATGTTAGTTGAATTTAATGAAATGGTAGTCGTCCCTTCTTCAAGTGAAATTTCATTTGTTTTTGACTACATTTGCTGTCGTCTTTACCTCTTTTGTATTTATTTATTAAAAAATGTTAACAAAAATAATTTTTTGTTATCAATGCGGAAAATTTTTAGGAAAAGCAATTTATTTTTTTATTTAAGTCAGACATTTAAAATTTTTTTTCGAAGAGTTTCCTATTTCTCTTAGTTGTAATTACATTGCAAATAGGTGAATTCACTAGGTAAATATTACCTACAGGCATTGGTAATAAAACTATTTTTGTTGGTTTCACTCAAAAATATGCTACCTATGCCAACCAAGGCAATATTTGGTACGGTTGGCAATTTCTACCTGGGAAACCACGTTTATTTTAGGTGAGCAATCTCCAGTTTAGGGGTTAAAAAGTGGGGTCAAAAATTACACAATTTAAAGTTTTTTTTTAAACATATTTTTAATACAAGCTATTAAAATATAGGCAAATTTGGTATCAAATGAATGGTATTATATGCATGTCCTAATATTTTTGTTAGGTTTTTGTTGTTGGTTTGAGTTTAAATTAACATATAATAATGCCTATTCAATTTTATCAAGGTGGTTTCTGGGTTTTTTTATTTCCGTAATAGTTCGACTTTAACACGACTTTTCCCATATTTTAAATATTACAAATAAGTGGTAAACCTGGGTGCACAGCATAGGCAATATGAGCATACAAATTTTTGTTTTTTCGAGTACTTTAATACTGCGTACAAAAAATTTAATTTCTTAAATTTTAGACATGTTTTCATACAAAAATGTTGTAATTTCTTGACGATTGACCTAAAAAAATACGTGTCTAACATTTTGTTTGTCCTCTACAACATATCCAAGTTTCATTCAAATCAGCGGATTCACCACTGAGAAGTTTCCTTGTAAGACATTGCATTAAGAAAATATAAATCAATTTTAAATCATCTCACAGATTCTGCTACGAAAATTAAAAATTTTAATTATTTGGTATCACATGTCGTATGAGTTATATCTTTCTTTATTAAATATTACTCATACGTTATGGTGTGCAAAAGCATTTGAACAACATTTCTTTTAGAGCGGCAATATTTTGTATGAAGAAAAGTTTTTTTTTTTTTAATTTAGATTGTTTAGATTATTGTAGTAGGACTAAAAATTATTTGTGCAAATTTGAGAAAAATCGGATATCTTTAACCCGTGGCGCCCGCCCCGCAACCAAAGTTTTAGATTTTTAAATTTTTTTCTTTAATTCCTTTAATAAAAATATGTCTTGCGACACATTATTTTTTATTTATTGTGACATGATGAACACGAATATTTTGAAATTTAGTAATCAGACTAACACTTTTCGAGATTTTGCGTTTTCATTTTCACTAGAAATGGAATTTTTTTCTCTATTTTAGAATTTTTTTAAAAATCATCTTGTTTTTGCACTCAAATTCTACACAAAACATGCTTTAATGCAGTGTTTCTCAAAGTGGGGCACTCGCCCCACTGGGGGGCAATTTCAACATTTTAGGGGGGCAATGGGCTAATTTTTTTAACTTTAACTTTTCATGTTTTTTTAATATATAAAAATAAAATTCTGCAGAATAAAAAAAAATCTGTATTTTTATATACTTATTTATATACCATTTCTATCGTCATATTTAGTAGAAACCGGATTTAGTGTCACTAGTGATTTGTTATTAAAAAAAAGAAATCGTCTGGAAATCACAAATCACGGAGACTTACGATTAAAATTAACAAAATTAAAACCTGATTTAAAAACCCGTTGCAGCCTGCACCAAGCTCAAGGATCTCATTAATTTTTAGAGTATTTTTTATTAAATCTATCTTTATAACAAAAATATATGTACATACATCCATTGAATTAAACAAATTGTTAGGAGTGTTTTTTTATTTAAAGTACTCTCTATTGTACAGAAAAAAATGAGGGGGGATATGGAAAATTTTTTAACCCAAAAGTGGGGCACGGCCCAAAAAAGGTTGAGAAACTCTGCTTTAATGTGATCATAATTTAGAGAAGATCTATCACTTAAAATATTTTTTAAAATTTATTTTATTTTTTTGTCGACATATTAGAGGCTTTTTGCGCAGGTCGCCAACGGTTAAGTAATCCGATTTTTCTTAAATTTTTCACCACAAAACTTTGGACCTAGTGCTACAACAATCAAAGATTGAAATAATGAAAATTAAAAGTTAAAGTTAATATTCCTTCCATAATCATGAGTATAAAATTGAAAAGCATAAACATTTAAGTATGTAAATTTTCTGTTTTTCCGAGATATTTGTAGGTAAATTTACCATCTTTCAACCAATATTGACATAATTATGCTCAAAGTAGTTTGGTCTGTTTTGCTAGTGCAAAAATAATTTTTAAAAATAATTTTTAAATGGATAATTTTTAAAAAATTTGAACAATTGATGAAAAAACTCCATTTTTTAAAATCAATATTAATATTAAATCAAAATCAAAATATAAATCAAGTCGCAAAATCTCGAAAACCGTTAGTCCAATTTAAAATTTAAATATTCGTGCTTAGCATGTCAAAATTAAATTAAAATGATGTGTCGCAAGAGATATTTTTATTAAAGCATTTTTAAAAAAAATATCCAAAATCGAAAACGTTGTATGCGGCTTAACGCTATTCGATTTTTTTCAAATTCGCACCATCTAACTTTCAGGCTTAGTTCTACAAAAATCGCAACAATCATTGATAAAAATCGAAAGTTGAAAAAAAAAATTACGCTCTAATGTCTATGCATACACTTTTAACAGTTGCTGAATGTAGTTTTTTATTAAAAGCAATCAGTAAACTTTGTTTTTTAAGGAATATACATTTAAACTACAAAGAAATATTTTTTTAACTACACATAAATACTGTTTTTCTGTACCAGTTATTATTTTCATTTAAAATTTTCGTTTTACAAAAATTCTTTATTTGAACCAAAAAGTTGTTGATAGTAAAAAAAAAAATGTTGTTTTTAATAATTTGGGAGTTAATCTTTGATAGTTAAAACAATATAAAATCGTTTGTTTTTACGGATTTTGGGAGTTTTTTAAATGTTTTATTTTATTTTTGGTAGTAAAAAAAAAATAGAAAACCTTTATTTTTACGGATTTTAGGTAATTTTTTAATAGTTAAAAATAAATGATAAAACATTTGATTTAAAAGAAAAGTTAATGTAATGGTTTTCAACTATATGTTTAGTACACTTAGAATACTATGTAAGTAAACCCCACTGCAAATGTAGTTAAAAACCAAATAAATTTTACTTGAAAAAGGACGACTTACATTTCAGTAAATAGAACTAAAATTGTCACTTGTTTTTTACTGTTCGAAAAATGAATCACAATTGTAGTAGAAATGAACCACATATGTAGTAAAAAATAAACAAACATTCATTTGTTTTATGTTAAGTTTGATATAATTTTTATTAAAAATAAAAATTATGTTTTTTTCGACCTTTAATTGTGCAATGAAAATGAAAATTATTCAAGTTCGAGGCCATACTCTATATTTCTTTATTAGGATATTGTCCCAACAAATAATCTATAGAGTTTTTTTGTTTTCAAATTTATTATTTGACCCTTTCAGGAATGTGTTGATAGATCTATTTCGAGAATGTTCTAGGTTCCCATCATCCGAACACGTTTTGAAAGAGGTAATAATCCCATGCCAAACATCAAACATTCATATAAACTAGTTTACTCACTACATGAGAACTAATAAAGGGTCCGCCATCTAACGTTTTTTTTTCAACTAGTGCTTATTTCGTGAATGGTAACACTTAGCTCATGTCTGATTTGACAGATAATTAGTTTTATCCTTCCGCTGAACGAATATGGTTGTGTATACGCTTGAACAACGCTGGAAAATATTGCGACATTACTTTGAAAATCATGGTAATGTTGCAGAATGTGTGCCGATACACCCAAAACGAGTCACTGTTTGGTGCCATTTTTCTTCGAAAATTAGCAAGGAGTGGCCGTTACAGTCAATGGCGATCGTTATCGGGCCATGTTGAACGAATTTTTGTTCACAAAAATTGAAGAGGAGGAAATACAGCTGCACACAATCGATAATGTGCTTAAAAATTGGACCGATCGTGTAGGCTACTGCATGAATGAAATTATTTTCCATTATTAACCGGAAGGATTGTACTTTCAAATAAAAAAAAGAAATTTGAGAAAATATTCAGTAGTTTTTTTTTATAGCATTTTCAAAAAAAAAAGTTATTTGGCGAACCCTTTATATGAGCTCGAAGTTAAAGATTATAACCATTGATCAAAAAATATATTGAAATTTGATTAGGACAATATCCTAATAAAGAAATATAGAATATGGCCTCAAAATGGAATAATTTTCATGTCCACTGTTTTATTTTTTAAATAAAAAACTACTGTATAAAATGCATGTCAAATAATAATACAGTAATGTTATGTGGTTTGTTTTTTTTAAATGAACTGCAATTGTAGTCAAAACTGAAATTTCTTCTACAAATTACTGTTTTTTTCACTTAAAAATAAAGATTCTGTATTACAACTCAAACAACTACAAATATTTACAGCAGAAGTTGTCTGAGTGTAGTTTTAAAGTACATATTCCTTTGATTTTAACAACCAAATATTTCGAGTGTATGTAAGTAAAACATGTTAAAATGATTAAATCTTTTCCTTTAACATGACTATAATTCATCATATAGAAGGCCTTAAATTAAGAAAAATAATAATGTTGTAAACTAAATGTCATGTCTTCTTTATATTTAATTTCCTTTTGTGTTCGTTTTTATGATATACAAACAAATATACATAAGAAATAAATACATTTATGTATGTGTAATAGGGTGTCCCGATAAATTGCATTTGAATTAATAGCACTCAAACGCATCGTGAGCTGAACACGGAAAAAATAAAGAAAACATTTTTGAAGGGTATCCTTAGTTAACTATCAGCGATTGAAAATTTTGATAATAGAGTATTTTGGCGAGAAAAAGTTTTGATTTTTTCCAAAAGTGGTGATAAGAAACGCCAACTTTAAACGCTGGTAGGGAACTTAAGATCCTCTCCAAAATGTTTTACTTTTACAGTTCATTTCCCATATACAGTTCATTTATACATATCATTTGAGTGATATTCCCTCAAACAATTTTTTATCGGCCACCCCTAATGTATAAGTCGTATATTAACTAGGATTATTTTATTTACAGCCAAGCCATTAAAAATTAATGTTATTTTATGTTCGAACCTTTCCCTTTTTGCCTTAAAACAAACACAAAAAAAAAAAAAAGTTAAAGTTAAAGAATTACGTGAATTTAAATGAAATTATAATAAATTTCCCAGCTAAATAAAGTGGAAGTAGTGATTTAAAAACCTCTTTAACTTGACTTCCAAAGCATTAGCATACGCACATTTTTCACTTTAATAGAACTTATTGTTAACAACTGCCAAAAATGTTAAATTAAAGTTATTTTAAACAGCATTTGCATCCACATATAAATTAATTGCTATCGAAATTAATAACATCATAAGAAGTACTTTTTCATAAGTTCATATATATTTTTTTTTATATGGAGGTTGAGGTTGTGAGTGGTTGGATTTGCAATCAGAAGGTTGCGAGATCAATTCCGGGCCGGGGAGATAATTTTTTTTTTTTATTTTTTTTTATTTTTTTTTATTTTTTTTTTTATTTTTTTTTTTTTTATTTTTTTTTATTTTTTTTTTATTTTTTTTTTAATTCTAATTAATTTGCATTTTTTATTAAATTTAGTTTTTTCTGAGTATTTTAGGAGAATTAAGTTATTTAAAAACGACCAAATAATTAACATCTTGACTTTAATCATAAAGAAATTTTTTTAGAAAATTGTTATCCAGAGGGAGAAATAATTATTTGATAAAAATCTATTTTTTGTCTTTGCGATGTAACTTTTTGTAAAACTTATTTTAAACTATAAAAAACCTAAGGTTTTATATTTTTTATTGTTATGTTGATAAGAAAATGCAAAGATATATTTCACTGCTAAAAATTAGTTTATCGAAATTTTCATATTTGTTTCAAGATATACTTTTTAGGTGTGCCTTGAAACGTGTGCAATATTCAAAAAAATTTGATTTAGGCTTCAGAAATCTATTTGAGTTTTAATTCTATTGTTTCGGATCGCAAAAAAATTAGCAAAAACGCAAAATATCGAAGCCAAATTTTGAAGCTAGTTTATTAATAATAATTATTAATTAGTAAATTAATTAATTAATAACTTTTACTTAATTTAAATACAACACTTTAATTTACCTATAGAGTTTTTACCGACCTGTTTCTCCAAATCTTTAGAAAAAAATAAGGAAAACATTAAAAGATCTTACGTTCCAAGGCACACTCGTTTCATTGCAGGCCACTTTTCCCTACCTGTAGTGAAACTACTTCTCCAATATTTTGTTTCTCATTGTCATTATCTTATTAAAGACACTTCTCGTCAAATTAATTATTAAAAAAAGATTTTAAAATATGCAATGAATTCAGAATTGTTATATGAGCATTTTATAGGAGCATTTTAACCTCACCAAAACTTAAAAATATTTTAAAAATAATTTATATCTCAGTGATACGAAATCACATAATAAAAATGTTTTAAAAATCATGTGTTCAATACTCGCTGGCACAAAAAGATTTTTTTTTATATTTAAAGAAACCGCCCTAAAGTATGCTGCACATTTTTATTAAATAAAAATGTTAATATATATTTGAAAAATACCTTCCATGAACTATTGAAAAATTGCATCCATGCACTGTTTAAAATACTATTAAAGAAGTTATATATTCACTCCATCCTCCCAATGACACGACAATGTTAAAATCATGAATGATTCACCCAAATTTGCACCACATCCGGCTCAGTAGATGTGGTGTTTTACAACTTCTTCCTCAGCTCTTATTTTGCTGGGTTGTTCATGCACTTTAAACATAACTTAGAAATTATTTATACATTTTCAGTTCATTTTATTAGAACAAAAATGTACTTGTCATATTTTTATTTCTCTTTTAACTATATTGCACTTCTAATAGTTAATTTTTAACACATTTATTTTTTTATTTTTAGATTTCATTTAAAATAAATTGTAACACGCCATCTATATGCACGAAAATAGAACAGCAAAAAAAAAGAACTATTAATGTAGTGGTACTTTATAAAATTATTTCTTAATTACCCGATTAAAAAAGCTGATATTGAGCTTTATATAGTTTTATCTTGACTGCATTTTTTTTTTTTAAAGAGAAGCAACACTCAGGAAATTCTTCCTATTAATTAATGTGTTGCTTTCTTTGGAAAGGGGATAGTGGAGAGATGAAAGGTGGCGAAAGATAAAGGGCTTCAAACATGGCAACGCTTTAATTGCGCGAGACGATAAGTCTTAGAATAGTTGTTGCTCGCCACCTGATGAAGAGTAGCGAATTTATTGAAGCTTTTTTTGTTTCATAGCCCTGATTCATTATTTTACTTCGGTAGGGTTAAGTGCTATGGGAACACCGAAGCGATACATATAAGTGATAGAAAACTCATACGTATTATTTTTCTAAATTGATGTTGTCGTCACCGGGAATCGAACCCGGGACCATCTGTGTAACAGTCCAACGCGCTAACCATTAAACCACAACGCCCAGTTATTTATATAAAATTTCATACAAAAAAGGGCCCGCTTAAATTGAATCAAATTACACCTTATTGTATCAAATTAGATTAAATTAAATACGATTAGAAGTGATTTGATACTGTTTTGTCCGAGTTTTGTCCCCGTCCAATTTTATTAAATTATACTATATGATTATATATAATTTAATATAATAGGATATAATATGGTCTAAATATTATTTCAAATATAATTATCGTATGGTTGTTTCCTTCCATTTTAAAAACAATAATCTATACTAATATTATAAAGAGGTAATGTTTGTTTGTTTGTTTGTAGAAAGTAATCTCCGTAACTAATCATACGATTTCTAAATTTTTTTTACCAATATTTAATTTGGTCCTCCAGGATGGACATAGGCTATATATCGTTCCGAAATTTTTTTTTTTAAAGTTATGAGCGGAAACATAAAAATAATCTATATATATAATATACAATATTTGTATGTTTGTCCTCTATAGACTCTAAAACTATCCAACCGATTTGGCCCAAACCGGTTTCATTTGAAAGGTTATAGTCCAAATTAGGTTTTCGGATATATATATTTCAAGTGGGCGTGGCCCCTCCCACATAAATTGAATAGCATCATATATCTTGAATATTGTGATAGCAAGAGTTTTGAAACATTGCAGTATCCCATATGTTACTGATTTGAATAATCAGGAAAAAATGGGCGGGATCGGACCAGTGGGAGTGGCAGCTCCCATACAAAGTAAATATTTAATATCATATATCTAGAGTAATATAATAGCCATAGTCTTAGAAATTTGTGCACGTTATTTGTTAATGTGAATAGTCATGGGAAAAATGGGCGTGATGGGACCAGTGGGCGTGTCAGCTCCCATACAAAGTAAATATTTAATATCATATATCTACAGTTCTATAATAGCCAGAGTCTTAGACATTTGTGCACGTTGATTATATTATGAATAGTCATGGGAAAATTGGGCGGGATCATACCAGTGGGCGTGGCAGCTCCCATACAAAGTGATTATTTAGCTCATATACAAAATTAATATTAATATTAAATATCTAGGGTTCTATATTAGCTATATAGAATTCAAATTTTGTACGATTCCATCAATTACAAATATTAGTAATCGAACTGAAAATGGGCGGAATGGGATAAATGGGCGTGGTACCGCTATATATATATAAAACAGGATGTGTGTATGTATGTAACGTATGGACTCTAAAACGGCTGGGCCGATTTTGATGCAATTTTTAAGGAAAACAGAATATTCAGGCGGGTGACACTGTGAAGTCTGATTTTTGATTTTCTGTCTGTGGGTGGAGGGGCGTGGCAAAATCCAATTTTCATATTGTACCACCAATGACATACTTATATTTATTTTTTTTGCTTTTTTTATTTTATTTTTTTTTATTTGAAAGCAGTTGTCATGTTTTTCAAAACGAGATATCAAACTCTTAAATCGGTTATGTAGTTCCGAAGATATTTACAAAAAACCTTCAAGCTATGTTACACGAACGCAACAGCCTCATCCGTCTATTCAAAACAGCCCTAGACCAGATGCCGACAGATGAATTTACGGTTGTGATAAGAGCTGACCAGACAGCGGCTGGTGAGCATGAGCGGCGCTTTAATGCACCGGTAATAGGTGACGTCGCAGTTGTTATGGCAGTTGTTTTCAGCTACTCATTTTATATACTTCAGCAAATAAAGGCGATAGAAGGACAAAGAGGCGTTGGGCTTCCCATGAAATTACAAATTTTAAAATGATTTACTAATGTGAATTTATTTTTTTAATTATTTATTTGCGTAAAAGAAATTTCTTGATTTAAAGATTTAATTACAATTAAAATTTGAAGGCAAAACAACGTTTGCCTGGTCAGCTAGTATTTAATCTTCTGATAAAAACTCGCATCTAACTTGTAAACATGTTAAAACTATGATAAACATGAAATTTTTTATAATTTTCAATCTATAAACGATTTTGTTATATTTATTTACCATTTCTGTTGAAATCAAGAAAATTTAAAATAAATTAATTGAAATGCAGAAATTTTTCAATTGATATTGAAAGTTTTCATTTGTAATTAACAAAGCTATAAATTAATTGACATTGCAAATATTCAAATTTAAATTAACATTTTTCTTAAAAATTTTTCAATTTAAAATATTTAATCACAATTTAATTTATAGTATTTGCAAGATCTAATGTAAAATTCCAATTATGTTTGAATTTTTTTAAAATTCAGAACTATATATTAAACATTGTGCTAAGATTTCAAATAAAAGAAATAGAAAAATTTAGAAAAGAAAATATCATTTTAAAATTTTGTTTAAGGTGAAACAAAAACATTGTTAGACATTTCAACAAATTTGTTAATAAACCTTAAAGTTTTAATCAAAGAATAATACAAATGTTGTGGTGAAATGAAGTTCGATGCAAATCTTTATAATTGTTAAACTGCACTTTTCAATTTATTTTGATTGTTGTAAGCACTTTGTTAGATTAAATCACAAACTCAATGAGAATTACTTGTTCTCGTCTAGAAGCACGATTTAACATTATAAATATCAAAGAAACAACAACAATAAACTGCCGCAATTTAAATGTTTACAAAATTAAACTCTCCAGAATCGATGTAAAAGTAATACTGAATATATATTATTATACGTAACAAATTATATAAGAAATCATGCTAATATAATATAAGCCACATCTACTGTAATATCAATCGTTATATATTAAGATATTAATATGTATTTGAGCATATCAAACATTTTCGAAAAAACCAAATCCAAAATAAAAATATATATGATCAGACACTCAGGCAAAAAAGTTAGTAGAAAAATCTGTCAAAGGTCTTCCATTCCACTGTACTATTTTTGTACTAATTTTTAGTACCATATATGTTTTTAGTAACAATTTTTGCTATTATTATTTTACATAGTTTCATCATATTAATGAAAATGTTTCATAAATCATTTGTCATGAATTGTTAATCATATTTATGAAGTTTTCATTAATACGACAAAGAACACAAATATTTTATAGATCTTCATCATTTCATAAGTGGTACCAAATATTTATTTGCGAAAATCAATTCTGGCCTTTTCACAGACTCTTTTAAAATATTTAAAAATATAAAAAAGGCTACACTTTTGATAAAAAAAAAAAAAATACAAGGCTTTATTTCCGTGTTAAAAATTTTATATATTATATAATCAAAATCTGATCGGTCGGAACAAAAAAAAAAAAGTAGAAAAAATTTTCAATCGCCTTTTACTATAATTGTACTAATTTTTAGTACAATATTTTATTTTAGTAACACACACAGATAAAAAATTTGGTTACTACTACTCAAATTCGGTTATTACCAATTTCAGTCGGTTGGCACAACTTAACATTAGTTTTAACCACAAAGTTCGGCTAATTCAACTAAAGTTTAGTTGCAACACTCAAAATGATTTGAAATCTAATGTAAATATCGTTGTACTAACTGAATTTATAAGTTGTTACCATTAAAATACACTTCAATTCGGTTTGCACTTTATTTCTCTGTGTGCATTTTTGCTATTCTTATATTACAAATTACTAAAATTTGTATTAATTTTTGTTGCTAATGTTAACAAAATATTTTAATAATTTTTGAAAATCAGTTGCTAAACTTAGCAAAAATTTTGCGAATCACAAAATAATTTATATATATTTTAAATAAATAAAATTTTTTATTACAGAAACAAAGTCGTTTTATTTTACTTTTTTACTTTTTAATTTTTTTTTTTTTTTTTGGGAAGTGCTATTGGATGTACTAAAATTTAGCAAATTTTTTGCTGAGTTTAGCAAATTAATTTGAAATTTGCAGTTTACAGAAATTTTACTAAAATTTAGTAGCGGCTATTAATTGTTTCTACTAATTTATAATTTTACTACAGTTCAGCAGACCGCAAGGCTCAAAATATCTACGAGAGGTGGAACTTGCACATAATAAACAAGTTTTCAATTTATTTTTTGATCAATGGTTATAATCTCTAACTTCAAGCTCATATATTAATTAGTTCTCATGTAGTGAGTAAATTAGTTTATATGAATGTTTGATGTTTGGCATGGGATTGTTACCGCTTTCAAAACGTGTTCTGATGATGGGAACCTAGAAAATTCCCGAAATAGATCTATCAACACATTCCTGAAAGGGTCAAATAATAAATTTGAAAACAAAAAACTCTATAGATTATTTGTTAGGACAATATCCTAATAAAGAAATATAGAGTATGGCCTCGAACTTGAATAATTTTTCATTTTCATTTTACAATTAAAGGTCGAAAAAACATAATTTTTATTTTTAATAAAAATTATATCAAACTTGAAAATATTGCTGCTTTAAATATTTTGAAACAAAACCTAGTAGGGCCGTTGTAAAACAAGAAAGAAAACCAAAAAACTTAAAAAAATATGCCAAAAGAAAAAAACAATAGAAATTTTTTGTTAAAAATGGTGCAATTTTTTAAAGGGGTTTTAAAGATTGAAGAAGATTGGCTCTTTTGTAATATTTGCTGCTGTAAAGTGAATAGTTTAAAAAAGTATAATGTTGAACAACATATTAGAAGTGGCAAACACCAACTGTCGGCTTCTAAACAAGAAATCCGGCCACAAAAACTAATCACGGAATATCCTGTGAACATGACTACCACAATGTTTCATAAGGATCTTTGCAAAGCCCTACTTGTATCCAACATACCAATCAAAAAAATTAGCTGCCCTAGCTTCAAAAATTTTCTTGAAAAATATTCGAATTTACCAGTTCCCTCTGAATCTAGTATTCGTAATAAATACATTCCGGAACTGTACAAGGAATCCATAGACCAAATGCGTGAAAAAGCCAAAGACAAATACATTTGGATTTCTGTTGATGAAACTACTGATAGCGAGCAGAGATATGTTGCTAATTTTATTTTCGGTATCTTGGAAAATTCTGGCGAGAATATATCTTATTTATTGAATATGGATGTGCTGGAAACTGCTAATGGTGCTTTAATTGCAGCATTTTGTAATGATTCGTTACAAATATTATGGCCTGATTGTAAATTGCGAATTAATTCACTTCGACTTAAATTAAATAATTTTTTTTTTTTTAATATTTGTGTAGGCATAAAATACAATAAAGTGCTTCTGGTTTCAACGGACGCAGCCGCATATATGCTTAGTGGAATCAATTCTCTTAAAGGAATGTATCCCAAGATGCTACACTTGACATGCTTTGCTCATGGCATACATCGAGTTGCAGACTTCATTCGATTTAATTTTGAAGACGTTAATAAACTTGTATCCAGTGTAAAAAATATTTTTTTAAAAGTAAATAGTACTTTCGACAATTATACACATCAAATTTATAAAATAATATATCACAGGCACCACGAAGAAAGCAACTATTTTTAAAAATGTTTCCTGAGTTGGAACTTCCGCCGGCTCCATCTCCTACTCGTTGGGGTACATGGCTAGAGGCGGCAATGTACTACGCGGAACACCTTGAAGAAGTAAAAGCAGTTGTTACCGAACTTAATAGTGAAGAAGCCGATTCTATTATACAAGCTCAGCAAATAGTTGAAAAAATTGAATTAAATTCCCAGCTTGTATTTATAAAAAACAATTTTGCCAATATTTTAGTTGCCTTAAAAAAAACTACAAACAGTTGGATTATCAATATCTGAAAGCATAAATACTGTATCAAGTGTTTACGAAGGCTTAGAGAAGCTGAATGATAAAAAATTTGCAAAGAAATTTAATGCAGTTTTAAATAGGAATCCAGGATATCAACAGTTTTTGGAAATTAATCGATGTCGAAAGAAGCTTTTCCATGTACAAAAATCTTTTGACAGAACGACGTAAATTTGAAAATATAAAAGCTCATATGATAGTGTATTGCAATAAGTTTGATTGTATCGTAGAATTAGAATGAACCACACATAAAAAACATATTAAAAAGTGTTTTCTTTTTATTTTTTCTAAATTTGTTGTTTTTTTAATTTTTTCTCAATTTTTTACTGCTTTTTTTTTGTTTTTTTCTCAATTTTTTACAGCTTTTTTTTAGTTTTCATTTGTCATAAATACATTGTATTTTGCTTTTTTTTGTCTTCTCTGATAATTACTTTCATATTGTGATCTTATTTTTTAATTTCATAAAAAGTGTAAAACCTGCATGAATTTATAAGAACCCGGTTTTTTCATGGGAATACTACGAAAAAACTGGGAAAAACAGTTAAAACTGGCTATATGGTAACGCTGGCTATGTTTTAAAAAACGATAAATAGCAAGTGTACATGTTGGAGTGCATTTCTATAACTAATGGTGGTTGATTATTGTTTCATGTTTTTGGGGTATCTGTGTTTTACACAAAAACCACAACAACAAGCGTTTGTTAAGTATGATAGAAGCAAACAAAAACAAATTTGCTGTTTTAAATCTTATTAATGTAAAATAATTAGGTAAGTTTTATAATAAACAATATATATTTATTTTATTTACTAAATATCTTTTCCTTTCAGCCCTTAATAATTTGTGTTTATTAAATAAATAATTGTTAAAAGTGATAGTTACAAACATTTTACTAAAATTTAGTAACGCTTTTTTTCGTAATTACGTTGTTCTAATATTATAAAGATTTAGTAATGTTTTGCTAATTTTAGCAAAATGGTTTTGAATTGCACTTTTACTAAAAATTAGTAATGGTTGGTAATTTGTATAACTGATTTCATTGTACTAATTTTATTAAAGTTTAGAAATTTTTTTGCTGGTTTTGGCAAAGCGGTTTTAAACAACAATTTTACTAACATTTAGCAGCGCCTACTAATTTTTTCTACTAATTTCGTTGACATACAGTTCAGCAGACATGTGTTGCTAAATTTAGCAAAAAAAAATACCGCAAGACTCAAAAATTTTTAAATTTTCCGTAATAACAGCAAAATGTCCCGTAACCATTACCGACTTTTTTTCTTAGTGTATACGCCGCTTAATTATAGCTGTAAGCTATATGTTTTCACATAATATTATATTAAATAATATATGATTTTTTATTTTATTTTTTTATTTTATTAATTAATAATCATATAATTACAAATTATATAATATTACCTTAACCGAGCACTAGCTACTATGGCCTTCGGCGCGTTATAGCGAAAACAGACCAGTGCCTCTGGTTTGAATCGAACCCACGACCCCCGCACTGATAAGCCAGCACGCTACCAATTAGCCTACCGGGGCGCGCGATAAGATATGATTATATATAAACGTTTTTACTCGGGTAGTTACACTTTATTCGTGATGTAATTTATTAAATGTTATTAAAAAATTTTATTTATTTCTATGGGTGGCAAAACCTTTTTAACCCTTTCACTACCCCTGTACACTAGAGTGTATACATTTTTAAAAAAATCTTAAAAATATGATAATGAAATAAAACTTTAAATTTTTGTTAAAATATATTCATTAGGACATTAGTCATTGAAATCATTATATGCATAAACTGTTCATCAGGGCTATATAAAAGCTATATGGGCGTTGTGGTGTAATGGTTAGCGCGTTGGACTGTTACACAGATGGTCCCGGGCTCGATTCCCGGTGACGACAACATCAATTCAGAAAAATAATATGTATGAGTTTTCTATCACTTATTTGTATCGCTGCGCCCACCTTCGGTGTTCCCATAACACTTAACCCCCACCGAAGTAAAATAATGAATCAGGGCTATGAAACAAAAAGTTTCAATAAATTCGCCAACTCTACATCAGGTGGCGAGCAACAACTGTTCTAAAACTTATCTACTCGCGCAATTATAGTGTTGCCATGCTTTAAGCCCTTCATCTTACACCACCTATCATCTCTCTACTATCCCCTTTCCAAAGAAAGCAACACATTAATTAATAGGAAGAATTTCCTGAGTCTTGCTTCTCTTTTAAAAAAAAAGTCAGATTTTTTCGTTAAGCCTTTATTTCCGAAAAAACGGGCGTTTGGTGTATCTTGTAAACTAACAAAGCTAGAATCTCGAAATTTCATTTAATAACCAGCACAAAACCAACACAATCATTTTTGGTTATTCGAAAGTTTTAGTGGTCAAAATGGGCTGAGAAGTTTCAAAAAATGTATTTTCAGACCCATTTTTTGGTGGGGAAATGTGTAAACCTTTTTTATATCCACTAAGAAAAAGTCGGTAGTGAAAGGGTTAAAAACATAAATATAGTTTACCCATAACCATTGTTGATTCAATACATAATTTATTATTTATAACTTTTGTTAAGTACTTAATTCTGGTTACTTATATCAATGTTTACAGGCATTAAATATAAACAGTTTTAACTCATTAAACACCTAATAATATGAGTACTAGGGTTGTCATTAATTCGTATTTACAGTTTGGTTGAATAAAACGATCAAACAATTTTTTATCGAACGATCAAACGATTAATTTTTAAAAACTATTTGAATAATCGAAAAAATAACGACAAAATATAATTTTTAAAATACATAAATAAATTTTAAAAATTAATAAGGTTATGACAACCAATTATATATATTTCAGGCACGCTGATTTCAATGGCGTACTTTATTTTTTTGATCTATGGTACGGGTTTTCCACAGAAAATGTTTTTAAAGTTTGACACATGTAAATACGGGGGCGGATCAATAAGTCAGTGACTTTTCGAACTTCCCTCGTAGTTATATGAAATGCAACACTGCTCCCATCAAGTACCACCTGTTAATAGACTGCTGTCAAGTTTTCAGCAAGTTCCGTCATTTACTTTGCGTTTAACAGCTGTTCAAAACATACAACCTCGTGGATTTTTTTAAAAATGGAAAAAGTGAATTTCGAGTGCTCATAAAACATTATTTTTTGTGAAAAAAAAAACGTCAATCAAACCAAGGAAAAACTTGATAAATACTATGGGGATTCATTGATTTCAATGGTAAAAAGAGGTTTACTGACTTTCGCACAAGTATAAATGACGCTGAACGTTCTGGACGGTCAATTAAGGTCAATACACCCCGAAAATGTCGAAAAAATCCACGATATGGTGATTTCATAAGGCAGTGTGGTTTCGATTTAAATAATCAGTTGGGTTTAAGAAAGCTGTCTGCAAGATGGGTGCCGCGTTTGCTCTCAATTGACAACTGAAAAAGAGATAGGATTAAGAAGAAAAAGCATTCTAGTTGAGAAATGAATTGTGCATTGGTATTAGCTAATTCTGTCTCTTCTGATCAAAACAATACTTATGTGTACGTAGTGTGACCAAACTCCAATTTAGTCGCAGTCAACGCTGTGTCGACCGTGGCTCAACTGGTTAAGAGGTGAGATTACGATGCATAGCTTTGATGCTAAGACTGTGAGTTCAAATCACAGTACGACACCAAAAAATAAAAAGTTTTCATATAGAGCAAAATTAACAATATAAAATACTTTGTTCAATTGACACATAAATTAAACCACTGACGAGTCCCAGGAGGGGGACGAAACTGCGGCAGTCTGGTGTATCCCTTGTGTCCGTAAAATTTTTCAATAAAAATGTTTTCTTCTTCTTCTTCCTGTAAAGAGACTAACTAAAGAAATATTCTACAGTAATTAATATAAAAAATTAATTACGATTGGTCATTGTCTGACGGTTTGCAAAACACTTTCTAACATAAAATTTGAATAAACTTGCTTAACGGCGACTCAATCTCTAACCTACACTTGGTATCCAACTATTGTATGTGAATAAAGCGCATCATAAAACGTGATAATTACTTGTGAAAAAGAGATAGGATTAAGAAGAAAAAGCATTCTAGTTGAGAAATGAATTGTGCATTGGTATTAGCTAATTCTGTCTTTTCTGATCAAAACAATACTTATGTGTACGTAGTGTGACCAAACTCCAATTTAGTCGCAGTCAACGCTGTGTCGACCGTGGCTCAACTGGTTAAGAGGTGAGATTACGATGCATAGCTTTGATGCTAAGACTGTGAGTTCAAATCACAGTACGACACCAAAAAATAAAAAGTTTTTCATATAGAGCAAAATTAACAATATAAAATACTTTGTTCAATTGACACATAAATTAACCACTGACGAGTCCCAGGAGGGGGACGAAACTGCGGCAGTCTGGTGTATCCCTTGTGTCCGTAAAATTTTTCAATAAAAATGTTTTCTTCTTCTTCTTCCTGTAAAGAGACTAACTAAAGAAATATTCTACAGTAATTAATATAAAAAATTAATTACGATTGTCATTGTCTGACGGTTGCAAAACACTTTCTAACAACTTCAAGGATTGTTTGGAGTTGTTTAACCGCAATTCTAATGAGTTTTTGCGGCGTTTTGTAACTGTGGATGAAACATGGAGCCATTACAACACTCCGGAGACCAAGCAGCAGTCTAAACAATGGGTTTCTTCGGGTGAACCGGCTCCGAAGAAGGACAAGGTAAGTTTGTCGGCCAATAAAGTGATGACAACAGTTTTTTGGGATGCACGCGGGATAATCCACATCGATTACCTTCAAAAGGGAAAAACAATAAACGGCGAATATTATGCCAACTTATTGGACCGATTTAACGAGGATTTAAAAAAAACGTCCTCATATACCCAGAAAAATATTTTTTTCATCAAGATAATGCACGGGTGCACACGTGTGCAGTCTCAATGGCAAAATTCCATGCATTGGGCTACGAATTCGTACCTCCTCCGCCATATTCTCTGGATTTAGCCCCCCAGTGACTATTTCCTATTTCCAAACCTAAAGAAATTGCTCGGTGGAAAGAGATTTAGCTCCACCGATGAATTTATTGATAAAACAAATGCCTATTTTATGGACAACGAAAAATCCTATTTTTTGGAAGGAATACAAAAATTGGAGAAACGATTGGACTAAGTGTATTGAGCAAAAAGGAGATTATGTTGAAAATATTTTTTTTTTTTGCAAAAAAAACTGTTTCGTTTAAAAAGTCACGGACTTATTGTAAAAGTCATATAAGATTATATATTGGTCCATATGTAATAATATGTGGCATCGTATTAAAAAATTTAGAGGAAAAAATGTGTATATATAAACATATGTATTTGCTTACACTCATAGAAATAAAATTTTAAAAAACAGCAGTAAGACATTTAAAAAAAATCAACCATGGAAGAATTTATATCTGTTTTTCATACATAAAACAAAATTATGGATTGAAACAGCTTAAATTTTGCGTTTTCACCGGCTTGTGAAAGTAATTGTCTATTAATTAAATAAAAGACAAAATAAAATATATAAATTTAAAAAAGATTAAACGTCAAGTTGATAACAAATATGCAGAAGGTAGACAGACTAAAGCGAAAGACATCTTAGATAAATTTTTATTTTCGTTTCGTTTCTATAATTCTCTGCTACATTAGCGTTCCTTTAAAAGATAGCATCATTTAGACAACCAATGATGTAAGTAGTTGAAAGATAAATTATTTTAAAAAGAATAACAAAATATGTTTTATGATTTTCAGCAAAATAAACTAAAGTAAAAATTTTCTACAAATTTTTAGAGTTTTTTAGTCTACTAATATTTAGCAAAAATTTTATTAATGTTTAAGAAGGGTTTTTTAATTTCAAATCCACTAAGTTTTAGCAAAACTTTTGCTGAATCTACTAATTTTGTTGCTAAAAAATCAGCTCGCTGATTTTCAGCAAAAGATTTTGCTGACATTAGTAATTTTTTTGCAAGCACCCTCCTGACTAAATTTTGCTGACTTTACTAACTTTTTTATTTGAGTGTACTCAAAATTATTTAAAAGTGACCATGCAGAAAAAACTGATAAATTTTGCCAATTTTTTTTTTTTGCTATAAATATATTAATAAAATAAGAATAGCAAAAATAGATCTGTTAACTTTACAAAATGTTAGTTATATTCGATGTGAATTTTAGTTAATTGAAAACAGCATTTGACTCTGTAAAATTAGCAAAAACTTTTACTAAATATTTGTAGACTCAAAATAGCAAACAAAAACTGTAATATTAACATTTTTGTTATATTTACCTCAAATTTAGTAGAATGCAAATAACAGTTTATATTGCTAAAATCAACAGAAATTTTTGCTAAAAAATTGTAGATTGCTGATTTGATAAGGGCAGACTTTTAGACGCATTAAAAAAAAAAAACTAAAAAAAAAACACATTTTTTTATTAATTTTTTTGTCTACTAATATTTAGTAAATGTTTTTGCTTATGTCAGCAGATTATTTTGTTACTTTAAATAAACTAAAATTTAGCTCAAATATCACTAAATATATGTAAATTCCAACGATTTATTTTTGCTATTTTTTTCATTTTAGCGTTTTTTCTGCAAGGTCTTTTTTAACTAAGTTTTATTAGATTTTTTTACCTATTTTTACAGGTTTATTTATATGAATGTATAATAGCATGCAATAACATATATATATTTGTAGAAAATAATCCATGATTATATATAAACGTTATTACTCGGGTAATTGAAAAATAATTAATTTTAAATTTTTAATTTGTCCATGTGCTCTATTGCTAATAGAAATAAATTTAAAAGATTTTACAATAGTATTTTTACATTCATAGGTGAAAATTTTCATATATGATCATATATTGCCATATATGGTTTCATGTATGAGCATATAGTGTTCCATATATGGGCATATATGAACATATATGTAATGTATGGGAGCATATATGGGTAAATACATTCAAATGAGAAGTTCATATATGGATATGAATGCCACCATATATGATAATATATGATAATATATTGCATATATTGGTTCATATATTGGTTCATATATGCCATATATCTCCATATATGATTCATATATTATTCCATATATGGTTAATATGTTTTAATTTTTGATCAGATGAAATTTTTTTTATTTTAACCCTTATTCTGCCGGTCTACGAGTTCTTGACAAAACTATATAAATTAATGTTTTATTGATTTATAAAGGCGATTGCAGAGAACGAGTTTTGAATTGAAATTTGAGTTGAAAAATTTATGAAAATTGGTCCATCAACTGATATTATCACGCTAAATTTACCATTGGTAAATTTTGTTGGCGAGCACCTCCTTTCCGGGGGAGGGGTTCAAAGTTGGAATTTTGTTTTGCGATTTTATCCAAAAGTTGTGAATGGGTCGGAACGATGTATGCACCATCGGAAAGGTATAATATGTCCCCATTCATTAACCCATTACAAGCTATCTTAAAATTTTGTATTTTTCATCTTTTTTTATTAAAATTCGCATCTAAAAAACTAATAAAACCTCCAAGTTTAAGTTTAACTAAGTTATTATATTAACAGAGTCGTATTATACCTTAAATGAAACCTCAATATCTTGTTTATAAATTACTGGCCTCAAGACTTACCTATAATACAGATAATTTTTAAAATAAATAAAAAAGACAGGTAAATTTAAAAAAAATACCAAATGTTAAACTGACTCGTAATGGGTTAATGAATGATGCAGATCATTCACAACTTTTGTATAAAATCGCAAAACAAAACTTCAAATTTGAAAAAATTTGTAAACAAAAACTAAAAAAAGGTTTTTTATATACGAGAATATAGGAAAAGTAATAATATATGACAATATATGAACATTCATATATGACCATATATGAACATTCATATATATATGTCCATATATGAGCATATATGTCCATATACCCTCAAATTTCGGATCCGAAACATATATGTATTCATATATGAACTCATATATGTGGCCATATATGATAATATATGAACTTTTTCACCTGGGTTCTAATAAAAAAAAAATTGTTTTGACGCGTACGTACTAGCGGTAAAAGGTGTTAGTGGAAAAAAAATATGTGTCAGCTTAATTTAAAATAGTTTACTTTATAATGGCATTAAGAAAAAAGATTTTGAAACAATTACTTATAAAATCCCCATAGTGCAATGGATCAAATTTTGTAGCCTTTTCCTTGGAACAATCCAAAACCGGGTAGCCTTACCCAAAAATCCGTCGTCATAAATATAAGAACCCCCCCCCCCCCCCCACCCCATGCACCTTTTACATCTGCCTCAAAGGAGAGAAAATATAATTCCGCTTGTAATAGTTTTAACAAACTAATGAACAATTACCAATCTCAACCATAGACTATGTTATAAATATATTTATTTAATCAATAATATAAAACAGAGAAATTTAAAAAATGTTTTATAAGTAGATTGATATAAAAAAAGTATTGTGAATAATAAAAATAACTTTAATTAAAATTCTTGTTATTGAATTATTATCAAATGACTTATTGGAGAATATTAATAAATTAAAATACATACTTTTGTTAAATATATACTTTTGTTAAAACTTCTAAAAATTTGTTCAAAATAACGTTGCCGAAAAAAATGCTAAATTCAGCAGGGGGGCAAATTCTGGCAGTCGTGAGCTATCGAGTTTCTTACCGAACGTTCGAAGTTTCTACTTTTGATATTCTGTCATTCGATATCGAGTAAACTGTATCGAAATTTCTAATGATGGCATTCGATATCGAGTGAGTGGTCGAATGCAATCGTGCGATTTTTCACATCGATAACAAAATGCTTTCGAAATTACGTTTCTTGTGTATTCCCTAGTTTCTAAAGTTTGAAGAAAAATGAATCTGTGATATTAAATTAGGATGTGTTTTTATTGTTAAATTCGTGTTTTTTGTTGTATGTTACATGTTAAATTTAAAATTATTTATAAAAAAATTTTTGAATGTAATAATATCAAAATTTACGAATCCCCAGAAGAAGTCGACAAATAATCGACGAAACGTCGGGACAAGACTGTAAAAAAAAATTTAGTTTTTATTTACATGAAGATTTTAGTTCTTATTAGCTCAAAAAAATTAACAAACTTATGAAAAATTGGCCAAAATACAATCAACACAAAAGAAAATGTAAGCAATTTTTGTTTTTTTTTTAAGATATTACTAATTTTCTTTCATATTAGGGCAACTATAACAAAAATAAATAACATACAAAAAGCGATTCTTGCCGAATTCATTTCAGAACACACTGATTTAGCCAAAGGAATTATGCCAAACTATTCACAGGGAATATTGTATCATAGTTTTTATGTATGGGTCTTTTTGTCCCTCCCGTGAAAGGCAGGGATAAAACGGGTTTCAATTTCAGACAAAAAAAATTACCATAAAGTTCTACTATAAGTCTATGAATACCCCAAAGCTCAAAATTCAAACAACAGGCTTGTATGCATTTTTTTTAATTGACGAATTTAAAAAATATATTTATTTTCGTGTTTTTTTTAACGAAATTTTAAGTATTTTTTGCGTTGAATAAACAATCATATGTTTTTTGTTTACATTATTTTTCTTTAATCTTTTACATTGCGTCAATTTTGAACAACATTTTTAGTATTTTCTTTTATAACACTGAAAAATAAAATCGATACGATACCTAACGAGTCCCATCATCAGAAAAATTCGAACGATCGATTTTAATTTCGATAAATATTAGATAAGATAAGAATAGCAAAAAAAAAAACTGTTGAATCTACAAATATTGAAGCTAAATTTTAGTGAATTGAAATAAACAAATTAATTTGCTAAAATAGGCAAAAAAAAAAAATTGCTAACTATTAGTAAACAAAAACAAATAATAAAAGGTTCTGGATGATTTTTTTACTGCGAATAAAAATCTGCCCTTCTGAAATCAACAATCTACAATTTTTTAACAAAAATTTCTGTTGATGTACTCTTTTTGGCATTCTTGTTTTGTTGATATTACAGTTTTTGTTTGCTGTTTTTAGTCTAAAAATATTTATTAAAAGTTTTTGCTACTTTTAACAGAGTAAATTTCTATTTTCAATTAACTAAAATTCAACTCAAATATAACTAAAATTATAAAAAAGTTAACAGTATTTATCTATATTTTCTATTTTTCTATAAGCACCGCATTATTTTAGTAATATTTAGCAAGAAAAAACTGATAATTTTAACCGTCATTTTTAACAAATATTAAGTAGCTTTTCAGTTATTTCTACAGGTTTATTTCTATAACGCATACAGTGGACGAAATAATTATAAGTTCACCTATGAAATTGTGAATATTCTCCAAAATATTTTCAATATTTAAAAGCTTTTGATACCACATTAAAGTAACAATAATACTTTCGATCCATTTGCTGCATTTTTAATAATTTTTAAAAATTATTTATAGTTTGCCAGCGAAATAATTTCAGTGATATGTATTAAACAAATTTTTTCGGCAAAATGTTTATATTTTGTTCACTTGCGTATTTTACAACATCAATCCAATAATTTTAAGGACAATTCTGATAAGCGTCGTTTTTTTAGAAAAAATATATTATTTTTATTACAAAAATATACAAAATTTTGATAATTCAGCGCAAAATGTGTTTTTATGATTTGATCCATACAAGTAATAAATATTTGCTTTCAAATTTTGAAGATATAATGCAAAACTATTTGTGCTCTGGTATACGCAGAGAAAAAATATGGTTGCAATATGATTGTGGCCACAAAACTATGTTTCCTACAGCCATAAATGGTTGTTTCAATTAAATTATTATTGTATCAATCATATTTAAGCAATAATATGGTTGCTTTAATCATGTTATAGTAAAAATTTCTCTTTTTCGGTTATCATATTTTTCTCTCGTCTACAATCATAATATAGTATTTATTATCATATTCCTTTTTCAAACTACAGCTATATAGTTGCGGCCAACTATAAGGCGATCAGACTGTTTTTATGAGCGTCTTCGCTCTTTTAGTGTCATTCTTGTTTAAAATTTTGTGAAAAGAAGTTGTGAGAAGCAGTCAATCCGAACACATTAAATGATATTAAACAAAAAGACATAAAATTAGAAAAACAACGTAGTGGTGTTAAGTGTAATGGTGATATTTTTAGTGGAAGAAAAAATAATTTGATAGTCTCAACCCTACCATGGGAGCCTAGTCAAAAGTTACATTGACACGAATCCTTTAAATGAAGTTATTGTTTATTATACATAAAATTGTTTATATAAAAAGTGATAAAAAAAAGTGGTTTATTTTTAAATTTTTTGTTCTCACGAAAAATAAATTGTAAACTAAAAATAATGCGAAAGAAAAATTTAAACAAAATACACGTGCTTTTTTTAAGTCTGTAGTTCGATATAATCATAATATTTTTGCAATAATAAATGATGACGAATTTATGTTCAATGGTTGAAGTGGTGCAAAGTGGTTAAAGTGCAAATATTATGATTGCTACAAATATGTTATGATCATTATAAATGTATTGTGAAATTGTTTTCGTAACAATATTTGTATGCTGTAATTTTAACAATATGTTTATGATGCAATCACATTTTTCCATTATTTTATTTTTACTGACAAAATAAGACTTGTGCTGAAAAAGAGAGTTTAATTTTGATTTTTTTAGATACAAAAATTAAAAAATAAATATCGCATAGCGACAAAATAATGATTATGTTTTATTAACACAAATCTTATTCGTCAGCGCAAAGACAATTTGATTATTTAAATTATTTTAAAATAAGTTTATTTAAATGTGTAAATTATTAAATAAATAAATATACGTGTGTACTATTTAAAAAAAAGTATGCATAACTTTTTAATCCAGCTTCAACAGAACGCTGGGATAATAATATAGGAATCATATTATGATAATTTATAATTGTTCCCATAACCATAATAAGACTATATTGAGAGCAATTGGTAATTATATTATGGTAATCTAGTTATCATATTATGATTAAGAAAAAGATAAGAGTATGGTTGTCAAAACAATAGTACCATGGTTGTCGCAATCATAAATCCAAAAATTTATGATGATCTTCGAATATGATTACCACAACCATGTTTTTTCTGTGCGTGTATGACACTTTACATAACCTAAGACCAACTTTTTGACACCAAATCGATTATAATCTGAAATGTTTCGTCTGCTTAATTATTTTTTCTTTTAATTGTAATCCAAATTCATCTAAAGCGCCTTCCATATGCGTGTTTTAGATGACAATGAGATGACAATGCTTTAGAGATAAAAACTTACATTGCGAAAAGTGAAAAAGAAATAACTTTTTGTAATAAATGGAATATCACTTTTTTTTTTGGATCGGTCAGATTTTTAGAGCGTGTGGACTTTATAATACAAAGAAAACTGGTAAAGAAAACTGCTTAATTTTTTATCCTAAAAAAATTCATCTTAGCCAAGTAAAATTTGGTACGCAAATGTGAACTACTCTTGTACTCTAAACTGGTCCTAAATTTAACAATAAAATTATTATTCAGATAATATTGTTATTATTCAGACAAAATATATATAACAGATGTTTGTAGTAGAGTTAGCTTCAATGTCTAAAGAGTAGTCTAATAGTAGCACCAAAGCACATTGTTGCTTGCTTCATTTAAATTAAATTAAAATGGGTCAATGGTACACAAAGGGTTCTACCATTAAAAAAAAACTTTTAAGAGCTGAGTTTTCCTAAATTTTATTTTTTTTTGTAAAAAAAAAACATCGATTTACGATTTTTTTAGAATAATGTGCAAAATTTTTGTAGAAACGCACGCTGCGCAGCAATATTGTACTTTAAAGAAATGCAAAGTCGTTATAAAATACGCCAGTGAAAAAAGTCAACCGAAAATCAAATCTTTTGCTGAAACACTAAGTTTAACATCACTAAACTTATATTTATTTTGCTAGCAAAAAATGAAAAATTATTTAAAAAAAAAATGCAGCAAATTGATCGTATGGGATTTGGTATCGACTATTATTATTGTTATTCTTATGTGGTAGTTAAAACTTTTAAATATTGCAATTATTTAAAAAAAAAAATCATAGTTTTATGTGTGAACTTATAGTTATTTCGTCCACTGTAGTTTAACTAAACATAAATACTTTAATTGTTTATATAAACTTTTTACTTCGTCCTATAGCTCCAACATAAAATTCTATATGTAATTTCCGTCATAAGTCCTAATGGTAGACCATAAAATGTTTGAAATATAAAAATTCTGCAACTTTTTTTTTTGCACGCGCAATGTTTTATTTTCACCCGCAAGTAAGAAAAAATGTTCTCGGAAAAAAAACTAAAAACAAGATAGAAAATATAAAAAAAACTTGATGAAATTAAAAAGTTTAAAAAAAGGAAATGAAACATTACAGGTGCTGGTTGCTGCTGCACTTTGTACTCATCGTTTGTAGACCTGAAGGCGGTGCAAAGCGATGTTACAAATACGCACACATAAACTAGTAAACACAAACACACACACACTGAAAACTAACAACTTCCACTGAAATGAATACACAGCTCAGAGCAGAAACTAACCAGAAACCATTTACAAGTAAATTGTAGTTGAGCAAAGAAGAAAAGAACGTCATCATCAAACACGAACAAATTTAGCGTTTGATCGAAATATGCTAAGACTATATACCTATTTTTGTTTTTTTTTCCAAATTTGCCCTTAAAATTGCGATTGAGAATGTATGGAGTTTTTAACTCTTACCCGAAACCTCGGTTTGCAGCCGACTTTTTGTTCAAAAGAATTTCAGCTTATTCTATTCGAAGCTTATACAAAATTGTGTCATACTGCTAAAGAACCGGTCCATTTATATAAATGCGACCTGTCACTTTCACATGGCATTGTGCCTTTTGATATTACTTATCTGGAACATGTTCCAGAACTGTTTCGTTTAGGGAAATTCGGTGACATGTCTTTGGTTAAGACATGCTCTAGAAGTAATAAATTCATGCCTTCTTAGGCAATAAGAAATGCTTTTTTGTATGTTGACAAAATGTATGCTTCATGGTATGCATTCTTTATTGCTTCATTGTATGCATTATCACTGCTTCAAAGAAGGCATTTTGGGAAGCACTACAGAATGCCTTCCGTAATTGCCTTATAGTATACAAGGCTGTGAAGCGCTATTTTGGAAGCATACAAATGTAGTTACTGCTTAATAAATCCAGGTAATTTTTTGCTGGGTACTGTCTTTACTGAAATTTACAAGTCTACTTTACAAAACCCCAAACATGGTAATGACAGGTCATTACTATATAGATTACCAAGTAATGATAGGTCAGTACCTATTAAATTACTTTAAAATGCAAAATAATGACTTACTGACAATGGGTTATAGAAGTACTTATATGTAATTAAAAAATAATAAGTTACTGGTAATTGGTTACATAAGTATCAATTTCATATTTTTGATTCTATTATTAATTTGTTTTTAAAATGTTTACAATTACTTTGTAACTCTTTGGTAACCCCTTATTCTATCATTGTGAGTAACCACTTATTCATAATATAAAAGTAATTACTTATTCTTTCACTATGAGTAACCAATAGGGTAACTCATTATTCTCCCTTTTTTGTCATCGCGAACAAAAGTTATCAAGCGAGTAACCCACTTTTATAAAAAAACAGATTTTTATAAAAAAAAAAAATCAGAACATTCCGTATATGAGTCATTCCATGTCAGACCGTACGAGTTTTGCTAAAAATTGACTTTGATGTCTCCGATGTCTTTCAAAATTTTAGTACGTATTCTTCGTTCAAAAATATTTTATTTTAATTGATACTATAATTTCCTTAATAGAACCGAAAGCGAGTAAACTTTTAATTGAACTAACAAATATTTTAATTAAAACTCGATTTTGGGTTTTCTGTGTGTTACAAGGTGTCAATTTCGTAGCACATCGTTTTAATATAGTGCGATTGCCTTTAAATTTTAACTAAATTTTCCGTAGTATTTACAGACTTGGTTTGGACAATGCTTTAGCTGAATATATAAATTACACTTTTTTTTCTTTCTTTTTCTTTATGTTATGATTTACTAAAATGAATACAAACATTTTGGAACTCTACCAGGAAAAGAAAGGAAAAGAATTTAATTTCATAACTTTCATTGAAAGCTATGAGTTCTAAGTAGAACAAAAAACGCGTAGAAAAATATAAGAAAACTAGAAAATTTATAATACAGCTACTGCTGCTTTTATGGCAAAGTAGTCCCTGGTGGAAAATTTGAAAATGAGGCTAATATGGAAGGTTCCCCAAATGATGAAATTTATATTTGAGGTAGAGACAAAAAAAAAAGAAAAAGTATTTGATCATTTGCATTTAAAAAAAAGATTAATTTCAAAAAATAGCCTATGGAAAAATATACCGGTGACTTTTTGTATCAACGAACCGATAACTTTTAGATGGAGTTGTGATAGGAAGGGGCCCATTGACACATTTTAGACAAATTGTGACGTGTATGGTGGTGTGTCTAAAAATATTTTTAAAATAATTGGGAAAGAAAAACTTTGAAATTTTTTAACAAAATTTGTATCAAAATTTGCGTAATAACGAAGCCATTACAAAAAAAATATTATTATTACTAAGAACAAAGCTCCCCGACGATTTCCTTAGGCGAGAATGAAATCCGGAAACGGACCAGCCTACAAAAAACTATTTTTCACAATTTGTTAACTAAGCTTTTTAGATTTGATCACATTTAATTACCATAAATGCGGTTAACGTTAATCTCGATAAAAAAAAAAACAATTAAAAAAAAATTAAAAATTTTTGTTTAATTTATTTTGGCCTATTAATGCTTTTTTATGATAAACTAAACTGCATAGGAAATATTGTTTTTTAAACCTTCTTTTTTAAATTTTAAAGGCAAATGTGGACTAAAATTTTTCTGTATAGCATTAACAATTAACAGGATCGTCAATGCGCAATTTTCAAGACACATTTTGCCAAAAATGTATCAGGACACCCCCCTACATGTGTATATTGGCTGGCTAACAGCAAAGTTATATGTTTCACAGGTGGTTTAGAATTAGGTATTGACAAAAAAAAAAATACTCCACAAAAAGCGAGTAAAGGGTATGAAATCGCTATATGTCCGATTACCTATTTTAAAAAAAAACTGTGGAAAATCTGTAAAAAAACCGGATTTTTTTCTAAACTTTATACTAAAAAAATTATATTCTATTAAAAAAATCTCAAAAATCTGATAAAATATTGTAAAGGTTAAACCTAGGTTTTGAAATCAATAGGGAGGAATTTTAGAAGACATACAAAATTGTGTAGAAAAGTCATGTCATACTATCCCGAATACAGCAAAAAACTGGGATTTTCTAAACTTTATGTTAAGATATCTGAAGTGATATAGAAATTGTGAGGCCACATTCGGATTCAACGGACCTCATTTTAGAGAGAGTCTTAATCTCTCTAAAATGTTATAGGCATTTGTCTACAGATTTGCTTTAAATAGGTTTTTCTGAATTCGGAAATATTGTGCTTTTAAACACTATAATAACTTTTTGTGGAGTGGACCACCCGTGGTTTTATGTGTGTTTAAAAATAAAATGCCACAAATAAAAAAAAAAAAAACAAATTGAAACAAAAAAACTTACAAAAGCAAAATATATTAGAAGAGCCGATATATGCCCTCGGTAGACCTGTCACGGGATAGGCCCTATTAGGTCAAATATCGTTAAAGCTTTTTAAACTAACATTTTTATTCATTTTTTCATTTTATCAAATAATTTTTATATAGTCAGGACTCCTAAAAGTAGCATTTTGTGTAAGTTTTAGTACTATATTAAAAATTCCTTAAAATGCCTAAGAGTTTGGGAAATTTGACAGCCATTTATGCCTATCTTTATAAATTCGTTTAGGAGCCATTGTTTTCAATTGGGTTACCTTCTTTAAAAGTTATATTATGCGACTAATTTGCGGCAGGAGAGTCGCCTAATATTTTTAGTCAGTTCGTTTTTTTTCTTTTTCTTTTCTATTTAACAGTATTATGCATAAATTTATCATTTTGAGTTTTGTAATACAAGCAAGTGAAAAAGACATCATTAAATGGTAATAATAACATTTTTTAATTTAAAACTTTTATAAAAGTTGAGAACAATTCATAAGGATTTTTTTTTTTTTTGTTAAAAGAGCAAGAACAAATGCCCGATTAAAAAAACCTGATATGGAGATTTATAAAATTTTGTCTAATTTAATATGATCCCATAATTAATTATATAAAATTTCATCCCAAAAATAGCTCGATTAAATTGTATCAAATTACATCTAATTGTATCATATTAGATTAATTTAGATACAATTACAAGTGACTTGATACAGTTTTATCCGAATTTTGTCCTCTTCCAATTTTATTAAATTATACGCCATACTTTAAGACTATATCTAATTTAATATAATAGGATCTATATATTATTTTAAATATAAATATTGTATATGATTCTTCTTCGAGCTTAAGATCTTTTGTTAAAACGATTGTAAATTATTAATTTCCAATATTTCGTCTCCACATTGGGAGACTTCTTCAGGGAAATTTTGTTATTTAAAAAATTTTAAAATTGATAAAAATTAAATTAAAATAAATTTCCCTGAAGAAGTCTCCCAATGTGGAGACGAAATATTGGAAATTAATAATTTACAATCGTTTTAACAAAAGATCTTAAGCTCGAAGAAGAATCATATATAATAAAAGAAGATCGAAGAAAATTAAACATATATAAATATTGTATCGTATATAACTTGTAAATATGGTAACACTATGATAAAACACAATATATAAAATGTATTGTAGTTTTCCAGTTATATTTGTTGAGCATTTCAGTTGAAATAAAGAAAACTTCAAATTAATTATAGTTTTCTAAGTGAAATGCACAAAATTTGCAATTGATATTAAAAATTTTCATTTGCAATGAAAGAAGTAATAAATTAATTAAAGATTTCTTTCAACTTTTTAAGCGATAGTTCGATAGTTCGAAATTTCAAATTGAAATTAAGATTTTTGCAATTTTACTTAAAACTTTCTAAATTTAAAGTATTTAATCACAATTTAATTTATAGTTTTTCAAGTTCTACTGCAAAATTCCAACTATGTTTCTAATTTAAAAAATTTCGGAACGATATATTAAACTTTCTGCTGAGATTTTGATAAAACAAATGAAAAATCTTATATATAAAATTCTCGTGTCAAAATGTTCGTTCCCGTACTCCTCCGAAACGGCTTGACCGATTCTCATGAATTTTGTGAGCTCTGAGAATCGGCCAACATCTAAAAATGGGCGTGATCGGACCAGTGGGCGTGTCAGCTCCCATACAAAGTAAATATTTAATATCATATATCTACAGTTCTATAATAGCCAGAGTCTTAGAAATATGTGCACGTTGATTATTTGTTAATGTGAATAGTCATGTGAAAAATGGGCGTGATCGGACCAGTGGGCGTGTCAGCTCCCATACAAAGTAAATATTTAATATCAGATATCTACAGTTCTATAATAGCCAGAGTCTTAGAAATTTGTGCACGTTGATTATATTATGTATAGTCATGGGAAAATAGGGCGGGATCGTACCAGTGGGCGTGGCAGCTCCCATACAAAGTGATTATTTAGCTCATATACAAAATTAATATTAATATTAAATATCTAGGGTTCTATATTAGCTATATAGCCTTAAAATTTTGTACGAGTCCATCAATTACAAATATTAGTAGTCGAACTGAAAATGGGCGGAATGGGATAAATGGGCGTGGTACCAAAAGCAAAAAACAAATAAGCATTAAAATAAATCATCACATTGAAGACTTTTTGCAAGGTTATTTAATAATTTCTTTTTTTTTTGAAAGCCGTTGTCATGCTTTTCAAAACGAGATAACAAACTCTTAAATCGGTTATGTAGTTCCGAAGATATTTACAAAAAACCTATGTTAATCTTCAAGCTATGTTACACGAACACAACAGCCTCATCCGTCTATTCAAAACAGCCCTAGACCAGATGCCGACAGATGAATTTACGGTTGTGATAAGAGCTGACCAGACAGCGGCTGGCGAGCATGAGCGGCGCTTTAATGCACCGGTAATAGGTGACGTCGCAGTTGTTATGGCAGTTGTTTTCAGCTATTCATTTTATATACTTCAGCAAATAAATGCGATAGAAGGACAAAGAGGCGTTGGGCATCCCATGAAATTACAAATTTTAAAATGATTTACTAATGTGAATTTATTTTTTTAATTATTTATTTGCGTAAAAGAAATTTCTTGATTTAAAGATTTAATTACAATTAAAATTTGAAGGCAAAACAACGTTTGCCGGGTCAGCTAGTATCATTATAAAATTTTGTTTAAATCAATTACATATGAAATTATCTAAATTTCTAATGGCAAACCACAATTTAATTTGTAATTTTTGAAAGCTAAATTTAAGTTTCAATTTAAAATTGGCTTTTGTAACCGATAATAGAGGTTTATTAAATTAACTTTGTAACGTCAGCTAATGTGCAAAATGGCGTAATTAAAATTAAAAATATTTGTTTAAGAGAAGCAACAATGGTTAGATATTTCAACGAATTTGTTAATAAACCTGTTAGTTTCAATCAGAGAATGATAAAGTTTTGTGGCGAAATGAAGTTATAGTAATTAAATGTGCTAAAATCCCAAAACTTAGTTAACAAATTGTGATAACTTATTTGTTGTAGGGTGGTCCCTATTCGGATTTCATTCTTGTCTAAGGAAATCTTCAATGGCCAATGTTCTTAGAATTTCTAGAGATATTTGCCAAGAAGCGTGATTTAACATTTGCAAAGAAAAAAAACAAACAAAAAAATGACTGTGAAAGGCGTGGTAGAGAAGAATGAGTGTATTTTCTAAAAATCATAACTACATTGTAAATTTTTCAATTTTCTGAATCAGACTGCGCAGTTTCTGGTATTGAACCTTCGTCAGTGACCCTGTTTTTTTTTTGAATAATGTAATATTTGTTATGTTTTTATTTGTTCGATTGCGTCTATATGAAATTTTCTGTGCAATCACTGACCGTGGTATAGATAAACTGATTTCTAATGCCACATGCACTCGCACTACGCTACAAAAAAAATTACGGCACTTTAAATTTTTCAAAATTCCACACTTCAGATTCGATGTTTTAATATAATACGTATCGCGCACTACGTCCATTTGACGGTCAACATAATCGTTCATCAGAGCAATTTATATGATTAACTATGGAACGTTTTCACACCACGTTTACTCTAAATAATAATATGCATCCACACAGACGTCGTACAGTGCGTACAGAAGAAGTAATTGCTGCTGTAGTGCGTAGCGTAGAGGAAGATCCCAATCAGTCTATGCGCCATCGTGCACAGGAATTGGATATGTGTCCACCCTTTTTCGTTCATCAATTGAACAACCATGATGTGCAGGAGCTGAGGTTTAAACAAGACGGCGCAACATGTCACACAGCTCGTGCCACAATTTATTTGTGGAAGGAAACGTTTCGTAACCGCATAGTTTCACGTTTCGGACCCGTAAATTGGCCTCCAAGATCGTGCGATTTAACGCCGCTGGACTATTTTCTTTGGGGATATGTGAAGTCGCTAGTCTACGCCGATAAGCCCGAAACGATTAACCACTTGGAGGACAACATTCGCCGCGTTATTGCAAATATAATTCCACAAATGTTGAAAAAAGTCATAGACAATTGGACCTCCAGATTAGACTACGTCCGAGCCAGCCGTGGTGGTCATATACCAGAAGTCATATTTAAATTATAATGCCAGAAGATTATCTTCCCAATAAAGTATATTTCATGTTAATTAAAAAAATTCATCATTGTTTTATTCAATTTCAAAGTTCTATACCTCTAAAAAAATTAAATCATGCTAATTAATATGTATCATATGTAGTAATATATGCTACGTCTACGGTAATATCAATCAATTTTTTTTTAGATATTAATATGTATGGGACCATATAAAAAATTCTCGAAAAACCAAATCCAATATAAAATTATATATGATCATATGAGCCATCACTTATATCCATATTAAGCTATATAGCGTCATATGCTTTTTATAATATTATATTAAAAGAGATATGATTGTATATGAATGTTTTTACTTGGGTTACAAATTAAGAATTTCACAAAAAAAAAATAACAGAAATAAATTAAAAATGTTCCAAGTTGGCATTAAAGTGACGCCACTAAAATAAGATGTTATTGGACTTACACAAAGCCAGACTAAATCGTAGGAATCTTGCAATATATTTTACACTTATAATATATAATTTTATGTTTAAAGTGATCTTTTTTTCTTATCAAGTTATCTGTAAGAAAGTTGTTAGATTTCGTGTGAAAAATATTTAAGCAGTCGGCTCATCATTTCGCTTACAAATGGAATCCAAACACAAAGTCAGTAATAGAGTTTTTTTTAGCATATTTGGTATTCCATTGGGTGTATAACTTAAAAATCGGGGATTCGGAACAGGTGGCGTATCTGTTACACATGGTTTGTATATTTAATAACTTATAGTTAAGACAGTTTTGGATAAACACATCTGTCACTTACAAGAAGAATAACGAGCACGTATTTTTCCACGTTTAAGGGTTAAAAGGTGGGCCTTAAGTTAATACACTTTTGTATGGAACCATGCAGGCACGTAGCTAGGAATTTGTTTCGGAGGGGGCTTTTCGATTTTTTATTTTTTTGCACACTAGAGTACCAGCTTTTTTTTTTTTTTTTTTTTTGCTAAATTTTTGCTAAATTTTTACGTACACGTAATGGGCAATCATGTATCAATAATAGAAATCGCTTTCTCAGGTCATTTTGAAACAAAAACCTCCCGCATAAAGTGCATTTCCTTAAAATGCATTATTTCATTTTTTACTTATTGTGTTCATTATTTTGCGAATTTTGATGTCTATATCGCGAAACAACGCTTTAATCTGTTTATTCACAATCCGCGAAACACGTCAAATTTTAAAACGTTTGTGTACTTTAATTTGGATATGCATATTTATTATCTAATTACGTTAAATTTTTAGCTAAATATTAATTTTTAGTTTAATTAAATAAAAAGAGGATTATGCGGAAAACTTTTTGAATACCGCGAAAAATAAAATTGCGTTACTTTATATTTTTACGTCTAGGGTAGCTAAAACTTGATAAATGTGAAAAAAGTAAAAAGTTTCAACTTCTAATAACCCAATTAAAATTAATATGATGCTTTATATAATCATACGAAATTTAATATGAGTCTTAATACAGTAATTAAATAACAATCGAATAATGACGCGATACAATTTAATACGATTTTATATAGCGGTATAAATTTATATCTGAACTGATACTGATATATACAAAATAAGCTATAGTTGTATCCGGTTTTTGATTTTAAAACGTAATGAAAATCCGAAATATCTATTAATCCTTTTAGACTTTAGCCACTTGCAAAAGCTTTACAACTTTATAATTTGTAACAAATTCCATAGCATTTGAAAATTTTATTATATTCAAAAATAAAAAATAATATAATGAAAATGAAGATTTTGTGGAATTTATTAACTTACACCATTGAATAACAAAGACGGAAAAAAGTTGAAACTAAATTTAGAGTTTTAGATAGAAAAAAAACTTAGACTAAATTAAGAAATCATAATGTTACAAATGAAACAAATTCTTTTTTCAGGGTTAAGAACCAGAAAGAAATCAATTCAAAAGACAAACATTGTATAAAAGTATACACAAAATGGTGCAATTAATTGTATTGATGTAATACATATTTACATCCAAAATATAATTGACAAATTTTCTAGTGTGACTCTGCATGGGGTAATATACAATTTTATCTAAAATAAAATTGTGTTTTTTAAAATATGATATAATATCAAAATATATATTATTTTGCAATGTCTAGGTATATAAATATAACGTAGGTTTATAAATATAACGTAATACAATTATACGCAACTATATATGACATCATATTAAATTTGTTCTACAAAATTAATTTTTATATATGAATTTATATAATTGTGTTAAAATACACTGGCAGACAAAACCTTATAAGTGTATATAAAATAATGTATTATTTTATGCAAACGTTTTAACTCGGGAAATTAAATATTTATAACCGTCCAAAAAACAAATTAAAAGCAAATATTCTATATAATTTGCCTGACACTTATAAGGAAGCTTTTCCGATGGGTTCCCTTTGAAATTAATGAAATTCGGATAGGTGATAAAGCAGCAAAAATATATGAAAAACGTATTTATTTTTAAATTTGGCGGTGAAATTTAACACATCTTTGTATGAAAACATGTCTAAAGTTTAGTTAATTTAGACTTATTTAAAACAGTGTCAAAATGCTCGAGAAACACACATTTTGAAAACTTTTTTTACAATATGTCGTGAACCCAGGCTGCCACTTATTTGAATTATTCTAACAAATTATTCACTATTTTTTCCCCTTTTTCATATATCCGACTTCATGTCTTGTATTAAAAATTCGTAAATTTTACAAGCAAGCGTGATTGTAGTCTGAAAGAAATAATAATAATAAAGAAAAAATATAAAATTGGAAAACTTAAGAATATACCTGACATTGCCTAGGTCTTATTTAAACTAAATTATGTATTTCCAATTCACTTTGATTTATATTTTGGACAATTTCAAACGTTTTTCAAATTGTCTTTAATCAATTTTTTTTAATAAAAACCCTTTAAAATGTCTAAAAAAAACTACATCGTTATAAAATGTCTCATTTCAAGGAGCGCCGATAGAAATTTGTTTACATTTAGTCTAAAAAGAAATTGAGAAAATTTGAGTCCCATTGGACCACGTTAACATGTTATGCATATCGATCACAGTTGAGGCTTAAATTTGTTTCAAAAAATTAAAAAAATATGAGATATCGAAATATATATCGTAAAAAAAAGTACTGAAAACTATGTTACCAGATTGCACTGTAAGTAAAGTAACGACTTTTACGGCACAAGTAAACTTAATTTTGGGTCTTAGTGGTATCTCCATTTTAAAAGATTACACAGAAAAAATCATTGTCAAAAAAATTTCAATTAAACTTTTATTCGATTTCAAACTTACTTTCAATTAACTGTGTAATTGAAAATGAATTTGGTATAAAAAATTTCAGTTTTTATAACGTATAACAGCAACATTGAAACAAATGCAAAAATTTTAAAGTCGCCAAAATTAAAACAATCGTTTAAAGTTGAAAATTCGCGTTTCTTTAATTTTGGTGATTTTTTTAATTTTTTTTCGAATTTTGGCGTTTATTTTGAGTTTTTTAAATTTCTGCAATTTTGACGATTGTTTTTAAAATTTTGTCTATTTTTTTAAAATTTTGCGATTTTTTCAAATGGTCTCGATTTTTTTGAATTTTGGTGATTTTTTTACAATTTTGGTGATTTTTTAAAATTTTGTAATTTTTCCCAATAGTAAACAATATTCAATTAAATTTTTAATAGATGTGAATAAAACTATATGTAATTGAAAATAATATTAATTAAATAGATACAAATTATTTTAGTTGTTACTACAATTGCATCAACACGACCGAATTCAGTTTAACTTTTGCTGAATCAACAAATATTTTAATTAAAACTCAATTTTAGTTTTTTCTGTGTAGACATATTTAATTTTTAGTTTGCATTGTCTCAAACAATTTTTTGATTATATTTTAGGTCAGACTTCGAAATCTCTTATGAAAAGATTTTATTTATTGCTTTTTGTCGAAAATCAACTCTAACAATGATAGCAGCCCATTTGCAGGCGATGTTTTCTAACGAAATTTTAAGATTCGAATCATATAAAACTATGTCCTATTTGATCCAAGTCAAAAATAAATATTTTCATATTAAATTTATCAATAACATTGTTACTTTCTAACAAATTGTATTAAGTTTTTTAATTTGTCAAATCATTTCGGGGGGGGCTCTAGCCCCCAAGCCCCCCCCCATAGCTACGTGCCTGGAACCATGTCTAAAACTAAATAAATTCATATTTTTTTGAACGCAACTTTGATGTACTCAAGGAAACAAAAATTTTGCTGACATTGGCAATTTTTTTGCAAGCATCGTAATGAGTAAAATTTTACTAACTTTTTTTGAGTGTACAATGTGAATTAAAAACATAAATTTTGTGTTGTCACCGTCTTGTCAAAGTAATTTGTCTATTAATTTAAGTAAAGACAAAATAAGATATTTAAATTTAGTAAAAATTAAATGTGTATTTCTAAACTAAATGTTTATAGTGATATTCAGGTAGTGTGGTCAAACAAATATACGTTCAGGTAGACAGTCTAAAGCGAAAGACAAGGACATATATCTTAAGCAATTTTTTATGTTTTCTTTTTCTTATTGCATAAAAGGGTTGTATATGCCATATTTTGTATGTTTTCGTATATAGCTTTACTGCATTTGTTTTCCTTTCAAAGATGCCATCATTTAGACAACCATTGATGTAAATAGTTGATAGATAATTTTGTTTATGTTATTTATAATTATTTCTATATGTTATATCAGATATTAAATTAATTCATATCGTCAATGTGGGAGTAAGAACATTTTTTATATTTTCTAGCGTATTGTAAAGTATATTTAAAAGAATCACAAAAAAAATTTAAGATTTTCGGGAAAAAAAATTAACTATAGTATAATTTTTCTAAAAATTTGTTGAGTTTTGTTTAGTCTAAAATTTTATTAACTTTTAGCAAGGATTTTTTAATTTTTAATCAACTAAGTATTAGCAATTATTTAGCTAAATCTACTAATTTTGCAGACATTTTCAGTTTTATTGCATTTCATACTGACTAAAATTATGCTGACTCAGCAAAATTTTTTGCTGACTTAACTTAATGTAGAGGAAACCATTTCCAAAAAAATAGGGACATTATTGGAAACTTGTATTGTAGCCTTCATCAATAATTTAATAAGAATCTTAATATCATTTGATTATTCTGGGTTCTGGACAATTAGGGAAATTCTTGTTGTGAGAAATTGCAGAATTTTTGTATAAATTTTACTTTTTTCCTTCACTTTTTGTTTAAAGTTCATTTTTTAACAAACTAATAATACGATTACGACAATATTTGATACACATAATGTAACGACTTTTTAAAATATATAATTTGGGAAAAGTTTGCTTGCGCCATATTTGATTACACACATTCAAAAAATTATAAAAAGTCGATTTGTTTTGAATCGCGTTATACATTTTTAATAGATTCTGTCTCGCTGATTTCAAATCTGTTTTCCAAATTTTACCATCACGTCAAAATTTTGAGAAAACCGCGATTAAAAACTTGTGCACACATCACATCCGAACTGCTTAAGCATTTCCAAATATTACATTATTAAAAGTAACATAGGCCATGCATCCGACCAGCTTAAATTTACTTTAGAATCACGATATAAACTTTAAACTTTCTTTTTTTTATGTAATGTGGGCGAAAAGCGTTAAAATTATTACACCAAATTTTTTTTACAAATTTGCATTTCAAATATAAGCTATAAATGTATTTTCTAGCTATTTTAACAATTAGTTTTAGAAAAATTCATCACGTAAAGTGTATTCTAAAAAGTAAAGTGTATTCTAGATATTATTTTGATTCATTAGAAAGCGCCAATCGTATAATAAAAAGCTTCAAAATAGCCATGTTTCGAAAATTTTACCAAGGTTTTCTTAAAATTGTGAAGTGGTGGGAAAATTTGAATGCCGGATTTGAAATCAGAGCTTCAAAGAGTATATAAATCACATACAGTATATATCACATATCACATTCAAACCAATTTAGTTTGTCGAGGTGTGTTATTTATTACAATTTTTATATTTCACTCAAAATTTAGTATCTTTTATTTAAAATAAAATTGTCGGATTTAGTGACCTTAAAGAATCATATTTATATATTTAGATTAAGGTGGTCCTTATTTTTTTATTTTCGATTTTCCAAAAACGACGTTCAGTTTTGTGTGAGGTTAGGATAAAAAAAAATCTGTAAAAAGTTTGAGCTCGATCGGTTAAAAATTAGCGTGCCGCACGAGGGTTAAAATTCGTGAGAACGAAATTGGGGCAAAGTGGATAGAAAAACACTCGTAACTACTCAGGAATCACACCTATGGAGGTAAAAATTATGAGCAACCCCCATTATTTTTGTATCCCCAATATTTCTTTAGAACAAACTAACCCTCTATCTCCAAATTAATTTTCCCGAAAATTTACGAAAATAAAAAACAATGGAATTACACAAAGTATAATATCTACGAATGTGAATCGATGGAAATTTATATTAGTTTTATTTACCTTTAACGATTAGTTATCTTTCAATTCATTAAAAACATTTAAACAAAATAATTCTCAAGTTCGCTTTAACACTTTATATTCCACATTTCGTGAAATAGCCTAATAAGAATAAAATTTGCGTATGCTCGGTCTAGCTATTTTATTCAACAATGCGATCAACCTGCTTCATTTAATGTTTACATGAAACTAAATGAATTTTTTGCTTTATAGTCTCTTTGTTGACGTTCGGATTGTATACGTGTAAAACGCTGATTGTGTAAATTTGAAAAATCAAATATAGTAAGAAAACTCTAAAACGCGAACAAATTTTTGTGGGATTTTTTTGTTTTAAACTTTTAAACTTTTAAACTGTTAAACTTTTTTTAGTTTATGGAATTCCCGAATTATGGATTACATTTTTATTTATGTTAGACACATTTTTTTATGTACATAGACGTATTGACCTTCTAGTTGTTCTATGACATTTGTAATTAAAACATACAACCTGTGAGCGGAGTATTAAAACTAAGCAGTGTTATTTTAAAGTTTATTTATGTGTTGTGATAGTGAAAAATTCATCCTTTCAATTAAAACTAAAAGTAACCCAAAGTGAGTAAAAGAAAAAAAACATTTAAAAATAAAAAATAAAAACTACATTTTTTAAAAAAACAGGTGAGCATTTGATTTTTAATGGCATCATCGATGACAAAAATTAATTTGAGATCGCAACAGCACGGCATTTATTTGATTGAAAATGTTATTCCGCAGCTGTTGGGATCAAAGTTGCCTTCTAAAAAAGAAGTTCTTGGTGTATTTTTTTTCACACTCGTACACTAAAATTGGAAGTGGGAAAAAGTACAGCAATGGCTGCAAACGAAGTGATCGATAGTGATCTCTATCCTCCTGCATTGCAATCGTTGTCATGGGCAATATCAAAGAGGGTCGTTTAATTTTTCGATAAACTTTTCTTCTTTTACCTTATGCGACGGTCCTCTTCTCTCTTGTTTAATTTCCTCCACTCCTGGTAAAATTTGTCAACTTGTTTTATGACCGAAGACTTGTCTCGCGTCGGAAATCGCGCCTTATCAAAGAAAACGATCGTAAATTTCGTAAATTTCCGGGAAAATTAATTTTTTTTTGTATGGGAATCCCATGAAGGGTTGGAGATAGAGGGTTAGTTTGTTCTAAAGAAATATTGGGGATACAAAAATACTGGGGGTTGCTCATACTTTTTACCTCCATAGGTGTGACTCCTGAGTAGTTACGACTATTTTTCTATAAATTTTGCCCCAATTTCGTTCTCACGAATTTTAACCCTCGTGCGGCACGCCAATTTTTAAGCGATCGAGCTCAAATTTTTTAGATTTTTTTTTTATCCTAACCTTACACAAAACTGCCCGTCGTTTTTGGAACAGATGCGTTTTACATTATTCCATACATTGAGGGACCACCTTAATTTAGATATATCAAAATACTTTTAGAATTTTTTGACGCCATATTGGATTTGAAAATTTTTAATTTATAAATCAGCCTCATCTTTGACACCCAAAATCCTCGAATCCGAATTTTCCATTAGTCAAAAAAAGTTCTCCTTTCTTCCAGTGTGCAACGTTAGAAGCAAAAAGAAGCAGTTTTTTGCTGAAGCCTTTTTTAATAAAATATTTAAATGTAAAACTTGAACTCGTATATCATGCACTTAGTATATATACACTTTAATACAAATATATTTAATTTATAAATAATGGTTAATTGTGTGTTATTAGATTAATTAAAACGATCCTTTAGGCTCAATCAACACAACACAACTTTTAGGCCAAAAAAAGTTCTCCTTTCTCACAGTGTACAACGTTAGAAACAAAAAGAATCAGTTTTTTTACTGATACTTTTCTTAAAACCACACAAAGAAAACAGATTTGTAGTTGTAACCGATTTTTTTGCCAACCGAATTTTTGTGGTTCCACGTACTATCACTATTATTAAATTTTAATACTATTGAAACAACCAACATTTATTTACAAATTTCGGATTTTTATAGTAACAATTGAATATGTTATGTTTATGGACTATAATATTCTATAAATAGATTCACATGCGTTCAACAAAATTTATATTATTAATAAAAAAAATTATATACCTCGAACTGGACTTGAACCGGTGATCTTCCGGTTCTCAGGCAAGTACTTTAGCTCTAGCCTAAACCCAATTTAAATATGTTTTTTTAAATTTCAACCTTGAATATTTTCGAGTTTCAAATTTAATTATGTATTTGTCTAAAAATTGATTTGTATGTACAATACAAATTCGGTTGCTAATCTCAATATTTTATTAGAGTTACCAAAACTATAAAAAAATTTATATTATTTTAAAATTATTTTATTAATAAAAAATTTTTCTCCGTGAACTGTGCTCGAACCGGAGACCTTCCACTTGTCTGGCAATTTACCTCTAGCCAATTTGAATTTCTATTTTCAAATTTCTACCATGATTATTTTTTTTCTTTCAAGTTTAAATATTAATGTCTAAAAATAGATTTTTATGTACAACAAATAGGGTTGCTAATCTTAATATTTTATTAGAGTTACCAAAACTATTAAAAAACTTTATATTATTTTAAAATTGGTAACGAAAACTTATATTTTTGATAGATTGTTTTTTTGTAGGCGAAACTAATATTCGATTTTAACTGCAAATATTTTATTCAAGGGATAAAATCTCCGAAAAGTGGTTGGTTCTTGGCATTAAAGGTAATCTAGATTCAAGAAGATAATATTTTTCAATATTGATAAGGAAAACCAATAGTTTGAATGATGTGACTGTGTTCACATTTTTCAATATTGATAAGGAAAACCAATAGTTTGAATGATGTGACTGTGTTTTGGTTAGTTTTATATATTTTATGTTTACAATATAGTTTAATTATTCTGATGATGAATTTTAAGTGCTTACAATTAAAATTATTGAATAATGATTAAATTTTGTTGGTTACAATGGAATTCTAAACAAATTTTTTTTTTTTGAAGAGAAGCAACACTCAGGAAATTCTTCCTATTAATTAATGTGTTGCTTTCTTTGGAAAGGGGATAGTGGAGAGATGAAAGGTGGTGAAAGATGAAGGGCTTCAAACATGGCAACACTGTAATTGCGCGAGATGATAAGTCTTAGAACAGCTGTTGGTCGCCACCTGATGTAGAGTTAGCGAATTTATTGAAACTTTTTGTTTCATAGCCCTGATTCATTATTTTACTTCGGTGGGGTTAAGTGCTATGGGAACACCGAAGGTGGGCGCAGCTATACATATAAGTGATAGAAAACTCATACATATTTGTTTCTAAATTGATGTTGTCGTCACCGGGAATCGAACCCGGGACCATCTGTGTAACAGTCCAACGCGCTAAACATTACACCACAACGCCCTGTGTGTGCATATTTAAATTTATAACATTCAATAATATATACATTTTTAATATTAAGTCTATATACACTGTAGTACAAATATATTTAATTTATAAACGATGGTTAAGTTTGTATTATTAGATTAATTAAAATGATCCTTTAGGCTCAAACAACACAACATCAAAACATTAATTAAAAATGTCAAATACATAAAGATTGCAAATTTATTTTAAAACAATTAAGACTATAATTTACATACACTCAATATACACTTGAAGAAATGGAAAAATGAATAGACGGACTAAGGACTATACTACAATATATAAAAAAATCAAAGAAGTATAACAATAAACTATAGAAAGAAAACTTTTTTAAAAAAAATCCAACCATCAGTATTTTTCATCATCGCATTTTTTTCTCATTTGTCAACTTTGTAAAGAATATATGTATCTATTAAACACATACACAACAACAATATTTAACTGGAAAAAAAAGTTTTCTACACAGACAGAATTTTCTTGGACGAGTTTTAATGCAAATTTTAACTAAACTAATAAAATTTCCTTTACAAAAGAAATAGGAAATATCTCAAGCTTTATGAGAAGCTTCATCATTAATAGTGAATTTTATCGTTGATCTATAAGTTTATGTGTGAGATTTTATTCGTTCGGTTTTAGATCATGACAAATTTTTCTAATGTCATCATATACTATCCTTCTACATAAGCAAAGCATATCAACAAACATTAAAGATTTTTTTGTTAATACATATGTCGAGCATATACATTAGCTTCATCATTTTTATAAAACTACTTTAAATTAAACTTTTTCAATAGGCGTATGAAATTTTTAATAAACTAAATTTAATTTTTTTTATAAAATTTTATAAAAGACTGCAATTTATTAATGAAAAGTTTCAATGGATGAATTCCACTGACACTTCATAGATCTAATGCAAACCTGTATTGGTATTATGCAAATAATTCTCTCCGTGTACATTAAAAATAAAACAAGAAGTAAGAAAAAATTATATTGTTACAGTACAAATTGACAGGCTTATGGGTTACATGACGACGACGATGATGATGCGGACGATGGTAATGGTCAGGAAAACAAAAGAATTGTAGATAAAATATAAAAGAAACAAAAAATATGAAAAAATTCTTAAAACAATCATTGTAGTGCCTACGATAGTGTTTTAATACAGTCAACGCAAGAACCAAAGGATACAAAATTAAAATTAATTTTCTTCTTTCTCGTTATTATTAGAAATTTTGCTAGTACATGGACAAACTCCTCACGTTGGGTTGAAATGAGTCAAAAGTGTAGCTTAATTGAAAGAGGTTGGCACCAACAATGGAAGTTTTATATTCAAACACCCTCATTTTAATAATCAAATTTATTTTCAACAACTTTTTTATTTGAATTGCTTGTAAATGGTAGATTTTCATACAAAAATTCTTTAAAAACAAAAATTCAAAATTCAAAATTACAAAAAAAATCAACAAAAGGGTTGAATTGAATTGAATTTGAATTTATTTGACAATCCCATACAACAAGATATATATCTTTTTATTTAAAGTATGGGATGTAAGAAATTGTAATTACATAATAGGGTTACATTTGTAGTTTTAAATAATTAAATTAATAATAATTAATAAAAATAGAAAAATAGAAATAAAAAAAAAAAAAATAAAAAAAAAATAAAAATAAAAATTAAAACATTAAAACAATAATGACAATAAAATGAAAAATAAAATAAAAATTAATAATATTTAGTTACTGACATGAAAAACTTTAAGTTGAGAAATGTTTTGTTATTTCCCTTTTAAAACTTGTTGCGTTATTGTTGGTTTGAATTTTGTTTGGAAGAAAGTTCCAAAGATGGATGGCGTTACAAATCATCATTGTTGGTGGCAAATTAAAAAAACTTTTTTTTTGAATTTACAAAAATGGCCTATGACACTTGTTTAATATTAAAAACAGAATTTTGTAATTTATTTCTGTGTAATATTTGGTACCGGATGCAAATAGATAAAATTCTACATCACTGTCAGTCAAAACCGGGAAATTGTTCTATTGAAAGGAACTAATTGGAAAATCTCTTTTTGCTTTAACTAAAATAATTTAGAAAATTAAGCTTCAAATATATTTTTTTTTAAATGTCAAACACGCCTTTGATAATAATGTTGAGGTTATAATTACGAAAATTACTTTACAAAAATTTTGTATTTTGGAAAAAAAAATAATAAAAAATTAACTTAAATATTTTTAAATAAAGTTTAGTTATTAACCAATATATGTACAGTAGAACGATTCACCTGGTATGAAGGGAAAAAAGAGTGATTTTTGTCCACCCTCAAAATGTACATCGGTATGTTTTATGATGATTTCCATAATATTTCGTGTCTGGAGCATTTTCAAAAAAGTTCGTTTTCTTAGTTTTTCAAAGAATTTTGTACTTTAACTAAGGCTCATATGAATGGTTTTTTTAAGAAGCCTCCTTTTTTGAGCGAAATTTTTTTAAAAATAAGAATTTTTATTATTAATAGGTTTTTTGTTAAAGTTCTGCCTATTATGGAGGCTCTAGCTTTTCTAAAACTTCGGGTTCTGATGAGATCTTTATCCAGATCGAAATACTAGTATCAACCTAGCAAATATATTTGATTTGCTTTATTTTTGTAAATATACGGAGGTGGAAAGCTCGTTATAAATTGAAAATAACATAAAAATAATCTCGGTGTATATAAAAACAAAAAACTAATATAACTGTAAAAATATCACTTGAGCCAGAATACACACTAAAATTTTTTTATATAAATAGAACATTTTTGGTCTTCAAAGTTTAGTAACGTCATGATGCTTGTTAGGAAAAGACCTAACCACGTGCTTGATTACTAAGAAGACAAGAATGGAGCAAAATTGATTATTAATAGGTTTTTTGTTAAAGTTCTGCCTATTATGGAGGCTCTAGCTTTTCTAAAACTTCGGGTTCAGATGAGTTCTTTAGCCAGATCGAAATACTAGTATCAACCTAACTAATATGTTTGATTTGCTTTATTTTTGTAAATATACGGAAGTTGAAAGCTCGTTATAAATTGAAAATAACATAAAAATAATCTCGATGTATATAAAAACAAAAAACTAATATAACTGTAAAGAATTTTTATATTTTTTGTACGGAGGTTTTCGAGATATAAATGTAAAATGTTCATATTTTAATCTTTAGTTGATTTAAGTAAATACATGTTTCAGCCTTTTTTAAAGTTCGCAATAGTTTGCGTTTTAGAAAAATTTCAATATGGTTGGAAAACTATGTTTTAATCAGTTCTATTGCGGTATTAATATTTTTCTTTAGTCAAATGTATCATCAATGTCAAAAAATGTGTGAAAATAATTTTAAATTTTACAACCTGATTGCATTTTACTCGAGTGTATAAACCAAATTTAAAAATATTACTTAATTCAGTCTAAAAGACGACTGACTTTCTAGTTGATGAAAGCATAAATATTCGGCTTAAAGAAAAAATCCACCATGCGCTTTTTTGGCGGCATAATTTTTTTCGCGAATTCAAAATTTTTCAAAATTTTAAGTTTTAAAAATGCAACAATTTAAGCTTGATATATATAAAAATAAAAAACAGCATAGATTTTTTTAATCCACGAAAAAAAGTTATGCCGCGAAAAAAGGCGTATTGGATTTTTTTCTCCTAGGCTACATTTGCATCCCGAATACATTTGCAGATTGGATTAATTAAAAATTTTTCTCAAAATTTGGTCCAGAGCACAGAGGAAAATGCGCTAAATTAGTAAAATTCCAATATATTTCCGTACATAGATAATGTACTTGACCAAAAAAAAATTTTAATACCGATATTGATATGATTGAAACATAGTTCTTCCACCATATTACACTTTTTGTAAAACGCGAACTTATGCTAATTTCAAAAAAATATCTGAAACACTTATTTAGTTAAATCGAATAATTATTAAAATATGTCAATTTGTCAATTAAATGACATAACTATCCGTACAAAAAACCTAAAAAATTCAATTTTTACAAATTATCCCTCAAAAAAGACATTCGCAGACATGTTTTATACACCGTTGGACACGCCTTAAAAAACCTATCATATGACACTAGTATTGAATACGTTGTTTTTAGTTAAAGTACAAAATTCTTTGAAAAAGAACCTCAACCTATCTAAATTAAATTTGTCAAATGCATATTAATTAAGAATTAATTGCGATAGTCTATATGACGTTAAAATAACACTGTACTAAAAAAATAACTGTTTTGAAAACGGTCCAGCTCTCGAGATCTCCATGCTAGAAAAGAAATATTTTGTGAAACATCTGAAAACAAACCACAGTAGATTTTGAGGGGTGCACAAAAGAAACTTTTTTCGTGATTGCTTTTCGCAAATATTTAAACATTGCAATAATAGGGTAATTTGGAACGTGTGGGTGGGGTAAATTTGGACGTGTAATATAAGCAATTTTATATATATATATAAAAATAAATTGCATTGTGTTCGAGACTGAAGTTCTCTGTAATGCATGAACCGATTTTGTTTCTGAAAGGTGACGTCAATACTAAGGTTTTATGTGTATTGGTTTATGAGTTATAGGTTAGTGAACATACCTCTATTTATGTGAATATGTTGTAATATGTCGGGACCGATATGCTTGAAATTTTCACAGTAGTTAATTACACTAGTTTACAAAATTTCATGTACATTTGATGAGAGATAGATTTCCTTCTGTATTTTCTTCCGCTGAATTCGAAAATCAAGGTTAAATTTTTTTTATGGAACAGTTTTTGAGATATTGTAATTTTGCTGAAGAACTACAACAAGATGGGTACGGAATGCCATTACTTAATTTAATTCCTGGTTGTTTTCTATTGTATTGTTTTTACCATTTAATTTATTTCTTACAGGTGTAAATATGTCTCTAAAAATCCATTTCTTGCATTCGGATTTGAATTTCTTTCCGGACAATCTTGGTGACGTAAGTGACGAACACGGCGAGAGATTTCACCAACAAATTAAGACCATTGAGCGGAGCTATCAAGGATTTTGGGATGAAGCAATGTTGGGAGAATATGTATGGTTTCATGGATTAACAGTTTGTATGCTTTGGTTCTTTCGCGCACTGTATGTATGTACACTCAAAGAAAAAGCTTTATCATATTTATGAATGTTTCATCAATGTTCGTCCAATGTAACGTTTTATAGTATTTATAAAACATTTCATAAAAAACAAAATCAATTTCATCACAATTATGAAATGTTTCACTATATATATAAAGTTTATTTTGAAATGGTAAGGATTTCATTATTTTTGTGTATATTTTATAATTCTTGTTATTAATGAAATGTTTCATAAATATTGATTAAATTGTTACATTGAACGAAAATTGATGAAACTTATTCTTGTTTTTCCCTGGGTGTAGTAGTATGTTGTATTAGTTGTAATTGTGGCAACACAAACTATAACAAAGAAGGATATTAGGATATGTCTTTATGTCTGGTTGTATGAGTTATTAAACAATGGCCGAATACATATTCAACAAATGACGTCCTTTCTGTGAATAATTGTTGGCTAGGTGGGTATTAGATGTTGTTAAATGGCTTTATGGAACTGTCTAAATATTTACACTCTCACTTGTTTGACAACATTAGGGTGTCAAAAATAAATATTTATATGAAAACTTTTATATTGGGTTTTTATGGATATAAGCTTAAAGCGATGTTAATCTGAATATTAAATAAACTTAGATTTCAATTAATAAAATTGTTAATTCAATGGAAAAATTAATTGAATTCAGACGAATTGTTGATTCAATTAAATAGTAAATTGAATTCAGAATTATGAAGAAATATTTATTATCAATAAAAAATCTTACATTAGAAAAAAAAAAATCAACTTTACATATCGTCGCCTAAAAACCAAAAGGTCGTAAGTACACAGAAATTCAAAATTGACTTTTTAATTGATTGATTATAACGTACACTCAAAAAGTTTGTCAGTAGAATCTACTGAAAATTAAAAACACAGGTAAATGTCATTTAAAAGGCGACACAGGTAAATATCAGGGCAACTAGAAATATGCTCTAAAAATCCAATTTTTACTACTCGAAAAATATTAACTTGTTTGTTACACTGGCCTTAAATCCCATTGTCTTATATATTTCAACAGTCTTCAAATATATTTTTGAGGCACACATTAGCAGGATTTGTTAAAAAATTTTACTTTCTGAACAATTTAAAATTGCCATATGGCATCTAATGGGGTTTCCGTTTCAAACAAATCTCATGTACTGCTGTTATTGATTTTTCTCGAAACGACATGTTAAGACAGAATTTAGCAATCAAAAACTACATAAATTTTAGTAAATAAAAACGGAGAAAAGTGTTATTTGTAGATTTCTTAGAAATAAAATGGGCAAGAGTTCTCCAATACAGTGCAATTGACACACTTTTGAAGTTTCTCTGCAATCGATTTGACATTTGGCATACTGTCGTTCATTGCATTTGAAGACACCGGGAAAACAACAAACAACAAATTATACTTGTTTTCATTGCTTTACACTTTATACTTTACCATTCACCTAAGATTTTAAACCTCATGTTCTCCCAAATAATACAAATGTTTAAATTTTGTAGTGTCCAAGAGTCGCACGGTGTAAGATTTGGCCAATCTAGCTGGACAAAAGTCCGCTTTTTGACTTTCAATTTTAATAAATATTTTAATCAATAATGAAAGAGGGCTTCTTACTGAGTAGGAAAATGCAAAAACTTCGATTAATTTGTCAACAGTAACAAAATAACGCTACTTTGAACTTGAACATCTATGAGTAACTTAAAAATGACAATAACACTTGTTTAAAATTGAGCATCTTTAAAAGAGTATAACTTTTTATCGGTAAACTTATTTTTAAAAATTTTTTTAGTTAGTTTAGCTAGTTTCTCCTCTTCATAAATATGTTTCTAAAACTTTGAAAGTATTTTTAGTGTTATTTAATTTAAGAAACAACTTTTTTCGGTGATTTTCAAAAACAAAAAAAATCTCTAAGCTGTAAGTTTTAGGGAACATAACGGATCATCAAAAATTTTTTTTATACAAATAGCTAAAGTGTCTACTTGAAGCAACAAGTGAAATTGTCTGCCGAAATTTGCCGATCTTATAAAAAATCTACTATGAGTGACAACATCTCATACCATGAAATTTTTGATATATGGCTAACAAACCCCGAAATTACAAGAATTGACCGTTCTTTTGACTATGTTTGTGGAAAAAAAAGCAGCGCATCTTCTTCATTTGTTGATTATGAACAAATAAAAGGCTTTCTTAAAAATCTTTTTAAGACATTTAAGCTAAGGTGGAACGCGGTAAACCGGACAAAGAAAACTTTTGTGGTTCAATATGGGGATTGGTTAACACAAATATGGAAATAAATAAATTTGTTTATAAGAAACCAAAGGAAATTTTAGAAGCTGCACTGATAGAAGTTTCCTTCATAGTATTAATGAAACGATTTCATTAAAATCGATTCATTGGTTTAATGAAAAATTTCATTAACTGAATGATAATTCATTAATATTGGTATTTTTTTCATTAACATTTTTTATGATTTTTTCATAACTTCATAAAAAAAATTCATTAAATCAATGAAAATTTTCAAATTTTTTTCAATAAAAATTTTGACTTGTAATAAGAAAAAAAAAAATTTTTTTTGTACTATCATTTTGAAATAAAATAAACTAAAAAAATTTCTTTTAAACAGAATTAACCAAAACTTTGATATAAATACATTTTTTTATTACATTTGCCTAGAGCTAACAGTTTTTGACGAATTTGAATAGTTGGTCAGAAAATTCCAGGGAACAGATTCTCTAAGAAAAACGATATAGTTTTGTTCAAAACGAGAACTAAATTGTTATCGGTTTGACGATGTTACACAAAAACGTTATGCTAAACGTTAATAAATTTTTGTTTTTTTACAACATTGTTAACAATATTTAACATTTTTATCTAATATGGTCGTAATTTAACTACAAAAAGTGGACTATAATCGTAGATCGTTCGACAGAATTCCAAGCCAGATCAATAAAAAATTACATATTTTGTACAGACATATAAGAAAATTTGTCATCTTTTAACACAAATTATAAAAAATGTAATGAAAGGTTAAACAATTTTGTAAAAACAAAACAATAAAAACAGAAATAAATTAAAATTGGACCAGACTAGACCTTATAAATAATATCAACGAATGATGATTTCTCAATAACCACCAAATTAATGCTATGCTTAAATAATCATAAAAAGTGCAAATTATTAAATATCAACGAAAATATTTCATACAAGCTATGAATTTTATTCATTAAACACATGGAACTTTCATAACGATTAGGCTAGGATTAATGAAAAAATTTTCATATACTATATGAAATTTTCATTGGGTCAATGCAACAATTCATTCAAATTGATTTAATGAAATACCTTTCATTGACCCAATGAAACGTTTCTTTGGGGACTTTTTTATGAAAAAATTCATTGGATTAATGAAGGAATTCATTAATACTACGCACAAATTTCTATCAGTGTGGGAGACCAATAAAGTCATTTAATGAAAGTTCGCAAAAGACAAAAGTAAGAAGTAACTGAAGTAATTGGACTCAATCTGGAACGTTTTCAAGTTTTATTAGAATGCATGGGTTCTGGATATTCTGTTAATTCTACGGCATTTCAAAAGTATGCAGATGAAACTAGAAAACTTTATTTGAAAGAATATTCGTGGTACTGTATGCCTGTGACTGTCTATAAAGTTTTATGGCATTCAAAACAAATTATTGATGAATGCATTCTTCCTATTGGACAATTGTCGGAGGAGGCGTTAGAAGACAGAAATAAACACCAACGAAAATATCGAGAATACTTCACGCGGAAAACTTCTAGAATTGACATTAATACAGATTTAATGAATAGACTGTTAATATCATCAGATCCATATATCAACAGTTTGCGCTGACCTCCAGTTTATACAAAATCCGCATTGGCCCCTGAAGTACTTGAATTATTAGAGAAGCCAGAAGCACCTGAAGACAAACATGAAATTTAATAAATTATTCAAATTTAAATTTGTGTGTACATTGTAATATATTTTTTATTTTAAAGATGATAAAATTTAAATAGTTTTTCATTCAAGAAAAATTATGTATTGTTGTCATTTCTAACTCGTAAGTATTTATTATAAATATTCTAATGCATATCTAAGTTTTCAATCGATATATTTTTAAAGGCAGTAGACACACCCTTTTTTGTACAAATTAATGTTATTGGTTCCTATTTAATCATCTAGTGTTTTTCAACATTAATCGTATTATACGCACATTTTTTCAATTATATGGGTGGTGGGAGTGGGATTTGTCCAATTCCGCCCATTTTTTTTACCAACGCTGCACCTTGGTCCGAGAACATTGTCCACCAAATTTTATAATCTAGCTTTATTATTTTCTAAGATATAGAGTTTTGTCTCCCTAGAATCGTAAAATCTTTCAATGTGCGTCGTTACAAACAATAAATATTTAAGAATCAGAAATAAAAATGGGGCAAATTACTAACACATTAGAAATAATCAGATTCGAAAATTGAATGGCAAAAGTGAGAATCCGAATACTAGCATTTTTTTATTACAAGCTAAATCAGACTTTCTGAACCGCAGAATACGAGTTTTTTATGGAATTTCAATGTCGAAAGTCGTATTAATGATTCTTTCGAATAAGTTTTTTTAAAAAATTGTTTATTAAAATATGTAAAAAAAAAAGCATATATCATACTTGAATCTATAAATAGAAGAAAAGAAACTCATATAATTTTTTTATATAAAACCAAACAGTGTTTCATCTTCATATCATATTATGTAGCATCTTTAAATCTGAAATTGTGATAGTTTATTATTTCTTTAATTCATAAAATCTACCAAAAGCCACTGAAAATGTAGTTAAACCAAATGAAATTTACCTTGAAAACAGAACCACTAACATTTCATTAAATTCAACAAAAATTGTCATTTGTTGTTGATTCTTGATAAAATGAAAAACAAATGTAGTAAAAAATTGACAAATGTTTATATGTATGTAACTTCATAAAATTAATGTAAATTCATAGTACAGTAATTTGATGTGGTTTGTTTTTTTTTAAATGAACTACAAATGTAGTCAAATATTAAATTTCTTCTACAAATTACGGTTTTTTCACTTATAAATAAATATACGGTATTACGACTCAAACAACTACAAATATTTACAGCAGAAGTTTTCAGAGTTTAGAATTTTCTAGTTTTTAAAAAGAATTTTTCTAAAAAAAATACCTGATATTTATTTTATGGGAAAACCTTTAATCTGTTTATCTTTACGAGGTTTTATAATATTAAAAAAATATATATTTAACAAGCATATCGATGCATATTATTTTTAATATAAACGTTTCGTTTGATTTTGTATTGTTTTTACTTCATTGCTTTTTTGCAATTTAAATTCACACGATTACAAAGATAGAATATGTGCAAAAACTATACTCAAAAATTTTACAGAATTTAAAAAATATAAAAAAACTAAATGTTAATATAAAATTTACTTTAATTCGTTTAGTTTTTTTATTTCCATTGATAAAATATTGGTTTTTATCAGATTAATTACACGGTGCTACAGTGAAAAAAAAACTTGAAAAACGACCTAGCGTGGGTTATAGTTCTTGTTGAGTACATTACAAATTGTGTCAAAAAATTTCAGAAACACCCTCAAATTCAGAAGTTATTCTAAAAAAAACCGTTTTCAGTGTCACATTTAAATTTTTCAACAGGTTTGGAAAGAAAACTGATTACGCTTTAAAATGACGTGCATTTTTTGATACATTTGTAAGTTATAAGTATTGTTTTTGTTAAGAATATCTACAAAAAAAAAACGAAAATTATAAACTTTTTGATTTTAGTAGCTTTTCATTGCTTATTTTAATATGAAAGCTTATAAAACTTTATACCAACGTATAAAGCAAATTTAGTTCTTAACAAAACATGGTTTTTATTTTTCAAATCGGATAAAAATTGTAAAAGTTATTCAACTTTTCATTAACACCTGTTTTTAACTATACATGTTAACTTAGGTTAAGCTATTTGTACAGTTTTGAATTTACTTTTGTAAGTCAAGTGGTCTACCAAAAGAAAAGTCTGCAATCCCAAAATGTTTACTTTAGAAAAAGTTTAGTAACTTTTGAAAATATAAACCGATTTTAACAAATGATATCTCGTTTTTTTTTTCTATATAAAATTGTATTTAAAATACAGTGCAAAAAAGGTAGGTTTTCATAGAAAAAAATGAAAATAACTCTTGTTGAATTTGAAAAATTAGGAAAAAAAAAAATAAAAAAAAAATGAGGCAAAGAATAAAGTTTCATGAATTCGTAATTAATTAATTCTTAATTCTTTGTCTTTCCAAAACTGTTTAAAAGTTTGAAATCGGTCAAAAAATGTGTGAGTTAGAGGTACTAAAGTGCTGCGACCTACCCTAAAAGAGTTTTTTGAAAATAACTCAAAATTTTGAGGGTGTTTTAAAGTTTTTGAAAACGGTTTTTGTATGTCCTCACCTAGGCCTACAACCCCACTAGGTCGGTTTTCAAGTTCTGACAAAAAGTGTTTTTTTGTAGCAGTGTGTTATTAATGATAAGTTTGAAATACTCTTTAGGCATGGTGTACATACCCAGCAAACATTTTCGAATTAACAAAAATTTGTAATAACATTCAGAAAAGTTCTTCAGTTACTACATGGCAGTTATTTGTGTAGTAATGCGGTTGTAGTTATTTTAACTGCAAATGCAGCTGTTTTACTTAGACAAATAATTTTCAATGTTTTCGAAGCTTTTTTTTTTAAAGAACATACCAAAACACTACAACTGCATAAAATAAATGTTACTACTATTGTAGTAACAATGAAGCAATATTACATCACGCAGACAGACATGAATTGTAAAAATATCGTGAAAAGTAAATTATTAATCTTATATTTTGTGCAAATATATACACTTAGAATACTATGTAGGTAAAGACCACTGCAAATGTAGTTAAAAACAAATGAAGTTTCATTTAAAGAAAGGACGACTTACATTTCAGTAAATTCAACTAACATGGTCATTTGTTTTTTAATGTTCAAAAAATGACTAACAATTGTAGTAAAAAATAAACAAACATTTGTTTTATTTTATTTTTTTAAATAACATAAAACTACTGTAAAAAATGAATGTAAAATCATAAAACAGTTATTTGATGTGGATTGTTTTTTTTAAATGACTACTACAAGGTTAGTAAAAAATTTAATTTGTTCTACAAATTACTGACATTTACATTCAAAATAAAGCAACTGTATTACAACCCAAACAACTACATATTTTTAAGTAGAAGTTCCCTGAGTGTAGTTACCTAATAGTGTAGTTTATTAAAAATAAAATCAAGTTCAGAATATTTACAAAAATTTGTTTTTTCAATAATATTTAAAATGCTGGTATTTAAAATGCTGGTAATGGTGTTTTGACTGAATTTGTTAATGTTTTTACTACGTTCGACAATTGATTTTGAACGCTTAAAATAACTACATATTTCGGTTGGTTTAAATGAAAATGCAGTTATTTTAACTGTCATTTGCACTTGATTCTACCTACGTTATCTTTCTGAGTGTAAATACTTACTTTTTGTTTACATACACACACAATATTTTTTAAGTAAAGGCTACTGAATATACACATTAAATTAACTGAAAAACATTTAAAAACAGGACTACTTACTTTTTGTTTAAAACAATTGTATTTTTTAGTTATTTTCAACTGTTGAAAAATTAATTGACAAAATGCATAAAAACAATAGATTGTTTTCGTTTATTTCAATACTCAATATAATATAACAAATTTTTGTTTTAAATAGAAAATTTTAACTGAATATATTAACCATTACCGAAAGTCCGTTTTTTTTGTAAATTGAATAACAGACAGAAAGTTAAAAATATATTTCTATGGTAATTTAACTGTATATTCTATTGAAACAACTTTACCGATTTAACTTTTAAATAACTGTTGATTTTGTATGGAAAAGTTCTTGTGAGTGTATAAATCAATCAATATATTACACTTTACATCAGTATAATTTGGTCATAACAAAATTTAAAAAGAAAATAGCTTTATTTTTTTTTTGATGACCGTTTTTTTTAGCCAGCTGAATTATTCGATTGCAGCCACCGATAAATGTTTTGTTGCAAACCGAATTTTGGTTAGAACCATAATTTTCGAACGTATCATGAATACATTTTATTGTGATAACCAAATAATTATGTTGTTGCAATCAAAACATTTAGTTGCAAAATATTTGATTGTCACACAAAATTTGTTTTCTGTGTGATAAAAATGGCAAGCATAAATATGCTCTACAAATCGATTTTTTGTTCATTAATAAAGCCCAAAAAAGCGAAAAATATGATGTTAAATTTTAAAAAATAAGAGCAATTTTTTTACAAAAAACTCATGTTTAAAAATTTATTTTTCACTTCAGTTTAAGTAATTTTTATGAAATTTATATCCGTTGCTAACAAAAAGGAGACAAAATATTAATAATACCTAAATCGGTACAGCCTTAAAACAGGAAGCTTAAATTTTCCAAAATGGCTTGAATTCACGAAATCGGTGTTGCAAAACCTTAAAAACTATTAAAAACAAATTTTTGTAAATTTTTATATAGAAAAATATACTCTTAAAATATGATATTGTTCTAAAAAGAACAAAAATATGATCTAAAAAAGACTTTATTAAAAATATGCCCTTAAAATCAAAATATGATAAAATATTTTATTAAGAGCAAAATATGCAAAAATATGTTCTAAGATATCGATGGCAGAATTCGTCAATTGTTCTAAAAATGATAAATATCTACAGGAGAAAACATGATACTGCATATTTCAAGTTACCCTGGTGATAAATAATAAAACTAAATGGAAATAGTAACTTATTTTGTGAAAAATTTTGTTGCGAATAATTTGTCCTTTTCGAATATTTTTTAAGCTTGAAATTTCAGAAAAATAGGCATTTTTGGGAATAGTATAAAATCGTAACAAGTATAAAATCGTAGCAAGTATAAAATCGTAACAAGACAAATTTGCTTTGTTCCTTTTGGATTTTTTATGCTTTTTTATAAATTTATGCTTTTCTGATTTTGCGATTTTAAGTTAAAAAAAAAAACAATTTCTTAAGATTTATAAGATTTTAACTGCTTTTTAAAGATTTTCTGATTTAAAATGTTTTTAACTTATAAACTATTATTTTTTCTTTTAACTTTTTTAAAGAAACATGTTTTTTAAGGTTTTAACTTTTGCTTTATTTCAAAATTTGTTTGCTTTAAAAAATAACTGTGAATGCTATAACACATATTGCTTGCGAAGAATGTTTCCTACCAGGACATCTACCAATTTCGATGAAATTGATTCGATTTTTTTTTTTTCGTCATTTTTATGCACAATTTATTTTTTAATTTTACATTTAATCCACATCGGTGGGTGTCCTGGTAGAAGACCATCCATACTAGCCAAATCATACTTGGGAATTTTTCATTGGCATTTAAATTTAAATGGTATTACTTACGGTCAATGCTAATGCCAAAAAATATCATTACCCGTCCAATGACAATGAACTTTTTTTTAATTGGCATTGATTAGAACAATGGTAATGAAATGGCACCAATGCCTAAAAATACCAATTGTAATTGACGAAAAAATAATTATTTATAAAATGTGTTTTGTTATTGAAACAAAAAAAAATTTAAATTTAAGTCCTTCTTTAAATATATTAGTAAGCTTTTGTAAGTTTTATCACGTATACACTATTCAGTGTTGTTTGGTAACTGATTAGTCATGATGGATCAGCTTTTAACACTATATACTTCAGAAAATAGCGAATATTTATAAAATATTTATCTAAATTTGCAAATAAAATTGCACACAAAAAATAAAAACCCATTTCAATTACGAAAACCACCGATTCAATAACTTTGTGGGCGTTGTGGTGTAATGATTAGCGCGTTGGACTGTTACACAGATGGTCCCGGGTTCGATTCCCGGTGACGACAACATCAATTTAGAAAAAAAATAATATGTATGAGTTTTCTATCACTTATATGTATCGCTGCGCCCACCTTCGGTGTTCCCATAGCACTTAACCCCACCGAAGTAAAATAATGAATCAGGGCTATGAAACAAAAAGCTTCAATAAATTCGCCAACTCTACATCAGGTGGCGAGCAACAACTGTTCTAAGACTTATCTACTCGCGCAATTACAGTGTTGCCATGTTTGAAGCCCTTCATCTTTCACCACTTTTCATCTCTCTACTATCCCCTTTCCAAACAAAGCAACACATTAATTAATAGGAAGAATTTCCTGAGTGTTGCTTCTCTTTAAAAAAAAAAACGAAAATAGCTAATTCAATTAGAAATTGATAGCTCTTTAATTAAATTATTTTTCAATTAAATAATAACTCATTTAATTAAAAAGTGATCAATATCGTATACCTTCCCAAAAAACAATTGCCATACCAATTGTTTTTGTTATAGAAGGGTTGGCAACAATGTTTTTTAACAGCTTGCATTTTATAACATTGAATTTAAACCGGCATGAAATTCTCATTTAGTTAGCAGATTTATTTATACTTATGTGAACAAATTCAAACAGAAATTTGTTTTTTTTCTATTGAAGCGTAGGGGTTATGACAAAATTTTGTTCGGATTTTTTCTTTGCAGAAATTAGCCCTTGTGTTGAAATCAGGGTATTTTTTTTTTTTTTTGTTTAAAACTATTTTTAATTATTTATCATATAGAGACAATCTGACAATTATAAGATACAAATAATAATAATACAATTTAAATGGAAAATCAGTGATGAGCCTGTCCATAAAAGGCAGAAACTAGTCTAGTCTGATTTAAAAATTAATAGTGTTTATAATTTTTAGAGAAAAACGTTTATTGTTCTTCTTAACCTCAACATTTCTAAATTAAATTTGTCAAATGCATATTAATTAAAAATTAATTGCGACTGTCTATATGACGTTATTATAACACTGTACTAAAATACATTATAAAATTTTCCCTCTGGCGATGTCTCAACTTAAAACGCAAAAGTTGTCAACACTGAACGTAAAATCCATACGTCAATCTGGTAACATTGTGAAATCGAGACGGAGGAGATTAGAAAAATAAACAAAAATCTAAAAATAGAATATTTGTGTTGTTAGTGTTGTTAGTGTTGTCACTTCTGAGTATAATATATAATATTCAGATTTAAACAACTGAAACTAAATTATTCAACTTAATAAAGTAATAAACCTAATAATAATTAATATCTAATCTAATTGAAATGAAATTAAAAATATTTATTACTAATACCACTAAACATAAACAATTATAAAAAACAACTACATAAATATTACTAAAAACAACAGCAATGTTTTGATGTTTGCTTTCCAGCGATAATATAAAAAAATGGTAAGCAAGCTCCGAATTTGAGCAAATATTTAAATAATTCAATTAATTTTTAATTGACAGCTTTTAAAATTTTCAACAAACCGATTTAATTGAAATATATTTTTCAGTGTTTGTACAACATTGTAACAAACAATTATAATAATCAATTATAATTGTCTGTTAAAGGCATTGTCATTGATCAATGCCAATTGAAATTTAATTACCACTTAATTACCATTGACAGCAAACATTCAAAACTAAATAAATAGTCAATTAATTAGTCTATTCAATTAACTAGTCCCAAGTATGATACAAATATACTTTTACTACTTTTAATTTCGTTAAAATAAGTTTAGGCGAAAAGGTTTAACACTACCGTTATCTTGTAAATTTAAATGATTTCGATTTTGAATTATTTTTTCTCAATATATAATTTAAAGCTTTCGATTCGGTCAACAGATAATGTATTTGGTCTGAATTGCGGAACATAGGTGTGCCAGACAAAATTATATCAATAATACGCAGTAGTTATGAAGGTTTTCATAGCAGTGTCCTTCACTGTGGAAAAATGTCTACACCATTTAAATCTCAAACAGGTGTTAGGCAAGGATGCCTGCTGTCACCCCTTTTGTTTTTGGTTGTTATAGATGCAGTATCAAGGCGTGCAACAGATAATAAACCCCGTGGCATTAGCTGGAACCCAGTAAGCCCCAACGAGAGATTGGAGTCACTTGACTATGCTGATGATAAGTGTGAGCTTGCGCACAGGCGTTCTGATATGCAGGAAAAACTGAAAGATTTAGCAGAAGAGTCGTTAAAAGTCGGGCTGAAGATCAACATTGCCATGAGAATAAATGCCAACTCTGCTGAATCCATTACTCTTCATGGGAACACAATAGAAAAGGTGCATGAATACCAGTATTTAGGTAGCATGGTCACAGAAGAAGGGGGGTACTGACAAAGATGTTGATTCTCGTGTAAGAAAAGCAATAGGAGCCTACACAACTCTGAACAAAGTTTGGAACAATAACATATACAGCGAAGCAACAAAAATTAAAATATTTAAGGCATGCGTTCTTTCAGTTCTTCAGTATGGATGTGAAACATGGTATACGACTGAATTAATTCAAAACAAACTGCGTGTTTTTGTCAACAGATGTCTGCGTAGGATTTTGAGAGTATTTTGGCCGAACAGGATATCCAACCAACAATTATGGTTCCGATCAAACTTTAGAGACGTCAATGTGGAAATACGTAAAAGAAAGTTTGTATTGGGCACACACTACGAAAACCGCCTTCAGAAGTATGTTGCCAAGCCCTTGTATACAATCCCCAAGGTTCAAGAAGACGTGGACTGCCAAACTCATCTTCGAGAAGTAGCGTCAAGAAGACAAAGATGGAAGTTATTTATAGACAGCCTATGCCCAGTATAGAGGCAGTTCTTTCAACATCAAGAACAAGGCTTATTATTATTATTATTATGTAATTTAACAATTTTTTAAATATACACTAAAAAAATTATCAACCTAAAATATCTAATTAAAGATTTGATTTGAATTTAATTTGTTTCTAAACAAATATTTAATTGAATCAATAAATATTTTTATTGACTTTAAAATATTTAAATACATATTTTATTTTAGACGCAATTATCATATTATTTTTTCATACACTGTATGCATTAATAGAAAATTTTCAGTATAAAATCCCAAATACATTTGAAGTTAACAAACAAAACAAGTAGTGTCCGACCGAACAGCTCCGCCAGAAAATGCATTTGGTCTGTATTCGGTATTTTAAAGCATTATGGACAAATTTAGCGGATGGAAAAATGTTTATTGGTCTGATTAGTTGCTATTTTGAGTGTCAAATTTGAAGAAAAGTCTGTAGTTAAGCAATGAATTCACTGTTCGGCCTCAGAAAGTTCGCCCAAATTGAAAATAGTTCGGCGGCCGAACTTTTAACTTTATAGCTAAACTTTTCTCTTAAATTTTATACACAAAATCGAATTAAATCGGCTCAACAAACATGTTTCCAATACCAAAATTTGTCATCATTGACTCTAGATATCAAAAAACCGACAAAATATAGGTTTTTGGCCGAACTGTTCGGTCAGACACTAAAAACAAGCACACACACAAACAGACTCAGCATTACAAAAGCACACATACCAACGTATATATCACACACTTTTTTGTTAGTATCATATAACTTTTTTCCTTCTCAATTTTAATAAAAGGTTTAATTGATAGTATCATTGCCGTGATAGGTGCAAAATCAATTAAAATATTAATTGATTCAATAAATTTTTTAATTGAAACCCGTTTTTAGTTTTTTCTGTGTACGATAACCAAAATTTTAGATTTTCCCAGGACTTCTCTTATTTAGAAAAGAACACAAATAAAAAAGCTCTTTAGAAAGGATATTTGTTAAGTTTTAAATTTTTTAGAAACTTTTTTAATTTTTACAAAAAAAAAAATCCGGTAACAGTAATACTAAACAATTTATAAATACTAAACGATTTGTAAAATTGAAAACCTGTTTTTAAGTACTCGAAAAACAGCGTTTTAAATAGGTCGAATATTTGACAGATCTAATGGTAAGTTAAAGAAAGTACTTACTTTCTATAAAATGCCTTCAATAAAATGTACACTCAAATAATAAGCAGTTGTTGTGTTTCATTGTAATTACAGTTGTATTTCTATATACATAATAATACTAATCAACTATTGAAAAAAACAACTAAAGAAAAATACTGTACTTTTGTAACAGTAGTTTGAAGTAATTATTGTTTGTTTTGAACAGCTGTTAAACGCAAAGTAAATGACGGAACTTACTCAAAATTTGACAGTAGTCTATTAACAGGCGGTACTTGATGGTAGCAGTGTTGCATTTCATATAACTACGAGGGAAGTTCGAAAAGTCACGGACTTATTGATCCGCCCTCGTATTTTAATAAACATCTACCAAAACAGTAACATTGCAGTAAAGCAGTAAACAGTTAATTTTTGTTAGTTATTTAAAAAGAAGAAGATTATGTCGAGTTTTTAAAAATTCTCGCTTAGTTAATATTTGTTATTATTTATTGAGATGTTAATAGTTTGCAAATAAAAATAAGAAAATTCCACTGTATCTCTGCATGCATAAAGTACCTTTTGAAATTTTGACTTTGCATTTTAAGTAGGATGTAGGAAATACAAATTTTTATTGTAATTGCAAGAAAGAAAAAAAAATGTAAAATACCTACAAAATAACAATAGTTTGTACCAATTTTTACCATTGCACTATAGGTCAAATGCCGACTTATTCTGTGCAAAATTAATAACAACTACAGAATCATGGTATTTAAATCAAGAACTATAAGAAACTTATAAGTAAGTTTAAATATAATAAAAAAATTTAATTTAACCCTCTAACGACCAAAAGTCAAAAATAACCCTTTGCAAATTCCCAGACAAAAAGTGTTTTAATGCAAATACACACAGAAAAATAAAGTGCCAACCGAATTGAAAAGTGTATTTTAATGGTATCAACTTATAAATTCATTTGACGCAACGATATTTACATTGGATTTCTGAATATTTTGGGTGTTTCAACTAAAATTCAGTTGAATTAACCGAACTTTGTTATGAGAACTAATGTTGAGTTGCACCAACCGACTGCAATTCGTAATTACCGAATTTGAGTGGTATTATCATAATTTCAGTTGGCAAATAGCAAAATTTTTCTCTGTGTGCATACTACATTTTATTCTTCCATTTCTTTTTATTATACTAAAGCATTTAATAGTTACTCATCTAATTCATTTTCTAAATTTAAATCAAATAGGGCCTCTTCATTTTCATCAATTTCTTCACTCTCATCAATTTCATCATCTTGGTTGCGGTGTTGAAATTCTTCTATGGGTTCAATGCAACATAATAGTTCAATTACATCAAAAGGAAGTGGGGAACGTTTCCGCTTTTGTAAGCGTCTATTTAAAAATGTTGTGGAAATAAATGGATCTGAAGTATTGACAGCCATATTAAATACGTCTAACAGGTTATTGGTGCGATTGTTTCTGCGGGCGTGATGCAATCTATCGGCTTTGTATATTTATGTCGCGATTCAGCAGCGTCTTCCCCAAAAAAAAAACAGATGAAAGTGCAGTATTTTATATTATATGTTTTGAGTGCATGAGGACTTTATGGACCGTAGCAGCCATTGGCAACCAGGGATATAGCTCCAGGTTTTTGATGGACTTCACTGCACAAGTTTTTGATTATTGAAGGCCTTGTAGGGCTTGCTAGAGATCCTTTAAGAAGCACCGCTAAGTCTGTATTTCCTTGTTTTTGAGCTGACGTTGCTGCCGCACGAACTAATAACTTAGTTTCATTATTTGTTCCGCTTGAAAGGTATGCTGCTGCTTTCCTCTTTCCATACTCAGACTTTTCGCAAAATGCAAGTTGAGGACGTCCAAGAGCAGAAAAAGTCACTTTGCCAGATTTACTTTTATTTTTGAAGCTTATTTCAGCGTTGAGCCAAGTGACATACTCACTTCGAAACTTTTCAGCCTTTTTGTAATTCCCAAAACTTATAAGTTTTTCCAGAAAAGGCGCACTTTTTCCGTAATACATTTAGTGCAGTCATCGGAAATTTCATCTTTACCAATTTTGTCGACTATAAAATCCACAAGTTTATTCTGCTTTTCTTGCCTGGAATTTTCGTAAAGCCAAATTTCAAACAACTCCGCTTTTGTAAAACGCAATAACCTAAAAAATACGGTATTATTCGAAAACGGCTAAAATTGGCTATTGAGTGTAAATGGAAATTGATTTATAACATTTCAATATATTAATTTGTGATTGCATTCAATCCGCCGATCTTGGCCGAAATTTTAAAAGCTTCAACGAAGTTACATTTTGAAAACAACCGCATCACTTTTAAGGTTATGTTAAAAAAGTGGCTTTATTTCAAGCAAGTCAAACAAATTTATCACCTTTTTTAACAAAAAACAATAATACTACTTACTTAATTTATTGTTCTCCATTTTCACTTTCTTCTTTATAACTCGCGAAATTATTTAAACAAGCCATTGAATCTTTGAAAGCAATACAGGCTTTTCCACACAATTTATTAAGTGATTACAATGCAATTTCTTTGACTGCGTGTTGTCAAACGGAATTTTATATTTACCAAAAACAAAAAACTTACTTAGTTAATATAGAGTATGCGTTACAAAATGGCATTAAGAAAAGTGCAATATTTGCATTTGAAAAATTGGACTTTAGCACAGTTTTGGTAGCCGTTTAACCTAATGTGCATTGTTTCAAAATGTTTGTAGTAAAAAATTGCAAATTATTTTTACAACATTGTTAGTTATTCTCACTGTATTTGTTAGTTGTTTTCCGACAGTTAAAAATAACTGTAGCTTTGTAGCTTTTTTAACTTAACCTTTGTAGCTTTTTTAACTTAATTTAAAGTTGTTTTTAACTGTCATTTTCAGTAGATTCTACTGTAAAAATTATTTGAGTGTATTTTTCTTGAGTAATAAGTAAGTTTTTTGCTGGGCAATTGTATACACATATTATCTTATTCATAAACAAGTTGATACATTGTTTACTTAAAAATGTTAGTACTCGAGATTGTTCATAGGTTTTAAAAATTATATAAAAAAAATATTACAACAATATGAAAGTCAATAGAAACATACTATGCTTACATACATACCGCAGCAATAATACTTAATACAATTTCAACTTTAAGAACATAAAAACAACAAATACAAAAACGTGAAAAAAATGTTGTTAATAAAAAACTTTTTTAACACTTTTTTAATTTTGTTTTGTATTTTTTTTTTCTTTCTACTCGAGACATAAAATGTTCCACAAACTTGAAAAGTAAAAAGTTTGTTTATGTATTTTGTGTTGAATAGTAAAAAAAATTGTTTTTTAATAAACATTGAAAACAGAAATTGAGAATTTTATAAAAAAAAAAGTAATTTCACACATTTTAAAAGTTAAGAGATACAATTTTATTTCGAAAGAAAGTTTATAGATATTGAAAATTTTTTAATAAAATCAGCTTGGAAAAAAATATAAAAATTGATATTTTCACAGACAAATTCGGCAACCTTAGGAAAAATAATTTTCAAATTTGTTGCATCTAAAATTATAGTTTACAATTCATGTTTATAAAACAGTATTACAACCGCAACAATATCATGTTTCTTTTTTGTGCAATTCGATTTTAAAAATACAAAATCGGTGACAATAAAATATAACATCAAAAGTTATGAATAAATAAAGAATGGCCCAGTTATAATCTGGACTCATTCATAACGTTGTTACAGCGCCCCCAGTGTATGAAATTTTAAACCATTGACATATGTTGTTGACAAGACATATACCGTTATTTGACATAATTTTCAAGTCTGTCATTCGAATAGTATTTCGTACAGACGCCATGGAACAAAAAAGACGTAAAGAAATTTTGCACTTTCTTAGAAAATCCAACATTCAGTGGTTCGAAAAACAAACACATGAATCATCCTAACTGCCCACAATTTCGACCAATCGAAAGATATTGGGCAAATGTAAAAAATATATTGAAGAAGAGTAATAAAGAAGCAAAAAATTAAATTATAATGTTACAAAAATGGAACCAGAGTGCTAAAAAAGTAAAGCCGAAGGATGTGCAAAAATTAATGGGGAGCATCAACAAACATGTCCGTTCTTTTATTCGTAACAAAGGAAATTAATTTATTTGTATGATTTTCCTTAAAGCTCAATAAATAAATTTCCTTTAATTTGGTGTATAATTTATAAAAATGTGTCTGTTATTTACAAAGTTATAACTACTTTTGTGCGTCCAGATTATAACTGGGCCATTCTTTATGTAAAGATGTCATTGATTTAGTAACGTCAAATCCCCTAAAAAAAGTACTATAAAATCAAAAAAAAACACTTTAACTAAAAATACTCTGTAGGACACTACTTACATTTATCGGCAACATATCGATGCACTAAAAAAGTTTGTCAGTAGAATCTACTGAAAGGTGACAAAGGTAATTACCTGCAGCTATTTTTAACTGTTGAAAAACAACAAACAAATGCAGTTAAAATATCTGACAATTTATAAAAATATGTTCAGTTATTTTTACTACAAACATTTGGAATTAACTGAAAATATTGTTAAAAACTAGTTATTTTTTCGGAATTTTAAAAATATTACTTTAATAAAAATTGGGCTTCCTTTTGATTACTACAAAAAATTGTATTTTCTACATCCTACTATATTCAAAATTTCACAAATAAATAACTGTCGTAATAGTCATTTTGTATTATTTTATAGAAAAACGTTAGTTATTGCAGTTAAAACAGGCTTCATCAGTGATTTTTCATTTAAATTGTATTATTATTATTTGTATCTTATAATTGTCAGATTGTCTCTATATGATAAATTTTTTCAACAACCTGCGGCTGTAAGAATCAATCCTGCGCTTCTTTTTACATTACAAATGTAACAATACCAAGTCATGACCGTTTAGCAATCACACCCTAGTATGGCCTCGAATGTTTTTTTTTTAACTTACGAAATTTAGTGAAATTAATGTAAAGGGTTCGCCAAATAACTTTTTTTTTTTTAAAATGCTATAAAAAAAAAACTACTGAATATTTTCTCAAATTTCTTTTTTTATTTGAAAGTACAATCCTTCCGGTTAATAATGGAAAATAATTTCATTCAAATGGCTGCCTCGGCTGGCCATGCATTAGCCTACACGATCGGTCCAATTTTTAAGCACATTATCGAATTATCGATTGTGTGCAGCTGTATTTCACCAATGGCTTCAAGAATATTGTCCTTTAAAAAGTCAATTATCTCTGGCTTGTTGGCGTAACACTTATCTTTGACGGCACCCCACAAATAATAGTCCAACGGTGTCAAATCGCAGCTCCGAGGTGGCCAAACGACATCAGCTCTGCGGCTGATTTGAACACATTCTGCAACATTACCATGATTTTCAAAGTAATGTCGCAATATTTCCCAGCGTTGTTCAAGCGTATACACAACCATATTCGTTCAGCGGAAGGATAAAACTAATTATCTGTCAAATCAGACAAGAGCTAAGTGTTACCATTCACGAAATAAGCACTAGTTTAAAAAAAAACGTTAGATGGCGGACCCTTTATAATTATAGTTTTGCAACGCAGTGTATAAAAATATTGTACAAAAGTTGCCATTTAATATTTCAAAAACGTTTAAATGCGAATCCCTCTATTTTTGATTTTAAAAACAAAGGGACTCATACCACTGTCAAAATAAATAGTTTATGTGTACATAAAATAAAAGATTGATAAACGAATAGATATTTCTGTTACCCTTCCCAATCAGATAAATACACTCAGGTAACTTATGCCGTAAATATTTGTAGTTGTTTGAGTTGTAATATAGTATCTTTATTTTTAAGTGAAAAAGTAGTCATTTGTAGAAGAAATTTAAGTTTTGACTACAATTGTAGTTCATTAAAAAAAACAAACCACATCAAATTACTGTATTATGATTTTACATTCATACAGTAGTTTTTTTATTTAAATGTTTGTTTATTTTTTATTGCATATGTGGTTCATTTTAACTACAATTGTGGTTTATTTCTTGAATAGTAAAAAACTAATGACAATGTTAGTTGAATTTACTGATATGTAAGTCGTCCTTTCTTCAAGTGAAATTGAATTTTTTTTAACTACATATGCAGGAGTCTTTATCTACATAGTATTCTAAGTATAGTACTAGATTTGTTGGACAATTAATTTATGACTTTGTCGCGTGGGCGACAACAAAAATGTGTGGTGTTGAATACAGAACAACAAGTTTTAATAATGTTAAAAATTTTGAAGTGAATCGAATTATGATCCACTTAAGTAAAAGGATTTTGTTTATTTTTTAAAATCGAATAAACAAAATTTATTAAATTCCCATATCGAAAAAATAATATAGAATGGTTGATTGAATTCTCGAATTGCAAATCAGGTGAATTGATTCAATTCCCAAAGATTGAATGCAATGATTGATAAAATCGAATAAGATAAATTGATTGAACTCTCATTAAGAGAATAAGATTGAATTATTTCAAGTTAATGTATACTCTGCGAATATTTAAAAAAATAAATTCATTCGATTTAAAACGAAATGGAATTAGATTTTTTGAGAAGTAACTTCTCGAAATAGAATTAAATCGATGCTCTGGTTGAAATGCATTTGAATCAATTTTAATACTGATTTTAAAAAAATTTATTGTAACGCCTTTTTTCATTTCAGGTGACGGTATGATTCTTTGATAGTAAATTAGAAAGAAAAGATATTGTAAAAAAAACCGATAAGACAAATAGTACTTGTTTTAAAAGATAGATTAAAAAAGAAAGAAAAAACATCAAAGACATAGTGAAGAAGACAAAAAGAATATAGAAATGAATCACTAATTCTATATATTTTAAAAATAATTTGATTAATACTATTTTAAATTTTGTAAATAAAATTTTTATAAGTTTAATCTTAGACGGTTATCCTATTTTCAGTATTTTTTTTTTTTTGGTTTTAAAGTGACAAAAAAGCTCGACGGAAAAAAACTAACGCCATTTTTTGTTTGTTTTTTGGAGCACTTAATAATTTTGTAAAAATGTTTAATCAACTGAAAATTTATAGCAAGAGATTACGGAAAACAAAATTTAAAAAACGTATATTTTCTCAGAAAAGTTCTGCGGTTACTACCAGACAGTTATTTGTGTAGTAATGAGTAATGAGGTTGTAGTTATTTAACTGCAAATTGTAGTTGTTTTACTTAGAAAAATAATTCTCAATGTTTTCGAGGGTTGGTTTTTTAAACAACCTACCAAAATTACTGCATTTCGGTAGCAGTTATTTTATGCAGATGTTTCGGCTTTTTAACAAAGTGTGTGTGTATATATTTCGATACACACGCACAATTTTTTAAGAAAAACAAAAACGTGCGTACACTCAGCAAAAAAGTTACACCATATTGATGAAATTGTTTCATAAATCGGTTTGTCATCAATTATTCATCATAATTATGAAGTTTTCATAAATATAATGAAGAGTTTCATAAAATTTTTTGACAAATGTTTCATAGACCTTCATCATTTCATAAAAAAGTGAATATAAATAAATTGAGCCTGTCCATAAAAAGGCAGAAAACTAGTCTAGTCTGATTTAAAAATTAATAGTGTTTATAATTTTTTAGAGAAAAAACGTTTATTCTTCTTCTTAACCTCAACATTTCTAAAATAATTTCCATTTTAGGGAAAAATAGTAAAATTTAGAAACCATAAATTTTTATTTTTTATTTGAAATATGTAAAATATAATTTGCAATTTTTTAAAAACTCAAAATCTACGAGAAATTATTTAAAATTCTGGAACATCAATTACATATTGTTTGAGTTGTTCTTAATTTTAAATAGAATGAATTTAAAATAAAATTTCTGAATTTTAATTGATGTTTTTAAAATAAAAAATTATATTTTTTGATTTCAAATAGAAATTTTTAACTTCAATTGATGTTTTTAACTTTAATTGATGTACACAAATATTAATGAAACATTTCATAAAAGCTTATCAAGCAACATCATCTATTTATGAAATGTTTCATAATATTTATTAAGCACTTCATAAGAAGTTATGAAACTTCATCAACATATTTAGGAGACATTTGAGTTGTTCTTAATTTTAAATAGAATTAATTTAATATAAAATTTCTGAATTTTAATTGATGTTTTTAAAATAAAAAATTATATTTATGGAATTTAAATAAAATTTTAACTTCAATTGATGTTTTTAACTTTAATTGATGTACACAAATATTAATGCAACATTTCATAAAAGCTTATCAAGCAACATCATCCTATTTATGAAATGTTTCATAATATTTATTAAGCACTTCATAAGAAGTTATGAAACTTCATCAACATATTAAGGAGACATTTCATAAATATGAAGAAGTCTGTCATCAATTTGCTCTTTTATGATGAAGATTTTTCCTGAGTGTAGTAAAGGAATATGAGAAGAATATTTGTTGTTTAGTGTCGTAACTTCTGTGTTAATTTTTATTAAATAAATAAAATATGCATAAAGGTTAGTTTTGTGATAGAAAATAAAAAAAAATTTACTTTGGTATTATTGAATATTGCATTGCATCTTAATTCAATATTATGAAAGTAAATCAAAGAAGCAAAATTACATCACTCGGACAGACCTGTGGCAAGAATGTTTTGGAAAAAAATCATGAAATGTAAATAATTAAAATAATATTTTGTGTAAATATAGTTTCCCAATTGTGAAGTTTATTAAAATAAAATCAAGTTTGGAATATTTAAAAAAATTAGTTTTTTTAATTTTTTTTTTAAATACTGGTAATGTTGATGTAACTGCATTTACAGTTGTTTTTAATTAATTTTTAACAGTTAAAAATAACTACATATTGCAGTTAGTTTAAATGCAAATGTAGCGTACAACTTTTCAACGGCAATTGCAGTTATTCTAACTGCCATTTGTAGTTGATTCTACATACATAATTTTCTGAGTGTAGTCTCAAAGACCTAGTTTAACTTTCTACACTGAGAGAATTATCTGTATGATACTAATGAATTTTTACTAAAATTAATGAAATTGCACTTGAGTTCGTCCATTAAAACTTTTCATTAAGTCAATACAAGTTTTTATAAGATTTTGTGAAAAATATCATTTAATTAATTAAAAGTTTCATACACTCGGTGAAGAAGTTTTTTTTTAAAACTGGTTTCATTAAAAATATGAAGCTCTTCATCAATTTTAAGAAAATTTTTGTTTATTTTGTGAAGAAAAGTTTCATTCAGTTACTGAAAAAATTCATTAATTTTCGTAAAACAAAATTCTCTATGTATAGGGTAAATGAAACTTACATTCAACTTAATTCCAGAAATATCCTACTAAAATAATAATTCTAAATAATGGGTGTTTTAAAAATGTTTAATTTAAATAATGTAATGTTTAGTAGTGTCCGACCGAACAGTTCGGCCAAAAACTATATTTTGTCGGTTTTTTAATATCTAGAGGCAATGATGACAAATTTTGGTATTGGAAACATGTTTGTTGAACCGATTTAAATCGATTTTGTGTATAAAATTTAAGAGAAAACCAGAAGTTTAGGTATAAAGTTAAAAGTTCGGCCGCCGAACTATTTTCGATTTGGCCGAACTTTCTGAGGCCGAAAGTGAATTAATTGCTTAACTACAGACTTTTCTTCAATTTTGACAATCAAAATAGCATCTAATCAGTCCAATAAACATTTTTCCATCCGCCAAATTTGTCCATAATGCTTTAAAATACCGAATACAGACCAAATGCATTTTCTGGCCGAACTGTTCGGTCGGACACTTATGTTTAGTGCCCGACCGAGCATTCGGCATCGGAGTTCGGAAAAGTTCGGCAATTTTTAGCCAAAGTTGGAAAATTTTGCCAAAGTTCGACTTCGGCCAAAAAAAAGTGAGTTCGGTCGGACAAAGTAATAAACGGTGCGGAGGGAGGGTGGCGCCGTTGGAATTATCGATTGTGCGGATTTGTCAGTCACGATGTCGCAGTGGTCGAGTGAGTATCGCGCGGTCGCTGTGGAGACATTTCTTAAGAGTAATGATTCTTACGTAATTGCTCGTCGACAATTTTGTTCAAAGTTCGGTATTCGGCGAATACGTGATGGACCGAGTGGATCCATTGGATTTTTTTTATGGGCTACCTCAAAGAGAGGGTTTATAATGACAATCCCCAATCTCTTGTGGCTTTAAAGGAAAATATTCGTCGAGAAATCAGCTCAATTGAACCAAGTTTACTGCAGCGTGTGGCGCAGAACACAAGGCTCCGGTTTGAACAGTGTGTTCAACCCGACGGAAGACATCTGGATGACATACTCCTTAAAAAATAAAATCCGCATTTCCATTCTATCTTTCAATGCTCTTAATAAAACTTTGTGTCAATTATTACGTTTTTTATTTAAGTTTGAAAATATAAGTCTGCTACCAGACACCCTGTATAAGGATGCCACAGGACTTCTGTATAATCAAGAACTTGTTTGGCGTGTTGTTAAGTTGTAAGATAGGTGCTACCAACTTATGACCCTCGATAAGTTAATTTAATTATAATTAAAAGTACTACTAAACAAAATACGACAAACAAATTGAATACCATAAAAAAGGGGGAAAAACCTTCATACGATATATAGAAACTTTACTTATTCTACAGTAAAATGTTGCTGTCATTCAAAGTTTTCAATACACAAACACAAAGAAAGCAACAATTTATTTTTCAAAGAAAATGTGGCTAAAGAAATGAAAGGCAATTACCAAACATATGTGAGTGAGCTAAAGGAAAAACGGTATTTGGGGGATTTGAAAAATGGGTTTTGTGTAGAACAGAAACAGTATCTATTTAGTAGAAATATGCTCCCCTAATATAGATTACATAGATCTCATACTCTTTGACATTTGCTGTTAGAGGACGTAAGTCATGAGAATGTGTTGTACATATGTCCTATACCTATACAAAAAATATTTTTAATGTGCATGAAAAAATGTGTTTGTTGTTAAAAGAAAAAAAAAGGAGTATGATATCTATGTAATCTATGCTCCCCTAATATATTATATGTTTCCAGATAAATATGTGAAACTAGGATACTATGTGTAGCAATATAGGGATACAAATTTTAAATATTTATAAAGGCAATACAAATGTATTTTTGTTTAGACAATTTTTTTTTGTTAATGTTTCTTTTATGGGTGGAATAGGCATGCTAGAGTTTTTAAACTAAATGCATGTTAAAAGTATTTACAACTTTAATGTTAGTACTTTCATTTTTTTAAGAAGTGTTATTATTTACATTTTTGTGGCGAGTCATACATGCGTACATTACCAAAAATAAAAATAATAACCATAACACAAACACAAAGTACTGACAATGATGTTTGCCAAAATTGTTACAATTGTAACAAGATAAATATCATAGGGGAGGCGTACTTTTGTCCTCTTTTAAAAACATGGTTTACATACAGTTTTAAATTTTTACGTACAGCCTACATGATTTTTTTCTTTTTTACTTTTCAAGCATATTAAACAGGAGGTTTTATCAAAAAAATTAAAATTTATAAATATTTTCAATCTTTAACAGTATTGCGAATAGTTAGTTCTAAGAACAATTGTTTGTTCTTCATTAATTCTTTTAAATGAAAGTTTATAGAAAATTATCCCAATTCTCCAAATTTTGAGAAACATCGAGAGTTGGAATTGATTAATTCCATTTCCTACAAGACTCTGATACATTATGGAACTTCAGGGAACTTCTGCTGTAAATATTTGTAGTGTTTTGAGTTGTAATACAGTAATCTTTATGTTTAAGTAAAAAAAACAGTCATTTGTAGAAGAAATTTAATTTTTGACTACATTTGAAGTTCATTTAAAAAACAAACCACATAAAATTACTGTATTATGATTTTACTTTCATTTTATACAGTAGTTTTTTTTTTTATTTAAAAAAATAAAACAAATAAATGTTGTTTATTTGTTACTGCATATGTGGTTCATGTTTACCATAATTGTGGTTCATTTTTTGAACAGTAAAAAACAAATTACAATGTTAGTTGAATTTAATGAAATGTAAGTCGTCCTTTCTTTAAGTGAAATTTCATTTGTTTTTTACTACATTTGCAGTGGTCTTTAGATACATAGTATTCTAAGTCTAGTAACTAATAGAAATGTAACGTATATAGCTATCATATAACATTTAAAACATCAAAATCTGACAAGCCGTTTCTGAAATATACGAGGGCGGATCAATAAGTCCGTGACTTCCCTACCACCTGTTAATAGACTACTGTCAAATTTTGAGCAAGTTCCATCATTTACTTTGCGTTTAACAGCTGTTCAAAAAATACAGCCTCGTGGATTTTTTTTTAAAATGGCAAAAAGTGAATTTCGAGTGCTCATTAAACATTATTTTTTTGCGAAAAAAAACCGTCAATCAAGCCAAAGAAAATCTTGATTAAGACTATGGGGACTCTGCATCATCGATTTCAATGGTAAAAAATTGGTTTACTGGCTTTCGTTGTAGTCGCACAAGTACAAATGACGCTGAAAGTTCTGGACGGCCAATTGAGGTCAATATACCCGGAAATGTCGAAAAAATCCACGATATGGTGTTGGCCGATCGAAGAGTAAAAGAGCGTGAGATTGTTGATGCCATAGGCATTTCATATGGCAGTGTCGTTTCGATTTTAAATGATCAGTTGGGTTTAAGAAAGCTGTCTGCAAGATGGGTGCCACGTTTGCTCTCAATTGACCATAAACGTAATCCTGGCCAATTAGGTGATGGCAACAGTTTTTCGGGATGCACGCGGGATAATCCACATCGATTACCTTTAAAAGTGAAAAACAATAAACTGCGAATATTATGCCAACTTATTGGACCGATTTAACGAGGATTTAAAAAAAACTACACCATATGGCCAAGAAATGCCTATTTTATGGACCTCGAAAAATCCTATTTTTTGGAAGGGATACAAAAATTGGAGAAAAATTGGAGAAACGCTAAAATAATTTTTTTTTGCAAAACAAACTGTTTTATTCAAAAAGTCACGGACTTATTGATCCGCCCTCGTAGCATATAAAAGTTACATCTAGGTATATAAAATGTTGTTGGAGTTGTTCGTTTTATCTTTCAAAAAAAAACTTAAAAATTTGTATTTCCAAAAGTTTTTACTACCAAATAATTTTTTTTGTAAGTAAGTTGTTCATTATAGCTCCTGAAAAAATTTGAAAATTGTCGAAGATTTTTTTCTTTGTAACTATAAATTTGAATAGACATTTTCTGGAAAAATATTTAAAAATAGTGGCCAGCAGTTTTCGCAAAAAGTTTATGAATTTTTTTATACCTTTGATTAAGCTTTATATTAAATAATTATAATGAATATTTTCATGGGCCATCTTAACACTAAGAAATGCGTTTGAAAATAGATATATTTGTGACAAAAAAGTGCTAAAAAAAATCAAATAATTTTAAAAAATTGCTATCTAGCAAATAACCATTTTTGTTTTTACATTTTGAGCGCCAATTCACAAAAAATAGTGCTAGATCTAGCATATATTATGCTAATACGGCAACCCTGCTTTACACTCTTATGGTCATAATGGGAGGATTCAAAATACGCTCGTATGTGGTGTAAAGGTACACAGTCAGTGTTACCATATTGCCAGTTTTAACTGTTTTTTAGAGTTTTTTAGGATGCGTTACAGTTTTCCAGTTTTTCATGAAAAAAAACAGTTTTTGTTTAATTTCACCCTTTTTGTTCCAGTTTTTTCCAGTTTTTAACAGTTTACCTGCTCGATTTACTTTCTTTTATTTGAATTTGTAAATTTAATATAAAAGTTGCACAAAATGTTTCAATAAAAAATAATACTACACATTGAATGCAATGCATTTTAATTCCCTTTTTAGCATTTGTTTGTGTTAAAATTTTGTGTGAAATCAAACTAAATGAAAATCAAATTTAATCAAAAAATGTATAACTGATATTTTTATGTAATTAAGTAAGATCTCAAAATGTGATGAATTATTTTGTTTTTTTATGATTTTGTAGTTATTTTTTGCTATATGTTAAATAATTAATATAAATATAAATATGTTTTTTTATATTATATTTTTTTTTTTACTTTAAACAAGTACACATAAAAAAAAACATATTATTCCTATTGTTAATTAAAATGTAGTTTTATAACAGAGCACAACTTGTGATCTGTAACAACATACATTTGAAAATATTTTTTTTTTGTTAGTATAATTAAAAGTTAGTCCACAAAAAAAAATATTTTTTTCTGTGTATATAAATATGTTATGTGTTTAATGTTTTTTATGTTGTTTTATGTTTAAATTAAATGCAATTGAATTCAAAATGCACATATTAACTGTTTTCCCTACTGTTTTTCATTAAAAAAAAAAAAAACAGTTTTTTCTTAAAAAAACAGTTTTTTCTTAAAAAAACAGTTTTTTTCTTACAGTTTTTTGAAAAAAATACATGGCAACACTGTACACAGTGCATATTTGAAGGTACATATCTTTACAATTGTTGCCATATTTTAAATAGATTTCGTTCGTTTTCTTTTAGATTCCACGATTATTTTTTTTAGAAAACTATTTTTACAAATTTAAAATTGAATATTTTATAAAAAACAAACAAACCGTTATTTAATTTAATTTTTTTTTGTTTAATGTTTAAAACATAGGAATAAAAATACAAAATAAATTATAAAAAAACTTTCCAGGGCTGGTAAACTATTTTTAAGATTAATGTGATACATATAAGATGCTTACACTATATACGATATTAAATGAATCCGGATAACATAAATTACGTTTTATTAGGCTTCTAGTGTTCAAAAAATGACTAACAATTGTAGTAAAAATGCACCACATGTTAGTAAAAAATAAACATTTTTATTTTTTTAAATAACAAGAAACTACTGTAAAAAAATTAATGTAACATCATAAAACAGTCATTTGATGTGGTTTGTTTTTTTAAATGAACTACAAGGTTAGTAAAAAATTTAATTTGTTCTATTATTGTGGTGTAATGGTTAGCGCGTTGGACTGTTACACAGATGATCCCGGGTTCGATTCCCGGTGACGACAACATCAATTTAGAAAAATAACATGTATGAGTTTTCTATCACTTATATGTATCGCAGCGCCCACCTTCGGTGTTCCCATAGCACTTAACCCCACCGAAGTAAAATAATGAATCAGGGCTATGAAACAAAAAGCTTCAATAAATTCGCCAACTCTACATCAGGTGGCGACCAACAACTGTTCTAAGACTTATCATCTCGCGCAATTACAGTGTTGCCATGTTTGAAGCCCTTCATCTTTCACCACCTTACCAAAGAAAGCAACACATTAATTAAGAGGAAGAATTTCCTGTGTTGCTTCTCTTTAAAAAAAAAAAAAAAAAATGACTAACATTTACATTAAAAATAAAGAAACTGTATTACAACCTAAACAGCTACATATTTTTAAAGCAGAAGTTCATGAGTGTAAAACATTGTAACTTCAGTACTTCAGTATGGGGAACAGAGAAGCAAGCCGAGCGGCTGTAGGCTAAGCCGTGTGACGAGCCACGCAGAATCCGTAATGGTCGGCATATTTTCCATCCAGTTTTAGCGGCTAAGCCGAATATAAATAACGAATAAATAAAATCAAGTTTTGGAAGTTTCATAGCTCTAAATTGTTATTCAATTGTGAAAGTTCGTTATTCGTTATTTGGGCATGTACGATACGTAAAAATTCTGTTAATCATATTTAAAGCAAGTTGTAAATATTTCATAGCTTAACACTTTTTTAGTAGCATTTTTTGAAGTTGAAAAAAAGTCGAATAGCTAAATTTAGTGAATGATACAGGAAATTAAGTTTTGAAAGTTTCATAGCTATAAATTGTTATTTAATTGTGAAAGTTTCATAGCTCAAGACTTTTTTTGAAGTTAGAAAAAAGTCGAATAGCAAAATTTAGTGAATGATATTGGATATTGAATGATATTGGAAATCAACACACAGAGAAAAATGTTGCTATTTACCAACTGATATTTGGTTACTACGACTCAAATGCGGTTATTACGAATTTAAGTGGGTTGGTACAACTGAACATTAGTTTTCACAACAAAGTTCGGTTAATTCAGCTGAATTTTAATTGCAACACCCAAAATATGCAGAAATTTAATGTAAATAACGTTGTACCAACTGAATTTATGAGTTGTTACCATCAAAACAAACTTTTAAATTCGGTTGGCACTTTATTTCTCAGTGTGAAGTTTTGGAAGTTTCATAGCTCGGCAAATTTTTTAGTAGCATTTTGGAAAGCTAAGATTTTATGGTGAAATAAAGCTTTTTTTTATCATAAAACCTCACTTTCAAATATATTTTGATCGGGGTAAACATTAATTGCATTTATAGTACATAATTAAATTTGCTAAAATTCTAAAACTTATTTAGCAAATTGTGAAAAATAATTTGTTGTAGGATGGTCCCTTTTACGATATTTTCAATTTTAGCTGTCTTTTAATTTTGGTGATTTTTTAAATTTTGACGATTTTTTTTCCACGCAAGCCCAAACAGCCGCCGCCTCCGAAATAATTTGCTCTTCCGCCGCCTCCGAAATTTTTTTATCGGCTTGCTCTCTGTTGGGGAATTATAATGGAAACCCATTTTTCAAATGAATTTTTAAGTTTGAAGAGTGCAATTTTTTTCTTGGTAAATTTGATAAACAAGAAGATTAACATGTCGTGTAACCATATTTAGGTTTATTTAAATTAAAAAACTATTACGGAATTTCGAAAAGCATTAAACTTAAGAACTGATTTTAAAATTTTTTTTTCCATGGATTTAACCCAACTATCTTCTGAAAAGCTCATATAATACTATACACATTTAACAAATATAAACGTGATAAAAGCTAAAAACATATTTTGAAAGCTCTTTGTATCCAAATATAATAAAGTTTGTAAATCAGTCCCTTGTAAGGTAAAATGCTCGCTATTTCATAGGCGTACATCCGATTTTGATCATTTCGATCTCTTTTTAAAGGAGGAAAAACCTAGTTTTAAAATTATCCAAAAAAAATTTTAAGAACATGTATCATGTATTTGTTATATATTCTCTTTAATCAATTTATCATTTTGAATATATTTCAGATATAGTGTTCTCATTTTAGTTAAATAAATTTTTTATTAACATCTGAAATTTTCTTATAGAATTTCCTTTAAAATGATGTACAACATGTGGTACAAATAATAAACGCAATAATTATAAAATATCAAATGTGTCCTTTTAATTGTCTAGTTAAATCCACATTCACACTAGACAGCAAAACACGTGTTTTGCCAAAACACGTTTTAAGCTTTTTATTCTATTCCAACGGTTCTTTATTATTTTATACTCGTTTGCACAAAACACGTGTTTTTGCTATGTGGTCTGAATGCCGTATAAGAGGTGCGAATATATAAACATTGAAAAAGTATACTATGGAACATAATTTTGGATAATTTTAAAACTAGGTTTTCGATGAAAATGAAAATTATTCAGTTCGAGGCCATATACTCTATATTTCTTCATTAGGATATTGTCCTAACAAATAATCTATAGAGTTTTTGTTTTCAAATTTATTATTTGACCCTTTCAGGAATGTGTTGATAGATCTATTTCGGGAATTTTCTAGGTTCCCATCATCAGAACACGTTTTGAAAGCGGTAACAATCCCATGTCAAACATCAAGCCATTCATATGAACTAGTTTACTCACTACATGAGAACTAATATACATATGATTTTGAAGTTAAAGATTATATTCATGATCAAAGTCGGTTGCACGGTTATGAAATAGCACGCATTTTGCATTACAAGGGACTATTTGATTTATAAATTTTTATTATATTTTTGTTGCAGAGGTTTCAAAATTATGCTGGTTAAATGTATGTTCGTTAAATGTATATACTATAATATATCGTAGGAAAGCTTTTTGAAATTCACGTAATAAAATCGGATTAATAATAATAGTTACATATAAAAAAAAAACAAAAAAATCACACAATTTTCACAAATTTTGTATGGAGCATGTCTCAAAACTAAGATATTTGAAATTATATTTACATAGCAGTAATGCATTTTCAAAATATGAAGTTTTGATACCCATATTGTCTATGTTTTGGTCGTGGAGAGCTTCGGAAAACTTCGCCAAAAATCCAAATGCGCATGAATATCGAAAAAAGAAGAAATAAGTGTCCACTAAAACTCAATTGAGAATAATATATGTGATTTTGTACAAAACACCCCCTAAATTTTTTTTTTTTTTCGAATACCATGAAAATCTCAGCATGCTCGGACATGCTAATTTACACTGGTGATGCGCATTTCAAATACTTTTCATTAGATACCAAATTTATATAA